>JALGQZ010000017.1:22571783-23171783 GCA_023105745.1 Austropuccinia psidii | reverse complement strand
AGTCATATTACACACAAGAAAAAAAACAGTTAAAAAAACACTCATTGCGCCTTCACTTGTTGTCCCACAAATTTTTTTTCCCAATTCATGAGCTTCTGGTTCTTTATTGTCCAGATTGAACCTATTAATTTAGAAAGAATGAAGGAAATTCATAAGTGGGAAGTTAGTAAATTCACTTTTTAAAAAGAGGCATATTACAATGATGGGAAAAAACATTTGAAAAAAAAACCCTTTTTGCGCCTTCACTTGTCCCACCCAAAAAAATTCCCAAAATTATGGGATTCTGGTGCTTTATTCTTCACATTGAACCCTTCATTTTTTAAAAAAATTAAGGACATTCATAAGTGGGAAGATTTTAAATGAATTTTAGAAAAAATATGCCATTTTGGCATATTGGCCAAATTGGTGAAATTTTGCAAAAAAAAAAATTGAAAAAATTTGTGCTTATTGACATGCCAAGTCGGGAAAAATATGGCAAAAAGAAATTATGAAAATCCTCAAAACTGAGCCTGAGGAAATTTTTTTGAGAAATAAGGTCACTTACGTGTTTTTACCATAAATTGGTAAAAACATGTAAGTTTTTGGTAAAAACACATAAGGGCTTACGTGTTTTTACTAAAAGATTACGTGTGTTTACAAGCACCCTTTAAATATTATAATTCTCCTTCAAATGGTCTGTGATATCCTACAGAGCAACAGCTAATTTATTTTGAGTAGTAAAATATAATAAAATTGCATCT
Organism: Austropuccinia psidii; assembly: GCA_023105745.1. Taxonomy (NCBI): domain Eukaryota; kingdom Fungi; phylum Basidiomycota; class Pucciniomycetes; order Pucciniales; family Sphaerophragmiaceae; genus Austropuccinia; species Austropuccinia psidii. The sequence goes on along the minus strand of JALGQZ010000017.1, from coordinate 23,171,043 downwards.
CTAATATAAAATTGAACAATATTTAGCTAAATTTTGAGTCTCATGTGTAATTATTGACTCAAAGTGAACCTGAGCATTATTTGGGTATATTTCTTCTAGGTTTGATTTGGAAATAATCTGCTAGTATTGGATTCCATTCCATGGATATTTCAAAAGTAAAATACCAAGCAAAATTCTCTTAGTTTGAATGTTTAATGAATTTGATAGTAATTTTGATTTTATTTTCAGGTAATAAAATCAGTTATTTTCAAGGGTAAGTACAAAATAAGATTTTTGATAAAATAGAATGCCTTTTTTGGTGTATGAAAATATACAGCCATCCTAAAAGCTGTGTTGAAATTTCAAGAAAATACATTGAGAAATAAATTCTCTCTGAACTTTTGAGCTCATGTCTTTTCTCAAAATGTTAATAGATATATACACTAAAGCTCGAAATTTGATAAAATTTCAATGAATTTGGATTCAAGTTGAAGACCCATTTGACCTTAATTCAGCTTTTTGCAAATTAAAAGTTCTTAATACCTTGATTGAAAGCCTGTGAATTGAGGTTTACTCTTTGGAAGCTTGTAGTTCCTAGTTGAATGGAAGATAAACCAGGTGAAACTTGAATATTAAATCAGAGGCTTATTTTGATATTTTAATAAAATTAAGTATCCTACAATATGGGAGGAAAAACTTTATTGGGATCTGGCCAATATCAAATGTGGTGTGGTATCTCATACCTTTTTTCCCAGTTTTAAAAAATTGTTGAAGGTGGAAAGTGAGAAAAATGAAGATTTGAATGGCTAATTTACAAACTACCAACTCAAAATACACCCTTAAAATAACATAATTAAGATATTAACATCAATACTATTGATGTGAGCCTTCAAGGTATTTTTATATATGCAAGAGACCACAAAGAGTAAAAATGATATAACTATAAATAAAATAAATTTATTTATATTATAAAAAAATCAAAATATAAATATAAAATTTATATATAAAATTAAGATTCTAATTATAATTTGCAAATAAAATTACTTTGAAATTTAGAATTGTGAAAACACCTTTTTACTTCAAAAAATTAAGTAAAAATAAATTTCCAACAAAAATATTTTTGGGAAAAAATTGAATAAAAATTATTATAAGTTTTTATCCAATAAATAAAAATATGAAAGTTTTTTCACGATTGGATTCCTCATAAAAAATAAGGGGGGTTGCCTCTGGGTAAAAGTTCTGTAACTCAACTACAAATAAGCTTAATTAAAGTTCTTATTATTTTCTGTATAAAAATTGAAAATCCTCAAACCTTAATGTAATTCACACAAAATGTGGGATTAACCATCAATTTTTATGTTAAAATTGATTTGTGGTGTGTAGTTTAGAAGCTATGAGGAATTGAAGTATTTTCAATTGAAATGTAAAAATGTGCACATGTATTATATATGAGGTATCAATAATTACAGTTGTGTACTGTAAAAACTCAATTGAATTACATGTGTAAATTACAAGTATAATAAATGATGAGGAATTAATGAAAAAATAAATTTGAAAGATTAATTCTGGGGGGGGGGAAGGAATCTTGGCTCCCCAGTGCCAGACTCACCCAAATGCCTTGCTTACAGGTGTGGGTTGTCAAAATTCACACAAAAGTTCATAACTTTTAGCCTGGAATTGAGTCACAGGGTCTGTGACTCAATTAATGATGGGGTTTTGATACCAACCAGGGCATTAAAACCTGTTGAAAGAGAAGTTTTAACTGGTTTTGATGTCTCTTACACACATTATGTTGTGTTTTGAAGGCTTGAAACAAGGTATTACTATAGAAATGGCTATTTTAAGGGTCTAAAATGGCTAAAACAGCCCTTTTTATCAAAACCAGGGTTCAATGATGCCATAATTGGATTTTCTGTTGTAAGAGCTTTTTCCATGACTGCAAAGAGTAAATCATAGTTTTGGAGTAAGAAAATTGGTGGCTATAAAAGAATGTCTTCTTTGCCCCACATTTCTCTTCATGTTACAATCTTTTCCTTTTATAATTAGTTTAAAAGCTGTTAAACCAATCAATGAAAGATTCCAACGAGCATTTTGAAATAGTTTTGAGCCTTTTAACCGCGTGAGGAAATTATTATATTCATTGTTTGTAACTTTCATAATCATTTTTACCCTTGGACCACCCTATAAGTGAATTAGAGCATTTTTCATCACTGTTAGCTTTGTCACTTTGTTTCCAAATTCACTTGGGTCACTTTTGGGTGTGTTTTCTCTTTCATTTACTTTTTAAATAATTGGTTCTTACATTAATTTCCAGAATTTCTTTACTCAATTAATTGCAATTGAAATTGCTCTTGAAGAAATTTCTTTTGTAGCCTTAAATATCTCTTGTAGAGTATTTTGGATAAATTTTTATTGTTGGTAAAACAATGAATACTCATGTTATTATTGTGTAATACTTGTGAAGTTAAAAATAATAAATTTGGCATGTTTCCTTATAAAAATCTTAAATCTCAACATTTTTAATCATATTGTACCTTATACAAATTGTCAGCCTGTGACTCAAAACAGAGCACTAGCATGACATCCAACATACCATAAATAATGGTATGAAAAGTATTGAACAAACATAGTCAATACAGGTAATAATTAAGAGAAAACAATCCTCTTAAATTAAACACCAACCTTATCCAAACAGAATAAGGAAACCTAGAGGAGAATAAACAAGTCAAAACCCTTATTTTCACCTCTCATCTAACTTATGCATATTTAAGTTATTCTATACCAAAATGGTATTTTTCTTAAAGCTCACATAGAGAGCTACACAATGATATCATCCATGTTGTTGTAACACCACTACAACTGGAGATACCATATAACCTCATTTTCAAAACCAAGTCCCCCTGAAAGTCAAAGAGGGCTTGTACAAAACTGTACAAAAGTATAACCAAATTAAAGATCTCAACAAGAGCTTTAATTTGAGACACCTTAGACCTCTGTATCTCTTAAATTGACTGAGGGATCTTGGTTCAAAGGTTTAATAACCAAAATACAGATATTCTGAAAACAAGAAAATAAACAAACCCCTGTATCTTTGGCATACACTCATACAACTGTACAGTGTAATATACCAAACTGTAGAGCTGATCAATCCCTACAAAACTGTATCATCAGAATACAGATATCTTCCAAATTGAAGAAGATATCTAGCATGGACGTTTTTGAAGCCTCATACTGATGTACAAAATTACATCCAAAAACTTAAAACCCTTATAACTTTTGCTATTTGCAAGAAGGGTAAACATGAAGCATACCAAATTGAAGAGCTCATTAAGCCCTTCAATTCTGTGCTCTTCGTTCCTTGATATCTCAAAAACTGACTGAGATATCTTGGTTGGAAGTATTTTGACCAATACTGGTCTGTACCAAACCTGTACCAACCAGTACAGTCTTGATAGTTAAAATAATGGTTATTTAAAGCTTAAACCCGCCCAGAATGACTAATATTGATCATAAAGACACCAGAACAACGTCATCCTAGTGCTGACGTGGCAGGTGAAAAGTTTTTTCACCCTGTATTGATCCAGAATGATCATTTGTGGTTCCAAAACCACAATTCTGTCTATATTGACGTCAGAATTGAGGATCCAGAACCACAGACTGACCACTGGAGTGAAAATTTTCACTCCTCTGACGTGTGAAGAGTTAATAACTCTTGACAGTCTTGAAAGATATAAAAAGAAGGGTTTTCCCCTTGAAAACCCATCATCTTATCTTACTTTACCAATATTCTTACGTGACAAGACTGTTATTCATCAGTAGTGTCCTTAGAATTATTAAAGATATAATTAGAATATAATTATTGTAGTGTTTCTTTACAGTCAAAGATATTAGAGCATTGCAACCCAGGTCCTCAATAGACTCATCACCACTGTTACCACGTAGCAGTAGGACCTGAAGACTTTATTTTTATTTATTTTGACGTGTCACAGTCATAGTGCTAGCTTGTATTTACTATTTTTAAGCTACCACATAGACTCACCCTGACACAAATTTTGAGTACAGGAAAAGTACTTTATTTTTAATCAAATTTTCATATCCACACCTTACAATTGGGTAAAGGAGGTTTCCAAATTAGGCATAGAAATAACAAAAAGAGATTTAATAATTCAATGAATAACAAAGGACTCACAATTTATGGAGTTATACCAAAAAATTACATATAACCTTCACAGAACCAACACTATAGTTTAATACAGATGGAAAATACAAAATTACTTATACAAACTAGCAATGTAGAATTATATCCACCCTCAATCCATGAGGAATATTATATTACTAAGAATCACAGTAACCAAAATAAATTTTATATAACATGAGGATCATATTAAAGTATCAAATTCAACTTAATGCATGGAAAATCCATCAAAAAAATTAAATTACATAGCAATAAAGACACCCAGATAAGGTTTATGAAATCCACATGCATGAGATCTATACATGATGTAGCCACAGAATAATGAATTCAAAACAGCCGCATGCAAGGAAAATACACTAAATACTAAACTACACAGAAATTACAGTAATAAGATATTAAATCTCAAAAGTTACTCCCAAATTAAAAAGAAAGATCACCTTGGATTACATAATCTTAAATAATGGCAAAATATCTCAGTAATATGACACTATCCTCAATTGTACCTACCAGCAGTAATCTCTCAAGGCTGTGCAAGCTGACTGATGCAGTGTAATAGAAATGTTTTATGACTTTTTTCATAAAAATATAGACTAGAAAAAACACCCCAAATTTAATTTGGAACCAAACAAATGGTGAAAATAGCTCAGTCATGTGACACCATTCACAAAATCACCATCAGAAAGCTTACCTCAAGGGAAAAAATAAAGTTTCACATGGAGAGCCCATGGGCACTACTCACAACATAAAATTAGTCCCCTTCTCAAATTTCTACTTTTCCTCCCAATGCAATTAATTATATACTAAAAAGGAAAATAATTATTAATCCCTTACTAATAGGCTAATCCAGAAATTATTACTTTATTATATTATACTAATAGTGACTTTGAATTAGCTGTGGTTAACAATAGGAATACCTATATCATATATTAATCTATTGGTCATATATTTATTCTTGAAAAATTTGAAAATATTTGTATTATGATCTTCTAATTAATAAAAGATTTACATATCCTTATTATCAAATTGGAAATATATACTACTAGTTTCATAAATTTTATCATTAGTAAGCCCTTTTTTTAATAGTATTCTCAGGGAGAGCATATATAGGAACTTGAAAATAGTAAAGACAAGCTAGCACTATGGCTGTGAAACAATAAAGATAGTTTTAAATATAGCTAAAAGGTTCTAATGTTCTATGATAACAGTGGTGATAAATCTACTGAGAACCTTGGTTGCAATTATTTAATATCAATTGACTGTAAAGAGAATTACAATAGCTAATTAATTTAATTATACTAATATGCTCCTAGGAGTACTACTGGTATAAGACAGTTCTACCATGTAAGAATGCGAATTCCTGATGATAAGGGCCTTTTCCAGTGGGAAAAGGCCTGCTTTTATCTCTGTTGGGGACTTTGAGGAGCTGGTAAGATCTTCAAATGTCTTCAGAGTGAGAATTTACACTCTGGAGGCTGGATTGTGGTTCTGTACCATCAATTCCGACATCATGGTATTAATTGTGGTTTTGGGACCACAAATGATCATTATGAATCAATACAGGGTGAGAGAACTCTTCAAAGGCCATGTGAGCACTGTTTTGATTCTTAAAGAGTTTATGAATGACTAATACTAGTTATTTTGGGAGGGGTTAAGCTTTCAAAAACCATCATTTTGATTATCAAGCCAATACTGGTTGGTACAGGTTTGGTACAGAACAGTATTGGTCAAAAAACTTCCAACCCAGGTATCTCAGTCAGTTTTTGATATATCAAGAATGCAAGTGCATAGTATTGAAGGACTTGATGAGATTTCCAATTTTGTATGATTTGTTTTGAACCTTCTTCAAAATTGCAAAAGCTATAAGGGTTTCTAGTTTTTTGATGTATTTTTGTACATCATTATATGGCTTGATAAACTTCCAAGCCTGATATCTCTGTCAATTTAGCAGATATAATGTGGTATACCATGACAGTTAAGCTGAATAAAGGTTTTATTTTTATGGTAATTATTGATATGAAAGAGGATAAAAATAGTATAAAATCACCTTTAAGGAAAAATAATGGTAAAAAAAGCATGGAAGAACACAAGTGCTATATTTATTAAGGAAAATTGACCACAGGCTTTCTCCACAAGTATAACCCCACTGCACTATCCAACAAATAATTGTGATGGAAAGTACTTAAATCAAAGACCTTTTTTTGAATTTTCTCTGTAAATAATTTTTTGTATGTATATATTTTTTTAATATTCTTGAATATGAGAAATTGGGTGATTATTATAATCCAAGTCAAAATGAGGATTCTAATTAACAAAAGAGAAGAATTGCAGGAATCTGTAAGGTTTGTCTATGAAACTCTTGATAATAGTAGCAAAATCAAGAGTACTATGACTGTCCTCAGTAGAAATATATAATATAACAAAATATTATAACCACAAATTTAAATATAATTATTGAAAAGAATTATATAAATATATGAATTTAACTATTATTATAAAAATATAATAATAACAAAAATAGTAATAATTATACTAAATTATAATTATTCTGTTATTTTTATAGTCACTGACAGCTATAACAATAAGAAGTGTAAAGTTCTTAATGAGACAATTACACATGGAAATATGAATATTAACCACTTATAAATAATATAAATATTATTTATAAAAGAACTATAACACACACTGTGCAGAAATAATTCTTATAGAATGAAAATTCTATATAAAAAAACTAATACTAGATAAAAAAAGATATAGAACTTTTAGAGAAAACTTACTTATAATATTCATTTAATACAACAAGTCAAACAACATCAGTTATGATATTATATAATGATTATAAGTTAAAAACACGCCTAAAATCAATTATCTTAAAGATAAAACAGCTTTTTATAATGAAATTTAATATTAAAGAGTTTTTAAGAGGAATTTGTGGATTTTAAAAGATATTTAAGATGATAATTTTATAATATAAAATATATTATTGATGATTACAGCAATAATCTAAATTTTATGATTTCAATTATTTAATTTACAAATAATAAAGAATAAAATAACTTAATAATTACTTTAATAATAAGATTTTATAAATAATAAAACTTTACCTGTTTAAATTTCTAATATGATTGGATTGATGATGAATGATGGACAAAAACAGTGATCAAAAGACTCTTTTTATGTCTTCAGAGCAGCTCTCATGATTCATAATGAATATAGGGGGCGTGCTCAGGTCAAAACTGAAAAACCATACTTAAAAACAAAGTTCTTAACTTAAGGCAACATGTTTTTAATTCCATTTGAAAGTTACCAGTGTTATTCTTAACTCCATGTAACTTCAATCCTCATTTAAACTGATTATTTTTAAGTTTTAAATATAAAGAAACTTACTTATATTAAAGTTAATCACATGAACAACTTAAAAATAGAGTTTCAAGCAGAAATCTCTTAAACTCAATTTTTAATTAATTTTTATAGAAATCATAATTTTCTTTGAGCTTAGCTAAAAGAGTAAATTTCCAGGCTAATTACCCAGGAAATTGATTTATAAAAGATACTTAAAATTTAAATTCTATGTAGATAGTATTAAGTTGTAAGCTGTGTGAGAATTTCAAGCAAATCCATTAAGAATTGGATTTTTAATGAATTTTTGAAGTTATTGCTATTTTTCCACATAAAATAGCAATACACACCAAAGCTTAACTTTGGATAAGGTTTTGATTCTTGTAACTTTAAAGTTTTAAGCTTATTTAAGGTTTTTAAGCTTGATTAAGCTTTGACAGTTCTTAAAACCTTGATTTCAAGCCTGCATATTGGGATTTACCCTTTGGCAGCTTGAAATTCCTGTCCAAATTGGGATAAAACCAGTTTAAACCTTAAGGTTGGATCAAAGTCTAATCTTAAAGTTTAAATAAGGTTAAAAATCCTCCAATACAGGTGGACAACCTTAATTGAATCATTGCAGATCCAAAAAGTTGGGTACCCCAGCTCTATTTGGTCTTTTTCCTTTGTCCCACCTTTTTGCATGGATTTTGCCCTTTTATTTATTTAAAGCCATACCATGGCTTTAAAACCTTTTAAATTGAGCTCACGCAGGATTTACATTCTGTATGGCAAATCCTTAGCCAATTCAGTAAATATACACCACACCTCAATTTTAACTAAAATTTTGCTAAATTTGCATTAACCTTATGCAACTTTCAATTTAACCTTATTTAAGCTTAAATTTAACAATTTTAAAAAAATGTTACAAAAGTTACATTAGTACTGTGAGATTCTTAAATCTTCTAATAACACAAGAAATAAGTGTTTTTGGGTATAACACCTTATGGATGTACCCTAGGTCATCTTTGGTGTAGAATCCAAAAATGACATAATATTTATAACTTTGTTTATCCAAAAAAAAGTTATCCTTATTTTTGTTATTTTTTATTTTAATTTCAACTAAAAATTCTGTTTAAGACAAAATAAACTGTTTATAAAATCATTTGGGCCTTATGGGTATGTTATACATACCTCACAGGCTCACATTCCATACCACCAAAAAAAATTGTACCACAATTTTTCTTTTGTAGTTCACCCCCAAGCTATTTGGGGGGGGGGGTATAATCCACTGTCCAACCTCTCTACCTATACTTTTAAGTATGTAAAGCACACAATTCAAACTTTTTATTGAGAAATTGGTCTTCTCTCATGTCTGAATCTTCTGAGAAACATTTGGGAATCAGGTATTTTTCTTTCTACAATCCATTCATCTTCATGTTGTGGATTTGTATACCTGACTAAGTATTCTCTTTCATTTTTTCCCCTAAGTCTTCTTTCTTTCAAGACTTTCAGTACCTTTTTCTCCTCACTTAGATCTAGTGGGGGTACTTCTAAGGCTGTTTCATTTCTTAAAGGAAATAATTCCTTATCACTTGAAGTATAATGCTTTACTAGACTGACAGGGAAAGTTGGATGTTTATTTTCCAGTTCTCCTGACAGTTCTACTTGTACTGCATTTTTCCCATGAAGGGCTTTAATAATAAATGGTCCTGCAAAGGAATCTATCAATTTCTTTGGCCCTTAATATTATTAAATTTTAAGGTTGAAACTAGTATTAAGTCCCCTACTTTGAATTCTGGGGTTTTATGAGTTTTATCCCATCTCTGCTTAGCATATTCAAAGGAATCATTCATGCTTTGATTTGCATGATGTCTCACTTTATCAAGCAATAGTTTAAATCTTGAAGCAGCTGGATGAATGTCAACCAGATCCTTCTTCAAAGTATCAATTGGAAGTTTGGGGTTCCATCCTTTTTCCAACATTGCAGGGGTCTTGCCTGTTGAAGAATGGATGGAGGTCTTGTAGGCTAATTCCAATGCTGGTATAAGAGTACACCAATCATGGGTAAAGCCATCAGAATTTTGAAACTCCAGGCCCTAAGCACAAAATCTTCTGATCATGTCCTCAAGGGTTTGAATCATTCTTTCTGCCAACCCATCTGTTTGTGGATGGTATGCTGTTGAGAATGATAATTTTTTACCCAAAAGCTTATGTAAATTAGTCCATAAGGCTGATGTAAATTTTGGGTCTCTGTCACTAATGATGTTTTTAAAGAGACCAGTATGGGATATTACTCTATTCCAGATCAAAAGAGCTGTATCCATAGCTGTGTCATCTTTATGACATGGTAAAAAGATTGGTGTTTTGCTATATCTGTCTACAATAACAAGACATGCATTGTAACTTTTATCACCTCCAGGTGGTAATGCAGTTACCCAATCCATGTGAACCACTTCCCATGGGGTACTTGGTTCTTGGATATGGATCATCAGACCAAATCTTTTACCAGTAGCTTTGTTGGCTTTCTGGCATCTATCACAACTATGACAGTACTCAATGACATCTTTTCTCCAAGATGGCCACCAGGAACATGTCTTAATTCTTTCCATTGTTCTGTCTTCAGACAGATGTTCAGAGTAAATGTTATCATGGAATTCTAGTAGTATTGTTTTAATCAACATTCTACTACATAGGACCATGACACATGTGTGTTTAGATCTATGATATAGTATACCATCATACAAATGGAATCTTCCATTATCATAAGATGTTTTCCAAATATCATCCAGAGAATTAGCCAATGCTGCATCTTTGCAATCTTTGTCAAGTAGAGCAGTAAGTATATGGCAATTTTTATCTTACTTATAGCTTTCTCTAACTTCCTCAAAGAAATCTGTTCCCACATCTGTGATGTTGATTCCTTCAGTTGGGATTTGAGGTCCTGCACTTGTAGGAACATAGGCAGGATTTTCAGGTGTATTGGGTAATGCCCATATACTTAAGCCATCAGAATTCTTGTGAATATTTCCAGCTTTATTTACTATGGTCATCTTGCCTCTATACTCCTGTATAGCAAACTGCCATCTTAACATGTGTCTGTTTGGAGTTTTCATGTTAAGAAGTGATTTTACTCCATTACAATGAGTAATTACTTCAAACACACTACCATCAAGATAGTAATGAAGTTTTTCCAGAGCCCAAACAAGGCAAAGGCACTCCATTTGGATAGCTCCATATCTGGCCTCAGTAGGTTTAATTTGTCTTGAAATAAAACAAATTGGACCTTCATAAGGCTTGTCATTGAAAATTTGAACTTGATGAAGAGCAGCTCCTAAACCTTCACCACATGCATCAATATACAGCTTGAAAGGAAGTTTCCAGTCTGGCATCAGTAATAATGGTGCATTGGTCAAGGCATACTTGATTTTATCATATGCTTGAATTCTCTCCTGCGTCATTTCAAAAACAGTTTGTTGATCACAAATTCTGTATAATGATCTGGCATGGATTGCAAAATATTTAAGGTGTTTCCTGTAATAGCTGGCAAACCCTAAGAAAGACATCATTTATTTTTTGTTCTGGGGCATTTGTTTCAGTAAAACTGCAGCCACTTTGCTCTTATCAACACCAAGGCTTAGTCCTGAGACTACATGTCCTAGAGCTTTTAACTCATGAAACCCGAAATTACATTTTTTAAGAGAAATTTTCATGTTCACTTGTAGAATTTTCTTAAGTACTAATGAAAGTCTCTCTAAATGTAATTTCCAGGTTTCTGAACAAATGATAATGTCATCAATATAAATGATTAACCATCCCTCTGATAATTCATGTGGGAAAATAGTATTCATCATTCTTTGGTAATGAGAGGGTGCCTTTTTAATACCAAAAGGCATTCTCAAATACTCATAAATCCCACAATGAGCAATTATTCTCAATAATTTTCTAGCATGAGGTGTCAAAACATTCTGGTGAAAGCCTTTTAGAGCATCCATGGAAGTAATGAATCTTGCTTTGGATAATTGAGTCAAAGTCTCATGAATTCTAGGGATTGGATACTTGTCTGGGCTAGTATAGGTATTCAGTGCTCTAAAATCACCAACCATCCTTGACTTATCATTATTCCAAGTAATGATTACTGGAGTTGTGACTTCTACCTCCTCATTGTGTCCAGCATTTCTAAGAACTCCCAGTTTCATTAGTTCATTAATATGATTTTCTAATGCTTCTCTAGCCCTGGGGCTAGCTGGGTAAGCTGGTATTCTTAATAGTGGCAGATAGGGCCTTTCCACATTAAGCATAATGTCCACCTCATGGCCTTTTATAGCCCCAAGTGGTTCATTATCTGAAGCAAAGGCTTCCCTGTATTGAAATAAAATTTCAATAAGCTCTTCCTTCATTTCCAGTGTTAATTAGGGACTAATTTGTGCTTCAATTAATTGACTTGACACAAATTTTTCCTTATTAACATTTTTTACTTGTTTAATGACAGTAATTTCTCTTTTTTCTAGAGGAAAGCAAATTTTTGTCTTTTATTTTCCCCTATAGTGAAATAACTGTCTTTATGATTATTAATATCAATACCATAAATATTGAGATAATCATTCCCAAGTATAAAGTGTTGTGAAGTACAATTATTCATAACAACAATTTCAACTTTCAATCTTGTACTTCCTGCAGGATGAGGAAATATGATTGCTGCTTCAAATATACCCAAGGGGTGCATATTTTGGCTAGCACTGCTGAATTTTATACCTTCAATTGGAATTAATTTGTCTTGCCAATTGGTATAAAATTTGTCAAGATAATCTTTTCCAACACAAGTGCAAAAAGCACCTGAGTCAAGATGTATCTTGGCTTCTGTGTTATTTATCACAATATTAGTGATACAAGTTGACCCAGCTGTATAACCTTTACCTCTGGCAGGTTTGGTGTTTTGCATTTTGGCATCTTGCACATGTATGAGATCCATACACTCATCAATTTACTGTGGTAAGTGAGTATGTACCTCAGTGACTTCAAAAGAAACATTAATATCTTCTATACCAAGTTCTCCTGATACTTCTTCTTCTTCTGAAGGCTCAGAATCACTTTCATGTAAAGATACATAAGTTTCTTTTGTGTCTTCCACTTTTTCAACATTTATCTCATTGACTCTTGTCTTTTTTGGACAAGTGTTTGCCAAATGAGATGTACTTCCACATTTATGACATTTAAAAGGAGGTCTGTCATGTGGTTTATTTGGTTTTGAAATTGGTTTCCCACTAGTCCTGTTGTCTATTGGGGTTTTGGACCAATTTCTTCCAATTTTTGTTCTAGTAGTGATGTCCTCCATAGCATTGATATAATCTTCTGTAGAGCAAGGCTCAATAAATCTGCTTCTTATAGCATGCTCAAGGTCACCACCACATTTTCTTAATATCCTTTTATGTACCATTGTTTCAGACATATCAGGATGAAGGGCAGTTAACCTGTCCTTCTGTTTAGGAGACCAAGTCATGGGCCTGTTCCTTTCAATATTAAAAATGGCTTCTTCAAAAGAATTTTCCATTTTAAATCTCCAGGAATCATTTGCCCATTTGGAAATAATTTGTTCTTTCCACCAAGGCCAAGAATGTTTACCATGGTCTTGTCTCATTTTATAATAACATTTCTTTGCTGATTTGGTAAATAATGAGCGTAATATGGCACTTATGTATTCATCTGGTATGTTAAAGTCTTCTTTGAACATATCAATTGTTTTCATAAATTCCATATGATTATATTCTCCTTCACCACTGAAGGTTGGCCATTCCTCTAATCTTGGAATGTCCTTAAAATTGCAAGAAGTTTCCACATCATGACTTGAAATTGTATGATGTAAATCATTATTCAAGTTAAGAACATTTCTGTCAAGAATTGGTGTGGATTGCCTTGGAAATTCATTTTTCAGTGATATATTATTAATACTTGATTGAATGTCTTCTTTCAATTCAAGTCTTGCATTATCACTTTTTTCTAATTGTTCTTGAAAAAGAGCTGCATTTTGACCAGTAGAATTTTCCAAGTTTTGAACTTGTATTTTCAATTCTCTTAACTGTCCAGTTATAAAAGAAATTGAGTTCTCATCTGGTTGATTGAGTAAGGTAACTTTAGACTCAAGTCTTTCACAAATTTGCGTCAAAGACACAATATTGTCTTTATTAACATTTTCAAGGCCAATAATGGTCTTTTGTTGTTCTTTCACTTTTAATATCTCATTAGCCAACTTCTGTTGGACATAAACAAATGTTTTAAATTTTGTCATAATTTCTTTATTACAAGATTCAAAGTGAGTTACAAGTTTTACAAGATCTATTTCTTTGGGAAAGATTGGTTCAATCTTTCCTCCTCCTTGTTTTTGAATTCCATCAAGGTTCTTGCCATATTGAACACATTGTCCATGGCTGTCTTTTCCTTCTTTGGGATTCTGTAATTCTGAGGGTAAGGCTTGTTCCACTCGGGATTTGCCTTTTGCTTGCCCTTCTGGTTGGTCTTTGGGGCTTTCTTGGGCTTTTTTGGCACTTGTTGAGGCAGAATTTTGCTGGTGGATGCTTGGGGAGCTTCCACTGGGCTGGTTTCCTTGCCTTGGGCCAACTTCTTCTTCTGATCGTCTGATAACATGCTTTGGTTTTTCAACCAAGCTTTTATCTTTTGGACTTGTCCTTTGACAGACATGGGTGTCCAGCCCATCAGAAGATCTTCTGTCTTTTCTGGTCCCATGAACTTCTTCACTTGAAGATAAGATTTCATGGTGCCTATCCAAAGACTTGGGAGAAGTTCCCACTCTTGTTTTTTTGATGCCAAGAACCAGTTTTTCCATTGAGATTGATAAATTTCCACAGCTGCCTGTTGGAAATGGTTCAGGTCTAACAGCAATAGCAGTTATGTCAGCTTCTGGACTCTCAATAAGAGGTTCAAAGGTGCTGGATAACCTTTGGGAACTGGTGGAAGTTCTGGCATCCTCCACTTGTGCCTCTCCTCTGGGAAGACATTCTTGCCTTTTTGGTTTGTGGCTGGAATGTCCTGGTCCAGATCCATTTGATTGGATGGAGTAGTTACTTCCACCTCTAGTAGCAGTCATTTCACGTCAATTTTAATAAAAAATAGAGTAAAATTGAATTGAATTCACCTGCAGGACCTTTAAAGGGCTCTTTGGTTATCAAGCCCCTTGGTGGTGGACGGGTTTGAATTTCAATACTGGACTCTGAGGCTTCAGAGTCTGAAGAATTTTCTCTTATGGAAGACACTAGAGAAAATTAAAAATATAAGTTATTTTATCAAATAATAAAAATAACTTATAAGCTCAACTTATTAAATAAAGTTGTTTTAATGTAATTTTATGGCAAATTACGTCAAAAATAAAGAAAAAATGTCTAAGATAAAAGAAAAAAATGTTTTTAGTAAAGATTTTTTTTATTTTTAAAGATTTTTTATTTGATTTATTATTTTCTTTAAAGAAATAATAATTATGCAATTAACAAGTTAATTAATCAAAATTGTATTATTATTCACTTTATACTAGAATAACTCAAAGAATAAATTTCAAGTCTGTGATGTGAAAAAGCCACTAGTTAGACAAAAAAAATTTATTCCAAGTCACTCAATAGTATATTGTTTCAAACAATATTCTTAAGAAAAAATACCTTTATTAATATTATAAAGATTATTTATAAGGGATAAGTCCCAAAAAAGCCAATATTAAGACAAATATGGCAATTTTACGTCAAAAAATAGTAAAAAAAGGTCTAGAATATGATTATGTCCCAAAAATTGGTTCAAAATCACGGCCAGGCCCCCAAATGTAATGTTTGTCTATGAAACTCTTGATAATAGTTGCAAAATCAAGAGTACTATGACTGTCCTCAGTAGAAATATATAATATAACAAAATATTATAACCACAAGTTTAAATATAATTATTAAAAATAATAATAATAATTGTAATAAATTATAATTATTCTATTATTGTGATAGTCACTGACAGTTATAACAATAAGAAGTGTAACGCTCTTAATGAGACAATTACACGTGAAAATATGAATATTAACCACTTATAAATAATATATATATTATTTATAAAAGAACTATAACACACACTTTGCAGAAATAATTCTTATAGAATAAAAATTCTATATAAGAAAACTAATACTAGATAAAAAAAGATATAGAACTTTTAGAGAAAACTTACTTATAATATTTATTTAATACAACAAGTCAAACAACAACAGTTATTATATTATATAATGATTATAAGTTAAAAACACGCCTAAAATCAATAATTTTCAAGATAACACAACTTTTTATAATAAAATTTAAGATTAAAGAGGTTTTAAGAGGAATTTGTGGATTTTAAAAGATATTTAAGATGATAATTTTATAATATAAAATATATTATTGATGATTAAAACAGTAATCTGAATTCTATGATTTCAATTCTTTAATTTACAATTAATAAAGAATTAAATGACTTAAGAATTACTTTAATAATAAGATTTTATAAATAATAAAGCTTTACCTGTTTAAATTTCTAATATGATTGGATTGATGATGAATGATGAACAAAAACAGTGATGAAAAGACTCTTTTTATGTCTTCAGAGCAGCTCTCATGATTCATAATTAATATAGAGGGCGTGCTCAGGTCAAAACTGAAAAACCATACTTAAAAACAAAGTTCTTAACTTAAGGCAACTTGTTTTTAATTCCAACTTGAAGTTACCAATGTTATTCTTAACTCCATGTAACTTTAATCCTCATTTAAACTAATTATTTTCAATTTTCAATATAAATAAACTTATTTATATTAAAGTTCATCACATGAACAACTTAAAAATAGAGTTTCAAGCAGAATTCTCTTAAACTCAATTTTTAATTAATTTTTAAAGAAATCATAATTCTCTTTGAGCTTAATTAAAAGAGTAAATTTCCAGGCTAATTACCCAGGAATTTTATTTATAAAGGATACTTAAAATTTAATTTATATATAGATAATATCAAATTCTAAGCTGTGTGAAAATTTCAAGCAAATCCATTAAAATTTGGATTTTTAATGAATTTTTGAAGTTATTACTATTTTTCCACGTAAAATAGAAATACACACCAAAGCTTAGCTTTGGATAATGTTTTGATGCTTGTAACTTTAAAGTTTTAAGCTTATTTAAGGTTTTTAATCTTGATTAAGCTTTGACAGTTCTCAAAACCTTGATTTCAAGCCTGCATATTGGGATTTACCCTTTGGCAGCTTGAAATTCCTGTCCAAATTGGGATAAAACCAGTTCAAACCTTAAGGTTGGATCAAAGTCTAATCTTAAAGCTTAAATAATGTTGAAAATCCTCCAATAAAGGTGGACAACCTTAATTGAATAATTGCAGATCCAAAAAGTTGGGTACCCCAGCTCTATTTGGTCTTTTTCCTTTGTCCCACCTTTTTGCGTGGATTTTGCCCTTTTATTTATTTAAAGCCATACCATGGCTTTAAAACCTTTTAAATTGAGCTCACACAGGATTTACATTTTGTATGGCAAATCCTTAGCCAATTCAATAAATATACACCACACCTCAATTTTAACTAAACTTTTGGTAAGTTTGCATTAACCTTATGCAACTTTAAATTTAAGCTTATTTAAGCTTAAATTCAACAATTTTAAAAAAATGTTAAAAAAGTTACATTAGTACTGTGAGATTCTTAAATCTTCTAATAACACAAGAAATAAGTGTTTTTGGGTATAACACCTTATGGATGTACCCTAGGTCATTTTTGGTGTAGAATCCAAAAATGACATAATATTTATAAATTTGTTTATCCAAAAAAAATTTATACTTATTTTTTGTTATTTTTTATTTTAATTTCAACTAAAAAGTCTGTTTAAGACAAAATTAACTGTTTATAAAATCATTTGTGGCCTTATGGGTATGTTATACATACCTCACAGGCTCACAGAATCATAGGAGACATAGAAGTTCTAAGGTGTGGAACAAAACACCTTTTGAGGTATCAATGTTTGGGAACTTTCATATATTTTTGCTGTTATGAACCACCCAAGGAGGGGATAATCATCATTGAGTTCCTTTAAATGGTTAAAAAAGGAATTTTGAAGACTGAAATAATTTATTTCTGAATGAGAAAGGCCATATTTCATCAACCTTTCTGTTAATGTGACCTCCAAATTCGTCACTGGAGCTGCAGAAATGAAGAGTGGGACTGGAGGGTGGAAGGGATATGGTATGTATTAATTTGTTTTATTTTATTTTTACCTATTATTTTTGCATAGTTTTCCTCTTTTGAAGAAACTTTGCAAGGCCATTGGGTTTGGGAAAATATTTTTGGGAAGAGAAAAGGAGTGGGACATGTGAGTGTAGTCACCATTTTGGGAGTCTCAGAAAAGGCCCTCTCTCTTAGTTGGTAAGGAGGATATCTGAAGCTCACATTTGGAAAGGTCATGGGTCAAAGCCACATCAAGGACATACTCAAAATTGAGAATTTTGGAAAAATTAAATTGCTGGAAATTTTGAGAAGTTTTGGGAAAACTTAAGAAGATTGAGGAATTCTCAGGAAGAATACAAGTAATACAGGTCAATAAGGAATACAAAAGGTGATTCCTATATATATTTTTAGAAAAATGTGAAACCTAACCCACAAGTCAGCCCTCCAAGACCAGAAAACCATAATACAGTAAAATCAGGTGACTGACGAGTAATAAATTAATTAATACAAGGAGATAAGGGCTCCAGGGCCCAAAATTAAGGTTTGGCTGTATTTCTCAGCCACATGTCACAAAAATGTCACATGAATAGGTGGGATAGAAATGAATTGTTCTGATTGGTCAGAAACAGGACACATCATTATGAAAAGTGAAGTGAAGCAATATTATTGGTCAGAAATCTAGACTGGTGTCACATCACAACACATTTACCCTGAAAATCCAAAATTAAAGTTTGGATTGATTTTTACAGCTACCAGAGGCTGAGAATTTCTAAGTCCCCTATGGAGGGCCCCACAGATATAAATAGAGGGCCTCTCTCCCACTTTTTCCCTTTTCCCCATCTAGAAATTTTAAATTGAATTTATTTCTTCTTATACCTCTTCTAGAAGGCTATACTAGAATTTTTTTTGATAAATTAAGCCTAGTAACTGAGGTTTGTTGTTGACATAGATCAAGAGACTCAATAGTGTGAAAAGACTTTAATTCATCCCTTACTAGCAGGTAGACTAGTAGCTTATTTAATGAGGCTTGTAAAGCTTGAATCTCATGGGAATGGTGTCTCTGGAGTTTAGTGTTTAAGCCTTGAAAGTAATTTTTAGAGAGATTTAAAAGAAAAAAATCACTCAAAGGTAATTTTGTGGGCTTTAGAATAAAACACAATCATTTTCAATTAGTTTTGAGGTAGCTTTTGTTGTAAAATTCCTCAAAGAGAGTAATTTTGCCTGTTTTAAAAGAAAACCTGCACAACTGGAGTAACATTACTAATTTTAAAATAAAAGTGGATTCATATTTATTGGGTAATACCTAATAAATTATCATGAAGGAACAGAAAGGAACCAAATTAAGTGAAATACTTCAGTGTTTAGTTCAAATAAATATCAACCCTATACCAATTAGCTAGTACTATTACAAACAACCCAGAAGAGATCATATAGCTTATTATTGCAACCAAACACCAAAATTAACATTGAATTATCCATATTATACTATATTATTAACAATTATTGGAGTATTAACCTATCAATAACATCAGAAAGGGATTGGAATATATTTTTATCCTTTTAAGTTTATTATCTCAGAGAGTTGAGGGTTGTTGTCATTTTGGCTATTAGTTTCTATATTTGCTCAGGAATTATCAAGAAAGGAAGATGTTGTGGTTTTGTATTATAAAATAGTGTTTACTGTTATTTATCTATTTATTATTATTATATTATTTTATATATTTCTGTAAAATTATTTGGTGGAATCCACTAAGTCTCCTTAAATTTTTGAAAATGATTTATTTGTCAAGGTTTCAAAAACCATTGTTCTGAGTAGAGAAAAGTCTGATTAGAGATTTTTCAGTGAAATATTTCCTGATCCAGCCACTATCAATAATAGAAGTGATTTGGTGAACTCAGTAAAGATAAATTAGAATATTAGGAAGGGCAGTCCAGATTATTATAGCACACAAGTAGAGCAAGGGTTAAAAGTTCCAAAAAGAAATTAAAAACTGTTTACTTGTAATTTCCCCTTCCAGGTACTGCCTCATTTTATCCCACATGCAGAGCAGTTCCCAAAATAAGAGCTTAAATAATAAGAAATTGGAGGTCTTGATGATCTCTACAATTTGGTAGATCTCATTGTACAGCTGTATGAATATATGGCAAAGATACAAGGGGTTCTTTATATTGTTGATTCTAGAAAATCTGTATTTGGTTTGTTAAACCTTTTATCCAACATCTTTCTTCCAATTTTGAAGTTGAAGGGGTTAGGAGTATCTCAGATTAAAACTCTCACTCAGATATTCAATTTGGCTGTACTTTTGTACAGTTTTGTACAAGCTCTCTTGGACATTTGAAAGGTTCTTAGTTAATAGAGGAAGTATGATGGTATATATTGAATTAGGAATGCTACAGAGAAATTAATGATACCATTAGATAGCTCTCCTTGAGGGATCTCAGAAAAATACTATCTTGGTGGGTTTTTCATTAAATATGAATAAGATATATGGGAGGTGAACATAAAGGTTTTGCTTATTTGGTCTTATATTTGACACAGAATATAATTCTCCGTTCTTATCCTATTTGTTTAGGGTTGGTATATTTATATCTGGGAAGCTTCCCTCCTTATATAATACCTGTATAGGCTGTTTTTGTCCAATAATTTTCATACCATTCCTTATGGCGTGTTGGATGTCATGCTGGTTCTCTATTTTGAGTTACAGGCTTAAATACCCTCCCTCTAAAAAATACTCATCATTGTTGATACTCTTTTGTTCTCCTTGGGGCTCTAGAAAATGTTGAAGGAGGATTTAGGTATATATCATACTTCCCAGTCTTACCCAATGGTCTTTTTCTTGTGGTTTATCATTTTCTTCCATCAGATACTCTTTATTGGAATATCTTTTTATTTGATTGGGGTTTTTAGCTTTAAATTATAACTTTCTTTCTTTCTCTTCTGTAGTTTTCAAGTAATTATCTGTGGAATTATTCATGCTTTCCATAGATTATGTGGTACTCTGTGCCTATCAAGAATCCATAAATCTCAGCATTTTAAAGTACCACAGATTCATTTTGTAATCTGAGGTTTCCAATTTTGTGCGGAATTATAGTTACCTTTTGGGATTGTTCAAAGTGATTTCATTTTTCCTGAAGCACTTTTAAAGCCTCTTGATTTTGTTACAGGTATTTATGCATGCCACATTGTTAAGTGTCTATCCAAGTATTTCTTGGCCACTACTAAGCAAGTTGCTCCTGTTCCAACTATCAAAGGATGCTTTGTGTTTTCAATGGAAACATCAATGTTTGATTTTGATCCATGAATAAAGGCAATATCCATCTGTGGTTTTCCAAATATTGTTTTGGTATCAGTGGTGTTCCCACTAAGGTATTCATTCTTTTTGGGTTCACCGAATTCAGGTTTCAAAGAGTTTTCTAGGACTGATTCTGGTTTCTCATCCGCATATTCCAATAAATATTGTTCAATAGGCTCTGATTCACTGCCTGACTCCTCTCTTAGCTCATTTCCCACACTGTCAGAGTAATATTTGTACTCTCCCCATGTGCTCTTCTAGTGACTCTTCCTCTATTGCACATATTTTCTTTCTTACTTTGGGACAAACATTTGCATAGTGGTCAGGTGATCCACAATTATGACATAAACTTATTTTCCTTGGTGCTTCTGCACCATTGGAAGGTTTGATGTCTTTTTCCATGAGCAGATTTGTTTTTCCTCTGCTATCCTGTGACATGTAGGGTGAACTACTTCCAATTGATTTCTTTCTTATGAGATCTTGTAGTAAATTTGTTATGTCATCAATGCTGCTTATTTTGATTCATCTGAGCTTCACTGAATGTTCTAAGTCTCCTGGAAGTTTTTCCAGAAGCTTGTGATTCCTCAGCTCTATTGTCATTTTTAGATCAATAGGCTTGAGTTTTTGGGTTTGTTTAAGACACCATTCCTAAGGGTCTTTCTCTTCAGAGTATCTGTCATTCTCAAAAGAGATGGTTTTTTTCCAAATACAAGTACCATTTCTGTTATTTCTTATTATTTAGTTTCTCCACCATGGCCAGATTTCACTTTGATGTATCTCTTTCATTGAAGTGTACCAGATATTGGCATGGCCTCTGAATGCAGTTTTGAGTCCTGTGATTATCCAGTAGTCTGGTATATTTGGGAAATTAACAAAGATTTGATTAATATAATAAATGAGCTCCATGTGATAATATTCTTAAATTCCTGAGAGTTTGGGCCAATTTAACACTTCAGGTAATTGCTTCAGTGCTTATTTCTCAGATTAACTGCAGTTTTGAAAGTCTTGGTAAATAGACTCAGACCTTAACCTTGGATCTTGGTATACAGGAACCTGATTTTCTGATTTTCCTTCCTTCTTTACCTTTTGGGAGTTGTGGATAATGGGCTCATCACCTTGGTTTGTATGAGAAAATAGATCTTCTTCTTGTTACTCTTTCCAATTACCATAAGAAAAGTGGCTTCACCTGACAACAGGTGTTGCATTTGGAATTTTCCCTTGGAGATATATTGGATTCAGATTGGTGATAGGTCAGAAGTTGAATTTGAAAATGGAAGTTTTGGAAGAAATTAAAGCCAAATATGCAAGCCAGAAATTCCCAATGAATTTTGTTAAACATTAGTGTTTGGTCATGATTGTCAAAGCTCAATATGAAGAGCTAAAATTACACTTGGTTTCTGAGGTATTGTCTTAACTTCTATCCTTTCATAAGCACAAAATTCAACATTTGAAGTACTTTTTACAGATTCTTACATATATATAACATCGAAAATATGAATTCTCTCTCAACCTAGCTTATGCGAATCCAGATATAAATAATATCAAAACTGAAGAACTTTCATTCTGAAATGAATGCTCCAATGAAAATATATGTATCATAAAAAAGATACCCTAAAATTATCATTTTTATCTTCTGAATTATGCAAGAAATCAAAAACCCCTTTTTCCCTCTCTTCTTAAATGAAAGATTTGCTCCAAATTGAAGCAGGTTTCCAAGCTTTATGCCTCAAAGTCACTCTAAAGAAAGGCTCACAAGAGAACTTAATATATATTGATTTAATATCACCATTATTTTAACCCATCGCCTGCTTGTGATTAGTCTTCAAGACCTATATCCAGAACATATAAATATTCAAGTGAAGTTTTTGTTTTGGTTTTAGAATTTGTGAGTTTTTATTACATAATCTCATGGTTAAAAAGAAGAAATATTTTTATCTTGATATAAATACAAGAAAGGACCTAATAATAGCTTATTTAATCTTCCAAATTATCAAAGATATCTATTTCTCTCATTTTTTTCCCTTGATACCAATTTGACTTCACTATGTATATTCTTGGTGGAAAACTATTAATTCCAAATTCTTCATCTTGATCTATTTTATGACTGTAATATGTGATAGTATGAGATAAATTTAGCTTATATTTCAAGAAAAATAGGGTAAAAGATGTATCAAAAATTGAAATGTAGCTCCAATAACAGATAGATCTCTAGATTAAACATGAAATTGCTTGTGTAATTCTTAAAGAAAGGCAATTATAATGTATAATTATGGTCAAATATCTCTTTATTTATTACTTTCCCATTTTAAAAAATTTTCTTGAAATAACTTGGTATGTAATTTTTATTTAAGCTATATTTATTTTATTTTATAGGAACTTTTCACTTTACATTCAGGTTACTGAATCTTTGATCAATTTTGTAATGATGAAGATATATGTAGATCTTTCGATGTTATGAGAAATTGAAACTGTTATCTTAATTCAATGAGCTGATAGCGTCAGCTATCTTCAAAGAGATTCATTTAATTTATCAATACCAAAGCATAAAAAGTAGAATTTTTTTGAATAATTGAGAGAATTATTTTTCATTTTCTCATAATTGAAAATTATTTGAAGAAAGCACCACACTATTAAATACTCTCCATAATAACTAATTTGAAACAGATATAAAAACTAGATGGCTATGAAACATTATTGAAAATCACATATTTTGGAAGAAATTGGAGAATTCATCTAGTTGATTTGAGGTAATTGGAATTATATGTATAATGAAGGAAAAATAACTAGTATAAAGAGATCCCGTTACCAAATTTGTTGTTGAAAATTTTGTTTATAAACCTTCTGAAAGTTGTTTTGTAATTGAAGCTACTTTTATAAGCCTTTACAACATGAGATAATAATACATTGATAATAATCAGCTGTTTATAAAGTGTAGTTGATCAAATTATATGTGAAGCTGTTTCAAGTGTCTTCAAGATACAATATGAGAAATTTCATTTCTTTGTTGGTTATTCATGTTGGAATAAAGGCCTCAATATTTGAGTAAAGTCAAAAATCCAAAGGACATTCCACATAAATAATCTGGAGCTTTTTGGGAAATAAGCTTGAAGAGACAAAAGTATAATTTAAAAGCCATGTCTAATAAAATTAACAATTGGGTTCCAACCACTTCATAAATCTTGAAATTATGATTTAGAGAATTAAGCAAGAGATTTACACATATTTCATTCTTTTTAATTGGCTTTTATGAGAATTATCCTGCCCAAAATTTCTGAACGCAATAGTTAAGCTTATTTTGAAACACTTGATTAAGTATGCTCTTGAATCATGAAGGATAGAATTTTATAAATTAAAACATAATAAATATTTTGAAATATAGCTTCTTGAAAATCAAAAAAATATCTGATGAGCCTTTCAAAAACAATACTGGCAGAATTTGAGAAAAATTACAGGAGAATTAAGCTATTTGGTAGATGCTTTATGGAAACTATGTTTAATATGAGAGGATAGCTCTCAGATATTGTGGTAATGAGTCCCTAGTCCTTAAAACAAAATGAAAAATCTCTCTTTTTAAGTAGAGTTATTATTATTATATTGAGCTCATATATATCTTATTAGTCCTTCCTACATGTGATCTTACTATAAGAAGTACTTCTCCCCATGATTATTGAAAGATAAAACAGAACAACATAATTCAAAGACATGTGTTTTAAAGCTTTTTTCTAAGCAATAATTTAACAAAAGGGATGAAATTACCACAAAAATATATGACTAAAACATTTATGAAAATTAAGCTGAATTTATTTCCATTATCACAATGAATATTTTGATATAATTTCTCAATAAAAGAGTAGCGGATAATATCTTTATGCTACTCCTAAATACTTCTTTTGTTGATTTTATTTCCCCCTTTTCAGCTTTAAAAAACATTTTTTCATGTTGATATGCATAATATTTGTTTGAATATGACTTTTTTTTGATGTTTATTTTTTCAAGTTTTGTTATTTTAGATTTTCTTATGAAGATTTTCTATTTATTTTTTAAATTAAATTGAAAGTCACAGTAGCCATCTTTGTAAGACCTGCTACTGTAAAATGATTTACATGTGCCAACCTTGTTACAGTATGGGCCCTGTAATGGCTCCTACTGTAAAATTGTTGATGATTGTCGACAGTTTTACAGTAGTGGCCCCTTTCACTGCTGATATTGTAAGTATATGCTTAATTTATTGAATTTTCTTCTGTAGCAGAAGATATACTTCAAAGAGCCTTCTAGAAATCCTTTCAGAAAAGAAGTCAACATTTCACAAAAAAAGGTAAGGTATTCCTTTCTATTTGAAAAAGAGATATCATAGTATTACTGGTAAACAAAATTATTAAAATTTATTGATGAGAAAAATGATTTGGGAAATGAAAAGAATTGAAAATAATAATCGAAGCAAAAAAGAAACAAAACAATGTGAATTATTTATATCTTATTATCTGAAAAAAAATATTTTTAAAACTAGAAATTTCCTTTGTGTTCTTTTAGAATTTACAGAACCATCATTTGAGAATTAAAAAGAATATTAAAAATTCTGTTTCTTCATTAGAGGCTTCAATAGAAAAACATCTGAATTTTATATTTGTAAGTAACTCTTTGAAGGAAAAATAGAAATTAATATTATAATAAAATAATAATTAGTCAAAAATAAAGCAATAAGGATGTTATATTAATTCTGAAAATTTCATTTAACTTTTTTTGCCTTTAATGAAAAAATTTTGATGATGAAATTCAAAATGGAGCTAGAGTCATTTTTTATAGTACATGATATTATCAGGAATCTGACAATATCAATGGGAAGAATTTTCATATAGAATATTATATAATTATTATATCTAATCAAGAAAATGATTAATATCTCGGAAATTCTTCAACATTCTAGCGGCTGGGAAGAAAAAGGAAGACTCACAAACATTTGAACCATGTGTTTAACCCACTTCACAGAAAGGGTCCAAGATCAGTATAGGATGAGTCCAAGCTAATTTCCAAATGGAACCCCTTCTGTCAGGTGTAGCCAATTTTATCATGGTGAATGGAGAAAATTAATCTCTTTTAAAAGGTTTTCCGGCTGCTTATGGGCATTTATTAGGTCCCTCCTCATAGTCTGCTGTTACTCTAGTATTGAGTTCAACTGTCTATTGGGTTTTGCAAATTATGCCCAAATTTGGCTAATTTTTCTAAGTCTTTTATGACTGTAGCTTGGAAGGAACTTTCATCCTTTAGTGATTCAATTTCTGAATTTAATTCTTGTACATCATAATATGTCCATCCCATGAGGTTTACCATGTTGGACCATATGAAACTACTGCCTCTGGAATCATTTATTTCAAAATTCTGAGGGGCTATTTTATAATCAATAGGCATAAGCTGAGGATCAATTGATTGTGAGATGTAACACTATTACTGGGTAAAGTACCTTTTTGGTTTTAGGTACATCTTGAACTAATTTTATCGAAGGCTCTGACTCTTTCCCTCCTTTCTGGAACAAGTCTTGCCTTCTATTTGGTACCAATTTTCTCTTATGGAATCTACCAGGGATTAATGGAGAGTCCTGGAGGAATTTTCCATTGGCTTTAAAGTCCTGTAAGTATTGGACTGTTGTGGGGAATATAGCATTTCTTCACCCAGGCCTTGGTGTCCCTGAATCAGATTGGGCTTTTCTATATGCCAAGAATTCTCTGTGGCTTTGATTGCTTCCTGATTTCCTCTGATTTAGGTTTATCTCTCTTCTAAGAGTATGAAATATCTTTTGAGATTCCAACTTTTCATCTCTTTCAGAAGCTTTTGGAAAGTCATTAGATTGAGTAAGATTTCCTTACTAATTATTCCAATTTCTTCCCATCATTCTGTCATGGTGAGAATTCTTTTGTCCATAATCCATGTGAGCAAGTCTTTCAGGAGTAGATGCATATTAGTGGCTTTCCCTGCATCTGTCCAGCTTTTGGGCTAGACTTAGTTGAATTTGGCATGTAATGGGACTTTGAGCAGGATTTTCCTGATGGTAAGTCCCTTGCTGGTCCTTTGATCCAGAAGATGATTGTCTTCTTTTTATTCTATTTCTACCTTTCGAGCTTTATGGCTGTTTTATTGGGTAACAAAGATTTCTGAGAAATGGAGGCGCCATTTCAAAAAATGACAAAAGACGAAAAATACTGTATTTTAAAAGGTTTATTAACCTTTAGAAGGCCCTTGGAAACATTTTTGCTTTATAATATTTGGCAATGTGCCTTTTGAGCTTATAAGTGTGCTATACACTTTCATTTCATTGAAAACCTTTCTGGTTGATTCAACCTGTTTGCTTGACAGATGAATCTTTCTGTGATTGTGTTTCAAGTGAATTTGTTCTTTTTCAACTTGAAAGAAAATATAGAAAAAATTTGTAATTCAACTTTGATTAAAAAAATCTCCAATATTCTACTGTTATTCCTTATGTATTTGGTTTAATTTTTGTAATTTATTTTTTGAAATTTTTTTTTATTAATTTTTTGAGGAAATAACCGTTTTAAATATTTGTGCTTTACTTATTCTTATAAGTAAAATATTAAAAATAAAATTTTTATTTAGTTTCATTAAGCTTCTATTTCAAAAATAAGTTATTCACTTATTGAAATTGAAAAAGTAATTTTAACAAGTTAAATTTCCCGTTTTTATTTCTCTTTTGAAGAAAAAAAGGTTCGAAATCTTAATTTTACAATAATTCTATTGTATAATTAAGTGGGTTTTGGGTTTTTTGTTTTTATTTGATTATTTATAAAATAAAACAAATTTTAATGAATGTTTTCCTTAATTTGAGTAAGAAAAGATTTTCTTCAATAATATTAAATTAAATATTAGAGAATTAGAATACTAATAAGGTTATTATTCAAATATTTATTGTTGGTTTCTCAATAAATATTATTATTTCCATTCCTTTTTGCACAATTTGTTAAAAAATAATATTTTTTTATTTAAATGAATTATTTGTGTATGAAAATTACTTTGAATTATTAATGATCAATACTTATTATTATTAAGATTTATGTATTTTTTTATTATTTATTGAAAAAAAAAATTCAATCAAATTTTTGTCAACTTGAGTAAAAAAATATTTTTATTCAATAAAATTCAACTTGAATATTGAAGAATTGCAATAATAAAAAAATATCATTCAAATATTTACTGTTGATTTAAAATAAGTATCATTATTCCAATCAATTTTTACACAACTTGGTAAAAAATAATGTTTTTTTATCTAAATATACTATTTGTATATGAAAATAACTTCAGATAATTAGTAATAATGACTTATTATTATTAATTTTCGTGAAAAATTCAAATTTTAAATCTTTAAAGTTCAAGAACACTCAAATATACAAGAATATATTTTTTAATATATAAATATATATAAATCATATTTTTATACAAAGAAAATATAAAAGCTACATTAAAAATGAAAAAAACTCAAAATCGTACTTAACTTTATGGTAAAAAACCTTCAAAATAGTGAAAATATTTCAAAAAATGCCATGATAGGTTAAAATAATGGCCAGGCCCCCAAATTGTCAGGGTAAGTCTATGTATTAGCTCAAAAACAGTAGATACAAGCTAGCACTATGACTGTTACACAATAAAAATAGCTTTAAATATAGTTAAAAGGTTCTAATTTCATATAGTAACAGTGTTGATTAATCTACTGAGAAAATTGAATGCAATGATTCATCATAAATTGACTGTAGAATAACTAACTACTTTACTTATATCAATATGATCCTAACAGTACTACTGGTATAAGACCGTTTTACTACATAAGGATGCTAATTCATGATGATGTGGTCCTTTTGCAGTGAGAAAAAGCCTGCTTTCATCCCTTTTGGGAACTATGAGGGGCTTGTGAGCTCTTCACACGTCTTCAGAGTGAGAATTCTTGCTATGGGGCCTGGATTGTGGTTCTGTACCATCAATTCTAACATCATCATAGTCAGAACTGTGGTTTTGGGACCACAAATGATCATTATGAATCAATACAGGGTGAAAGAGCTCTTCAAAGGCCACGTAAGCACTGCTTTGATTCTTAAAGAGTGTACGGATGACTAATATTAGTCATTCTGGGAGGGGTCAAGCTTTAAAAATACATCATTTTAATTATTAAGCCAATACTGGTTGGTACAGGTTTTGTACAGAACAGTATTGGTCAGAAAGCTTCCAACCCAGGTATCTCAGTCAGTGTTTGATATATCAAGCATCCAAGAAAATATTATTGGAGAAATTGATGAGCTTTCCAATTTCTATGCTTTATTTTAAACCTTCTCAAAAACTGCAAAAGCTATAAGGGTTTCTAGTTTCTTGATGCATTATTGTACATCAGTATATGGCTTGATAAACTTCCAAGCCAGATATCACCTTCAGTTTAGAAGATATGAAAGCTTGAATGATACATAATTGTATGGCTTTATGATATCTACAATTTGGTATAATTCACTGTACAGCTGTATGAATATATGGCAAAGATACAGGGGGTTCTTTATATTGTTGTTTCCAGAAAACCTGTATTTGGCTTGTTAAACCTTTTATCCAGGATCTCTCTCTCAGTTTTGAGGTTACAGGGGTAAGAAGTGTCTCAAATTAAATCCCTCACTCAGATATTGAATTTGGCTGTACTTTTATATAGTTTTGTACAATCCCTCTTAGACCTTTGGAGTGGTTCTCAGTGAATAAAGGTGGTATGATGGTATCTCCTGAAGTAGCAATTCTAAAGAGAAATAGATTGTATCATTGAATATCACTCCTTGCGAGCTTCAATATAAAGAAAATTCTGGTGGGTTTTTAATTAAATATGCATAAATTAGATTATAGGTTAAAATAAGGGTTTTGCTTAATTAGTCTTATCTTTGACAGAGCATATCATTGTCCTTTCTTATCCTATTTGGGTAAGGTCGGTATAATTATATTTGGAAAGTTCCCCTCTTTATATAATACATGTGTTGGCTATGTTCGTCCAAAAATCCTCAACATATTACTTATGGTATGTTGAATGTCATGTTGGTGCTCTGTTTGGAGTCTCAGGCTGAAAATTATAATTAGTAACATACTTATCAGTCTTCACCAGTATATTTTTAAAAGACCTATACTGGCGTTCTCATCTATGATTACTATTATTGATTTCATATCTTTTATTTCTTCCTAGCTATGTCTACTATTACAACAGAATAGTATAGCTTTCATATTATTAATATTGATATCAATTATAGCTAGTTAACCATTATATGAATTATTATATATTATAAAATTGCACTAGAATCCATCAAAGCCACTTTACACAAAAGGGAAAATTAATATGACCTCTCAGTACTACTTAATATACTATTTATTCACCCAATTATCATTTCCATATCTTTAAAGAAGTAAAACTGTGATAGAATTTGGGGTATCCCAAATTGAAGATACACCCAGCTACAAATTTATCTTTCAAATTGTTTGATGCAAATTAATTTTAATTATTATTATTAGGCTAATTATTGATTAGGTGTAATAGAGACTCCTAAAAGGTCCCCTCTAGTTGTACAAGCCTCAATATTTCAAATTGGTTTGTAGGCTCTGCAGGGAGATTGTTTAGTATGATCATAGAAGCCGCTAATACACCTTAGAACCCTTTGTTACCAGAATATATCACCAATTAAAATTTTTGCCTGTGATTTCCCCCCAAGGACTACCTTATCCAATCCCCCACTAAAAAGAGCTCCAAATCTGGTGTCTCAACAGTTTCCATTCTAAACTTCAACCCTTAATAGTTAGTCAATCATAAAAGAAGAAGGTAATCAAACAAGCCTACCTTGCAGAAAACCTTTCATTTAGAAAGGATTAAAAATCAAAACGTTTATACAATCTAAAATCTGGAAACAAATACCATTCTGAATAATCATCATTTCCATCAAAATTCTCAAGTTCCTAATGCAGTTTTTATTATCCAGTTAAAGAAAGATCACTAGAAATCCAAAAACCTAAAGATGTTGATTTATGTATTGAAACACCAAGAAAAAGAATAATCAAGCAGATTTTTCTTCAAGCTGATCCAAGAAGAAAAGAAAAGAAAGTTAGGTTATAAAATAATTCAAAAGATCAGTTTACCAAGTAGAAATGAGTCAACAAGAAACATCTTGATTACCACCATTAACTGAAGATACTATAGAAGGATAGTGTGCAGAAGAAAGTGAATAGGAGGATCAAACAGTAAAGCTCGGAATTCAAATGAAGCAAATGAACGCATTTCCATTAATAAGAAGCAAAAAGAAATTAAAAGGAAGGGAAAAATAATCCTATAGACCTGGGGATAATACAAGTGAACCCAAATTACCAAGGCATGTTAGGCCTGAAGATTCACCAATATAACCTAGAACTAGCCCTAGAGCCACATCCAAACCCAGAATATAGCAAAAAAAACAGAGTATTCCAAAGAGAGTATTTCTCCACACCAAATCATCAAAGTCCATTACAAAAGGGAACTCCTAAGTTGATCTCTCCTATTTCTAAGATAAGTGCTAAAGATTATAATCTTCTTTTTTATGGTAGTGAAGTAGAAAGATTTATAAATAGAGTGGAGGAAGAAGATGAGATTGAAGGAGATAGCCAAGAATGTATAGCATGAAAAGGTATTTTTATTTCAGTATATGAAGAAGTGAAAGAGAAAATTCAAGCCTTGAAATGACATGAAGAAAAGAACCAGAAAAAACTCAACAAGCTTACAACAGCAGGGAGGAGAGGAGAGTCAGACAGAATATATAGATGCAAATCTTTTGAGAAGCTTTGCACTAAGACAAGAAGATCAGAAGGAATCAGTAATTCAGCTTGATACAAGAGATTCATTGGAGAATATGAAAACATCACAAACTATCTGTATAAATATTGATAAATTACAAGAAAATATAAGAAAAATGAAGAGTTCTATTCCAGTATTTCACAATAAATAAGAACTTCCATCACTAAAGACATGAGAAGAGATAAGGTCATAGTAAAAGCAAGGGGTGGTGGATATATTGTACTTTCAATCAAATTATTGAAAATTTATATAGAAAAAGATCCAGAAGCTGTGATTATATAAAGGGCCAGAGTTGAAGACACAATTATTAAGGATGCGTTGAATCATCCATATTAAGTAAAAACACAAGCAAAGGAAGTTGAAATTCAAATATGAAACCATGGAAAATGCCTTAAATCAACTGAGAGAACTTAATAGAAAAATTGGAGAACAACAAAAACCCAGGACTAAGAATCAAGAATAAAAGAAGGAATTGATGATTTAATTTGGAAAGTTAAGGAATTTACAGAAGAAGTAATACCTCAAAATAAAGAAGGTCAGTTACTTAATCAGAAAAATTAAACAAGTAACCCAAAAGACAACTTACCACTTGTTTCACAAAGGAACATTCCTTATTTTCCAACACAAAGTATGCCAAAACCATATCTTAAGTTTTATTATTTTTTGGAGGAAGGAAGCTCATTAAATAGGTGTAATTGCCTCATTGAAGATTAAAATAAGAATATTGTTAACAGGCAAGGAGGTGGATTTTTATTTCCCAACTGTCAAAGAGTTCCAAAAGATTAAAAAATATCTCCAAGGGATTTGGTTGAAGACTTTGAAAAAGAGCAAGAATAAATTAGAAAGGAAATGAAGGAAAATGAAGCTAACGAATCAAATTTCAAATAAAGATAAAATTAAAATCATAAAATTGAAGAAAGATAATGGTAAAACTGCCATATTCAAAGTTGAAAACTGGGGAATTCGGCAACTACCTACTATATCATCAGCTAATAAGCCATTTTTGAATAATTATGGATTAAGAAATACTAAAAAAAACCTCAACACAAGAGAATACCAACCAAGATTATTTAAGATAAAATTCAAAAGTGAAAACACCAATCAATAAAAGACTAAACATACCTGGATCTTATATTGAAGATGATAAAAAAGGAAGAAGAGAAAACAATTATTTTACCCAAATACAAGAAATCTCAACAGGTGAAAAATGAAAATTAAATACATGAACAGGAACCTAAAAGTGACAAAACTAAAAATAATCTATGAGTGACCAATAAAATAAATGAAAAGAAAGTTTTTAAGGAAGAAAAATTAGATATTCAGGAAATTATGGGAAGAATCATCAAAAGGGTATTGAGCCAGAAAATGAATCTTACCTTAGAACAGGGTTTAGTCATTTCAAAAATATTCTGTAATAAATTGAAGGCTACTTCAGAGGAAGAGAAAAGCTCTATTAATTCAATTGATACAAAGGAAATTCACACATAACTCATGAACCATCATCTGAGGAATTATGAATAGCCAAAATTACATTATTCCTGTCCATTGGTATTCATGCAAGTATAATTAGGAAAAGTTGATACAATACCAGAATAGTCAGAAATGAAATCAGGATTTACCACAAGATGCCTTAACATGAATATAAGGGGAATCGGTGGTCACTGTAACTCAATAGTTAGATTAGAAGAATTTCCACCAATCACTTTAGTTACTGGGGAAGAAATAAATATACACCTTTCTGTAGCAAGAGGAGCAGTTCACACAGTATTGGGAAGAAATTTTATTGCAGATAATAACATAAAATTGAAAATTCATAAACAAAAAGGAAACATTTTGAGCTATAGAGGGCCAGTTGGAAAAATACTATTCTTAATAATTCGTTAACCACAGAAAGTATGATAGAAAGAATAATCACCAAAAGAAATGGAAATATGTGCAACTTATAAATTGGAAGAGTAAAAAGGAATTAGAAGTAAAACAAGAATCAAGCTCAGAATAAAATTCTCACCAATTTTGAACAATAAATAAATAAAGGAATATGAAGATAGGGTTAAAGTAAAAGAGGAATTAGCCCCAGTTGATACAAAAGATATAGATTCAAAGTCTGAATGATGAAATATTCGAGGAATATTGATTAAAGGAAAAGAAAATGACAATACCTGTAGCCAAATATCCCAAGCCATCAGTAGTTTCAATTTTAATTATCCTGAAAAAAACAAAAAGCAACGTTTTTTTACTTATTAAAGCTATGATGTCCTTTTCAAAGTGCCTATTCAAAAGAAATTGGAAGTAAAGTATAAAACAAGCTGTAAAAAAATGAATGTCACCTCAGGAGCAGGGAATTTGACTTCTAAACCTGATAGGCCATCAGTGAAATAATTAAAAGAAATATCCCTAAAGTATCCACTCCCTAGAAAAAAGAATCTTGAACCTCAAATAAATATTAAAGTCCATAAGTAAAATATTGAAGTAATTTCAAAGCATGAAGAATATAAAATATTGAATGAAAGCTTTAATGATATCATTGAAAACTCATACTAAAGTGATAATGACTATTTT
This sequence comes from Austropuccinia psidii, assembly GCA_023105745.1. NCBI lineage: Eukaryota > Fungi > Basidiomycota > Pucciniomycetes > Pucciniales > Sphaerophragmiaceae > Austropuccinia > Austropuccinia psidii. The sequence goes on along the minus strand of JALGQZ010000017.1, from coordinate 23,136,645 downwards.
GAAGAAAATCAAACTCCTAAAGAAGGATACTCTGAGACTGTTATCAAAAATAATGTTGATCAAAGTGAATAAGGCTTACCACCAGAGGCAACTAGTCCACCAAGAAGGCTTTATAAATTATCCCATCCCGAAGCTACACTCAAAGCAGAAAATAATTAAATTGAGAAATGTAAACATTTTTTACTTGAATATCAAAAATATTGACCTAAGGCTTATTATGGAAAATGTTGATATTATCAAAAAAACCTGGAAGCTGATAAGCTGATTATCAGCAAATCAGAAATTTTCTTTACTCAAAGAAGGAATTAAATATACCAAGGATAAATCACAAGATCCCCTTTTAGAAAAAATGGCCTGTGTTATCCTCCTACATTAAACAAAGATTTAAAATTTCTAGAAATCCCCCAGTACCTGAGATCTTTCAATATAAATAGCAATTTCAAAAGTGAAATTCAGCCTGAAAATAGAGCTATGAACCAATAAATTCCCCAAATATCTGATAAAGATATGAGCACCACTTTCATGAAACAAATTTTACCTTCAGAGCTTTGAGTGCCAGGAAAAATTGATGAATATTGGAAAGGTGTTTTCCTACTGAAAAGGTAATTTTTTCAGAAAAAGAAAAAGATACTGAAAATGAATATGCAATTAGCCTAAGGCTCAAAAATCTTACCAAAATCAGAAATTATCCAAAAAATATTTCAATGACAGATTCTGTAACCCCACATATCCCAAAAGCAGTGAATTTCCTTAATGCACAATATCAAGCTTCAAAGCCAAAATATTGCCAAGAAAAAGAAAGCAGTTAAGACAGAGGAACTAAGTTTACCTCAAAAAGGGCCAAATTTAATAAGAAAAAAACTTTTCAGCTTGAAGTTTCACAGTCTCAATAATTTTTTTCAATTAATCTCTATAAATTTCATTTTTTCTTATGTAAATTATTGAAACTATTGAATAAGTATAAAAATTTTATGTATATTGTTAAGAAAAAATAATTAGGAAATTATTAATTGTTTTTATAAAAAACAACAAACTATACAAGTAATTAAAAATATGCAAAACACCAAATTTGCACAATAAATAAAATGAATCATATCAAAAGAGCATCATACTAAAAGACAAGAAGTACAAATGTGTATTTTATATCAATTCAAATAATTGATTTTTTCCTTATATTTAATTTTCCACATTTCTTTAAGGAAGACTCTAGAAAAACAAAAGAAAAAATATAAAAGAAGAAAAAAGAAAGAAAAATTATTGATCAAAACTAAAAAGAAGGAGTGATAAAGTCCTTTGGTGTATACTACTTTACAGTAATGTACACTCTAACAAGTAAAAAAACAATTGAAATATAATATGATATATTTTGTTCAATTTAAAAAGAGGAAAGAGGCTTCGATTAGTATTAGAAGAAGATCAGTAACCCATGTAAGAATAAGGATCACAGGGAGCCAATTTTGAGGCCTTCACACCCAGATTCTTCCGAAAAATTCAATAATAAATAAAAACAATTCTTTAATAATTTCATCAATATATCAAGTTTTCCTTCAACAATTTGAAGAAATAATTAATTTTTCTTTTACAAAAAATATAAATGTATCAATACAGGAATGGAGAGGGAGTGTTAGCCCTCAATAAAAATAAAACACAAAATAACCAAAAGAAAAAAAAACAAATATATATAATAATACTAAGAAAAAGAAGAGAAAGCAGAAATAAAATCAAGTAGGAAGAAAGGAAGATTCGAAATTAACACAAAGAATTATAAACAGAAGGTTTTTAAAGAATTGGATATCAAAAAAAGATATGGTGTATTTTCTATAAGTAAAGAAAATAAAGGTAAAATTTGGAAGGAAGAAAACACAATAGAAGAAGATTTCAAGAGTGAAATTAACATAAAAAGCCACAAAAAGAAACTATCAACTTAATTCATTAGAATAGAAACTTAAAATAAAAAGGAAAGTTTTGCTTACAGACCCAGAATACTGTGCTTGGAACTAGAATTCTGTTCAAAGCATTTAATGTAGAGGGGGATGTGGTATTCCATACCTTTTGGTGCATTTTAAAGCAATTTTTGAAGGTGAAAATTTGGAAAAATGAATATTTAAATGTATAATTTAGGAGCTCACAAGTAAACAGACACCCTTAGAATCACATAATGAAGATAATGTCATCAATAGTTTTGAGTGAAGGAATATTTAGCATTCAGAATAGAAATAACCAAAATAAATTTTATAATTCAATGAATAATGAAGGAATCAAATTTTATGGACTTATACAGAAGAATCAAATATGAGCTTCACAGAATGAATACTATAGTTTGATACAGACAGAAACCACAAAATTACATATACAAAGTAGCAATGTAGCATTATATCTGCCTTAAATCCATGAGAAAAATTATATTACTAAGAATTACAATAACCAAAATAAATCTTATGTAACAAAAGGATAATCTTACAGTATCAAATTCAACTCAATGCATGAAAAATATACTCAGAAACTCAGATAAAGTTTATGTAATCCACATGCATGAGATCTGTACATGACACAGCCACAGAAGAATTAATTTCAACCAGCTGCATGCAAGGAAAATACACTAAACTCTAAATTAGGAAGTAATCACAGTAATCAGATATTAAAGCTCAAAAGCTAACCCCAATTTGATCAAAAATAACAATCACTTTGGATTATATAATATTAAAAGCAAATGGTGAAAAATTGCAGTTATATGACTATCCTCCATTTTTACTACCAGAATTAATTCCTCAAGGCTGTGCAGGCTGACTAATGCAGTATAGCAGAAAACATTTCCAAATTTTTATGAAAATATAAACTAGAAGAAACCCCCAGCTTTTCTTTGGAACCAAAAAAATGGTGAAAATATCCAGTCAGGTGAAACCATTCACAAAATCACCACCAGAAAAATTATCTCAAGGGAAAAAATAAAGTTTTAAATTGAGAGCCCATGGGTACTTCTTACAAGATAAAAAGAGTCCCCTTTCTAAAATTTCCTCCTCTTCCTTCCCCTGCTATTAATTATATACCAACAAGCAGAAAAATTATTCATCCCTTAATAGTAGGTTAATTTTGCAATTATTATTACTTATTATATTATAATAATAGTGATTTAGAATTAGCTGTAGTTAACACCAGGTCTGCCTATATGATAAATTTATCCATTGATAAAATAATCATATTCAACAACTTAAAATATTTAAATTATAGTTTTTTGATTTGTAGAAAGCTACATATCTATGTTATCAAATTAAAAATTTATACCAGTAGCTACATAACCTTTACTATTAGTAATTATTCTTATTTATTATTTTACCATTTATCATCCTTTATTACTATTATAAGTAATAGCATCTTTATCAACCTTCAAAATTATTTCTTCAGTTTATAGTAGTGCAATCATCTATAGTAATATTATTATCATTATATCTCTAATTAATTCTTCGACGTAAATATTCTTATTGTCAAAAGTATAGCTATCATATTATCAATAGGATTATCAATTAAAAACATTTCAAAATTAAGAAAATTATCATATATTCTCAAATTAAACCAATATCCATTTAAACCTACTTTCGGCAAAAGAAACAGTTTAGATCACCACTAAGAAATATTATATATACTATTTACTTAGCCAATTATCATTTTATTATCTTGAAAGAAGTAAAGCTGTAATAGAATTTGGGGTATCCCAAATTGAAGATACACAGAAATACAAATTTATCTTTGAAATTAATTTTTCAATTATTACTATTTATTATTATTATTAGGTTTATTATTGATTAGTTCTGATAGAGACTGAAAAAAAGTATTCTTTAGTTGTCAAGAGCCACAATGTTAAAAATTGGCTTATGAGCTCTGTAGCAAGATTATTTAATATATTCACAGGGGCAACTAATATACCTTAGCACCCTTGGCTACATGATTATTTCATAAATTTAATAATGTTCAACTGTTATTTGCCCCTTGAAGACTGCCTTATCCAATCCCACACCAAAAGGAGTTCCACAGTGATATATAATGGCACCATTTGCCATTTAATCTTTTCCCCCTCTTGTGTGTATTTTTCCAATTTCTTTATTTAAAGATCTACCATGGCTCTAAATTAACTTGAGTTTGGTCTATAGCAGATTAACATTATGTATGGTGAATAATCATCTTATCCAGTAAGTATACATAAGCTTTCATGTTGAGAAGATCTCTGTAAGCTTACATATAAATGATGTAACTTCAAATTGGTACTGAAATTAACAACTACAGAGAAATTTCAAAATTGGGTGAGTGTTATGAAAAATCCTCAACTGTTATGATATCAGTAAAAATGGTAATGTTTTGGTGTAACACTGTAAGGGGTTAACCTATGGTATTTCCAGTGTTGAAGAAAAGTATAACATAATACTTTCAACTTTGTTTATCCAGAATAGAGTTATGATAAAATGTCAGTATTCACTTCTTTAAGCTCAAGTGATGAGCTAGCTTATGGCTAAATTCTATAGATAAAGAATTATTTGTTGCCTCATGGGTATGTTTTAATTACTTCACAGTCTCAAAATCCCTACCACCAAAATAATTGTAATAAAACTTTAATTGAGTAATATAGCCCAGATTATATTGGGGGGTAAAATTCACTGGGAATCCACCTTTCCACTCACTTTGATAAGGTATACAAGGCACACAGCTCATAAATTATTGCAGATATGGTGTAATATCATATTTAAATAATAGAAGAGAATTCTAGGAATCAGGTATTCTGTTTTCTGAAAGTTCCGCATCTTCATTTTCAGGAACTCTATACATTACTAATAAGTATCCTCTTTCATTATTTCTCTTAAGTAGTCCTTATTTTGGGACTTTAATTATGTTTTCTCTTAAATTTGATCACTTTTTTTTACTTTTGAGGGTGTTTAATTTCTTAAAGTGAATCATTCCTTGACACTTCAAGTATAATTATTTACCAGGATAATTTGAAAATGGGGATATCTTTTTATATACTGCATTTTCCCCATGAATGGCACTTATAATAAATTTTCCTGAAAATACATCTTTCGTTTATTTTAACCTTCAATATTCTTGTATTTCAGGCTTGAAACTAGTATTAATTCCCCTAATATGAGCTTTGGGGCTTTATATTTTTCCCCCATGGTTATGTAAAATATTCAAAGGAATAAGTAATTCTGTTTTATGTATGATATCTCAATTTATCAAGAAGGAACTAAAATATTGAAGAGGTTAGAGGAATATCTATAAAATGTTCTCAAAATTTTATATAAGTATTTTTGATATAATTTCTTATTTCAGAATTTCACGAGTTTCTCCTATTTAATAATTGTGGGATAAGAGAGAGGCAGTACCTTGAGGTGAAAAAATATTGGTAAGTCTGTTTCAAATTTGAGAACTGACCAAAAAGCATGGGTGCTAATGTGTATTAGCTGGCCATCTAAGTAAACTGAAAAATACCCTCTTAATGATAATAAAAATAGAATATTTAGTTTCGCAAATTTTCAATTAGATAATATCATTAAGAAGCCTTTATCATTCTGTAAAAAGGATAAATATGTTCATAATGATAATATTTCATATTTTATCTTAATAAACAACGTTTTCTTAGTTTTTTTACTAATGATATAATCATTTCCAATATGCTTTTAAGGTATCTCTTTTTTATGATAAAGCTATTTACTGATCCTTTTTTGAGCTCACTATTGATACTGATAGGAATTTTGATAAATATTTCACAATATAAAGGTAGTTTATAATAATATAAAGATAAAGGAGATAATTTAATTTTAGGATAGCTTTCTCAGGGTGGTTATGGATAATAATCGTATGATATATATTTTAAAATAGTAATATAATAATCTGAGTATGGATAGAGCTATAAAAAATATACTCGTCAGGGTTAGAAATAACCTAAAATGGACAAAGGATAGTATCTCCTTCTTATGAATAAAGGCTATCAATAAATTGGAAAAGATCGCTAATGATAGTATATTAAAAAAATAGCTGAATAATAATATTATGGTAATAATATTGAGAAATATTAAGCTCCATAATTAATATCTTTGATATACTTCAACAATAAGCTATGAAGAGTAATATAAGACACTGAGCATTGCTACTAATCCTTTCAATATACTACTAGATTATCATTCTAGGGAAGGGATGTATTTAAGATCAAGATTGTTGTGTGACTCAAAAGAATGTGTAGCAAAGAAAGGGAGAGAAGTCCTTTATTTATTTTCTTTGGGCCCTCCATAGAGTTTTTCCAAAAAAAGAGACTTCAAAAATTTCCATATTTATGTATTTTAGCTGATGATTTTTTTCTGAAGTGGTTTAATCTGATGAGGATATTGCATCATTTTTAAATTTCTTACTTTCAGTGAAACTACTTAAGAAAAAAATCTGAAATGGTGTAAGTTTATGAACGTATTGAATCATATTTTGGATTGATGACACCATACCTTTGAGCTCTAGTGATATTCAAAATGAGCTTTGTTCTTTCTAAACACAGCCTTGAGAGTATTTGGATGGTGAGAAATTGTAGATGGTGTCAATTTACACATATATGAAACCCTATCTTTTGCCTATTACACCATATTTATGAATTGTATTCTCATCTCTACTAAAGCCTATTTCTTTCTTCCCAGACTTCAGGCGTATTCAGTTTTTTATGTTTATATGTAAGAATAACTTGGAATATTCTACTTGTAATCTTTTGATATAGGGGTTTAAATGAGAATTGAGTAATATAATATAATTTTAATCTATATTTAAGATCTTATTTTAAATTTGAAGAAAAGTAACACACATTTAAGTAAGAATAAGGGCATCACATATATGATTTTTTATAAATGCTTCTAAATATTGAATATTTAAACCAGCTGTGTTTTTTTTGGAAATATGCTTGTATTGTTAGATTTTCTTTAATATCTGATATATAGAGAATCATTTATCTTATAGAGACGTACTAATTTGTGAATAGGCAGAATTTGATTTAGACGAAACTGAAATAGTAATCTTTGAGATTTTAGAATACTTCTTTTGTATTTCAATTCAATTTAATTTTAAATTTATTTACGTATATAAATATGTATTTGATACACTTCTCAATTAGACTAAGGTGGATTTGAACCGTTTAAGAACAGTAATGCAATTACAAATCCACCTCTTCATTTAACGCTGTGCCCAGAATTCAAGGTGATAATTGAATTTTTCTTGCAGAAAGGTATACAATTTTTATTCAAATAATTTTCATTGATATAATAAGATTCCTGCTAAAGTTAATCTTCTTCTATTTTCAGGGAGAGTCTGTTTAGAAGCTCTAATAATGTGAATACAACCTAGTACTATGACTGTGAAATAGTAATTATGATTGGAAGTAAGATTAAAGGGCTCTACTATGAATATATAGTGTTAATTAATCTGTTGAGAGCCCCGGTTTCAGAAGTTTGATATTAATAAAAAATTAATGCTACTCAAATGATTAAGATTTATCATTATATGACTCTACTATTATAAGAAAGTTTTACCACATTGGTGTACTAAAAGAAGATGATGAAATTTTTTTCCAGTGAGAAGAGGCCCGCTTTTAACCCTTCTGTGGACTTTGAAGAGACTTTGAACTTTTTAAAAACCTGAAGGTTGAACCATTCAGCTCCGGAGGGTGAATTGTGGTTTCATACCATCAATTCTGGTGTCATTAGAGTCAGAATTGGGGCTTTAAGAACACAAATGATCATTCTGGATCACGGAGGAGCTTAAGGAACCTTCAAAGGCCTTTCAAGGACTATTATAACATATCAAGAGTGTTTGAATTACTAATCTCAGTAAGATGGGAAGGCTTCAACCTGAAAATAATTTCATTTTAAGTATCAAAACAGTACCAGATGATACAGGTTAGGTAAGAGGACTACAATCCAGACATCTCATTCAATGTTTCAGATATAAGGAGTCAAAGGAGAAAGAAATAAAGGCAATTATAAGCTATAAAATTTGTAATTATTGATGCTTACCATTTTCAAAAATGGTAGAAGCTATAAGGGTTTGAAGCTTTTTGATGTATTTTTGTACATCAGTATGTGGCTTCAAAATTCTCCAAGCCAAATATCTCTGTAAATTTAAAATATATATTATAATTTAAATGAAAAAGAATCTTAGGGATTTATTACCTCTAAAATTTGATATGATCTTCCATATAGGATTCTGAATAAAAGGAAACAATACAGGGTTTGCTTCAAACTAGTATTTTAAATAATCCTGTATATTGGTTAAAGGCCTTTGAGAAAAGATATCTTATAAAGTTTTAGGGATAAAGCTATATAGATATCTAAAACTTAATCTCTATATTATATTTAACTTGGTTGTAATTTTATAAAGTTTTGTGAAAACACTCTTAGACGTTTAAAGGGTATTCTTTGGGTTAAAGATATGAATATGGCATTTCTTGAAATAGTCGTGATAATGGAAAAAAGATAACAGAAGAAGATATATCTCAATGAGAGATTAAAGAATTATACCATTTTTATGAGACTTGAATTAAATATTCATTGGACATATGAGAAGTGAAAATAAGGTTTTTGCTCATTTACTGTTCATTCAAGCTTCAAGTAGTTGTATATTGGGGAATTCTTATCCAAATTTTTATATGAATGGTATATTATTAATTGGAAGATTTTAATCTTCAGAATTATACCTGTATCAACTTTATCTTCTCATTATCTGTTATATCAAGGTAGAGAAGGTCAATATAGTTATTTAAAATATGTGAATTTAATTCTGGTAATATTGCTGGAGTCACAGGCTGAAAGCGTTTACTGCCTCTTCTTCTGAGTACAACTATTTCCCTATGGCATAGAGCTTCCTCATTTGAATTTCTGAAATCTTTCTATCTGGCTTTGTACTATATGATTCTTCCACCTCATATGAAAAATGGTTGGTTTGTCTCATAGTGCTATGAGGTCCATTAAATCCATTTTTGGGTAAAAAAGCTCATTACAACTCTAATTACTCAATTTATCAAAGAAAAATCTCCCCTGGATTAAATGGTTCTGTTATTTGATGAGATAGTTTCATGTCCAAATATTTTACTGAATATTTTATAGAATTTCTTAGCTTTTGCCTTTCCCTTCATCCAATTTATTCCTTTTCGGTTGGCTATTTAGCTCTTTATTCTAATAAATATTCTGTTGATGGGAATTTATTCAATTAAATTCCTGAGAAGGTTTTTGATCCAATTTGTACTTGTAGTACTTTCTTTTGACGAAATTTAAGCACAAATGGGGAGTTGTGTGTTATTTTTTTTGAGACTCTGTCAGCCAAGATGACAGGAAAGAAGCAATCCTTTCATTCTGAGCCATTTTCACTGCAAATTCTTATTCATGAATATTTTACTTTTTTAGGATCTCTTTCTGTCATTCTTTGAGTCTCAGGGTAATCAGGGGATTTTAAATTTCTCTTTGAGACAATATTTTTACTTGATATTTTAATTCCTTTTCCAATTCAGGTCCTGAATCTACTTTATCACCTTTTGGGAATCCATCCCTAAAAATTGATTGAGAAGTGAACCATTCTTGTACTGACATTTTAATAAGATTTACTAAACCAATTGTCTCTGGATATCCCAAGAAATAATTCCAAGACACTACAAAATACCTCCATATTTCTAGCTTTAGATTTACTGCATACATACCAACTCTTTCAAATAATGCTCAGGTGAAGGATATTTACACCTCCTCATTTTGTTGATAATGACTCCTCCTTTGAAAAGATTTACTATATTCTACCAGCTTTCTAACTATTTTGTCGATTCCTTTCCACAAATATCTTCAGTTTACTGATCTGTATGTTTCATTTCCCCCTGTATGTTCCATTTATTCATTTGATAATTTCAATATTCTCATTTGGGTATTCTGTGTCAATAGAACTATCTGTAGATTTGTTTTCTTTCTGTTGAGTTATCCTTCCTCCAAGAATTAATTTGATTGTTACCTTGGATTTTTTCTAAATTACTTCACTTTGAAACCAGAGAGTATTTTTGATTTACTTGAATATTCCTCAATTCTTGTCTAAAATACTTCTCTTTTGATTATAGCTTGCTTCCTGCTAATATTAGCATAATATTATGTTTCATTTAAAGCCCTAGGTGTGGCTTGATACATTCTTCTTATTAAAAAAAACTCAAATGTTTCTTTTAATTAATCTGCTTCTGACTGAGGTCTTTTTCAGAGTTTATCTGTGTAGGGATTTTCTATGAAGATCTTGATAATAGTAGCAAATATCAAGAGTACTATGACTTTCCTCAGTTCAAAATTTAATATAAGTAAATATTATAGCCAGAAATTGATATAATTATTAAAAATAATTATAATAAAAAACAAAATTTAATTATTATTAAGTAGTTCAATAATAAGAAAAATATCAATAATTGTAATGAATTATAATTATTCTGTTATTTTTATAGTCACTTAAAATTATAGCAATAAGAAGTGTAAATCTCTTAATGAGAAAATTACACATGGAAAATAATAATATTTATCCACTTATAAATAATACAAATATTAATTATATAAAAAAAATTATCACACAAACTGAACAGAGATAAATCTTATAGAAAATTCTAAATAAGAACCTAATAATTGATAAAAAATATAGAACTTTAGAGAAAATTTACTTATAATATCTATTTAATACAAAAAGTCAAAAAAAACAGTTATTATATTAAGTAATTATTATAAGTTGAAAACACTCCAAAAATCAACATTTTAAAAGATAAAACAACTTTTTATGATAAAAAATATGATTAAAGAGCTTTTAAGAGGAATTTTTGGCTTTTCAAAGAAATTTAAGAAAATAATTTTATATAATAAAATGTATTATTGGTGATTACAATGATAATCTGAATTATATGATTTCAATTCTTCAATTCTAAAATTAATAATTAATAAAATATCTTGATAAGTACTTTAATAAGACTTTCTGTTTAATAAAAATTTATCTGTTTAAATGTCTAATATTATTGGAATGAATAATTGTTGTTGGAAAAAACAGTGATGTTTAGGCTCTTTTTATGCCTACAGAGAAGCTCTCATGATTTGCAAAAGATATAGAGGGCCTACTCAGGTAAAAACTGTAAAAACATGCTTAAAAATAAGGTTCTTAACTTAAGGAAACTTATTTTTAATTCCAATTTAGAGTTACCGATTTTATTCTTAACTCCAAGTTGCTTTAACCTTCTTTTGAATTAATTTTTTTTAGTTTTAATATAGATTGAGTTTATTTACATTAAATTTCATCATATGAACATCATGAAAATATAGTTTCAAGGCAAAATATCTTAAACTAAATTTCCAATTAATTTTGAAATAAATTTTAATTTTTTACAGTATAATCAAAGGATTAGATTTCCAGGCTGATTACCAATAAAACCTGCTCATAAAGGATAATTAAAATCTAATAAATATACATATAACATCCATTTGTAAGCTGTGTGAAATATTCAAGCAAATCCATTAAGAATTGGATTTTTGATGAATTTCGGAATTTTTTGCTATTTTTCCATGTAAAATAACAATCAACACCAAAACTTAACTTTTGATAAGTTTTCAATGCTTTCAAATTTAAATTTTTAAGCTTAATGAAGCTTTGAAAGTTCTTAAAACCTTCATTTCAAGCTTGCATCTTGGAATTTACTTTTTGGTAGCTTGAAACTCCTGTCCAAATTGCAATAAAATCCCTTTAAGCCTTAAGGGTTGATCAAAGTCTAATCTTAAAGCTTAAATATGGTTTAAAATCCTCCAATAAAGGTGGGAAACCTTAATTTAATCATTGAAGATCCAGAAAGCTGGGTTCCCTATCTCTGTTTGGTCTTTTTCCTTTGTAGCACCTTTTTGCATGGAGTTTGCCCTTTTGTTTATTTCAAGCCATACTATGGCCTTCAACCATTTCAAATTGAGAACACACAGGATCTACATTCTTTATGAAAAGTCATTAGTCAATTCAGTAAATATACACAACACCTCAATTTTAACTAAATTTTTGGTAAGCTTGCATAAACTTTATGAAGCTTTAAATGGAAGATTATTTAAGCTTAAATTTAACAATTTTTAAAAAATGTTAAAAAAATTGCAACTTGACTGTAGAGCTCTTAAATCTTGTAATAACTTACAAAATAATCATTTTTGGGTATAAAAGCCTGTGGGTCTACCCTAGGCTGTTTTTGGTGTAGAATCAAAATGACATAATAATCATTGCTTTGTTTATCCAAAAACTTAATTTTTGTTATTTTTTATTTTAAATACAATTGATAAGTCTGCTCAATAATAAATCAAATGTGTATAGATTAATTTGTGGCCCCATGGGTATTTCATATATACCTCACAGGCTCACAATCTGGGACTGTGGAGTTCCTTCTTGGAATGTCTACAAAGTAAAAGAAGAATAATTAAATAGAAAAGTCCCTATGGTTTTTCAGGGTGACTTGATGATATAGCTTTGAAATGATAATAAAAAGCTATAAATCTGAGTGTGAAACAAAAATAATAATAATGTCTAGGTGGTAACATTTTTAGACAATGATGGATAAGGGTGTTGGGGAGTTACTAATGAGTATTAGAAATGGTGAGTTCTGCCGTAAGCTCTGGTTGCAGAGTTTATCTGTTGGTTCACAATGATAAACCCTAAAGTAATTGCTGCTTACAATTATACATGTTAAATTATCAGGATACATCTTATTATAAAGCTATACCACATAAAAATGCTAAGAACAGGATGATGGATTTTACTTTTGGTGAGGAAAAATCTCCTTTTATATTGTTCTAGGGTAGTGGAAGGTTTCTTACCTCTGCACACAGCCACAGAGTGGAAGGTTTCACTACTGTGTGCTGGTCAGTGGCTATATATACTAAATACAGACTGTTACTTAGCAGAAACGTGGCTTTAGAGCCACAGGTTATATTTTTACCCCATACAGGGTGAAGAGTTTCACCATTGAAGTTTAAAGGTGTGTTCTGGTGCTTCTTATGCATCAGAAACTCTACAGAACATTCCTTTATTACTCTCATTTGTCAGGTTATGAAAGGATAATGAGTAAATATAATTTGGCTCAATTTATTTGCTGTTAATCCAATTATATAGAAAGATTTCCCATGGTAAGAGCCCATACTGGCTAGTGTGGAATTATAATCCTCAAACCTGAATATATTTTTCCATTTTCAAGATAGAGAGCTCAGAAGTGGCTCATTTTGTACCCCTTAATGAGTACTACAGAATGGTGACTAATCTGGGGTAGCTAGCATTAATTATAGAAAAGCTACACCGATTCTAAATTCTATGTTTTATTTCTGGATTTCTTATGAATCCTGTATTGAGCTTGTTTTCTCCATACCTTTTTCTCAAGATGAGCTATGAGGAGATAGATGGAACCATCAGAAATACCTGATTGTGCTCCTTCCAAAGAGACCCCCCTTTGGGTATCTCTCACTAAACCTGTATATGCCAGATGAGAGGTAAATATTTTGTTCACCCTCATTTGGCTTATTTTTAGCCATGAATTTGGTAGTTTTGATCCTAGCTCAATTTGGATAATATAATTAGATAGCCCTAACTCAGAGCTTCAAATTGAAATACCATTTTGCAGGGTTCTGCCTCATCCTATGGATTTTATATGAGAGGTGAAATTTAAGGTTTGTGATAACCTCTTGTTTTGAGCTGGACTAACTCTGAAATTCCTTATCCTATGATTATGGGAGTTCTATCTTTGGAAAGAGGTTACTTTCATCTTTATTATGATACCCTTTATGAGCCTTTTTGCTCAAATAATCTCTGTCTGGTGGTTTATGTTTCAATACATCTAAATTTTTAGTCATTAGTTTCCTCCTTCTATTGGAAGAAAGAGGAAATTATTTTTCTTTATAATCACCTAGTTTCATGTGGGTACTCTTGCTTTTATGTATGCTTATTCCATACATTGTTTGGTAAGCTTTAATTGTAAGGTTTGACTATGAAACAATAAGTAAAAATTACTAATTTATTACTTATTGTACTCTGAATGTCCTTATAATTGAAATAAATAAGATTAAAATAATAATAATAATAAAGAAATATTATTATTATGGCGTAAAAATATTATATTATTAAATAAATATAATAATATAATTAATATTATATAAAATTATAATATTGTAAATAATATATTAATATAAAATAATTAATATATTATAAAGCTCTTTATTATTGTTACCAACAAATAATAAAGGCATAAAAAACTGTTTTTTATAAATAAAAAACAATTAATAACAATAATATTACCAATATTAAGGTTATATATTAATATAAATACTATTTATATTAATTAAGAAGTATTAAGAGTAATAATAAGAGAGAAATTATTATAATAAGATGAAATAACCTACTTTTAACACTTAAAATAATAATTTTGAGATGTTTTACGCCAAAAGAATATAATACAACCTTTCAAATTGTAATTACAATAAAAATAAAGAAAATTTACTAAATTTCTTGATTTTACATGGAAATGAGTTTATAGAGAGATTTATGACAAAAACAATTAAAGAATTGATTTAATCACACAAAATTAGTGATTAATAATAAGATGGTCTTTGGTCTTTAATAATATAAGAGTTTTATATATAAAGAATAAAGAAATTACCTTTTATTTAATTGATTTAATGTTTTTTATGCGTCTGAGGGGTAAATAGAGTAAAAAGAGCTCTATTTATAGTAAATACCTCCCTCCTAGAGTCCAACAGGCTTCTAGTAGACGTGTACTGATCATATCCACTGGAATTGATCAATATTTTAAGGTTTGGAGATGATTACATCATTATCAAACCATATTACATCATTATTACACCATTATTTAGAGTTATCACTATAACTCTAAAGTTGATGACATCAGAGGCTTGGCAGAACCCCAAATTTCGTGGATTTTATTAGTTTTAATCATAGATTAATAGTATTCACCAATTTTTTCACTCTTAAGACTGTTAAACTTAAATTAAGGTTACAGTGTGTGATCATAACTGCTCAAATTAAGCTCAAACTTTGCTCCTCAATAACTTTTAAGATTTACACGCTACATCAATTCAGAGAGTGAATTCTGATAGCCTGGCATAGCCTTATTATGCTTCCAAGAGCTTTTCATTACATCATCAAAACTCTAATTTTGATGATTTTTCTTGTAACTCATCTTTTCTGTTGAAATTCAATATTTTAAACTTCAAACCTTGATTTCAGGGGGTTCTACACTGAATTTAATAATAAAAATTACATCATTCTTCTCGAATGAACTAGTAGAATCCAACTGTATACTTTTTTTTAAGTTTGGAGCACCTTCACAACAAAGTGGTCAACAGCTCTGTTGTTTTTTATCAATATTTCATCATAGGTTTTAACCTTGTTTATAATTTGTAAAATAAAGTTCATATATGTGTTCTTACAGTAATTACGTGGTAACTTTATTTTTGGTTCATCATTCTATCATGTATAGTTTAGAAGATATTAGCTATGATCCTTGAATATATGCGTTGACCAAAAAAGTGCATATATTCAGGTTAATTCCTTAAGTATTAACATTTGAAATTAGCTTATTAATTGTTTTATGTGTGGATTTTCATGGGGAATCCACTGGTACAATTTATTTTACATGCTGTTTCATTAGTTCTTGAGATAAATAAGGCTTTATGTTTTTTAATTCCTCAAATATTGACTTTACAGATATGCCATAAAAATGGTATATGTGTATTTTTCCATGGGGAATCCAATGGTATAATTTATTTTACATGTTGATTCATTGGTGTTTAAGTTAAACCAATTTTTGTACCAATTTATGGTATTTTTTGTATATTTAAGTAATTATTTTTAATGTATAATTATTTTAAGTAATTTTAATATAATTATATTAAAGGTATAATTATTCTGAGTCTTTTTTGTGACCTTATTGGGTATGTGTTCATATCTCAAAGGCTCACATTCCCTACCACCAAAAAAGATTGTACCACAATCTGATATGTGTGATTAGGGTATCATCCACTGTCCTACCTCTTCATTAGACTTTGTTAGTCTTGAAGCTCAATAATGCTTAACTTTTCTATTTTTCAAGTTTTCTTTCATGTCTGAACCTTCTTAGTAGCTTATCAGCATTTGTTATATCTTTCTCAAGTAGCCATTCATCTTCTTGAGTTGAATTTCTATACCTTACAAGGTATTCCCTTTCTTTTTTGTTTCTTGTCCTTCTTTCTTTAAGGACTTTTACTATTTTCTTTTCCTCTCCTTCTTCCAAGGGGGGGATCTCAAGTGGGGGTTTATTTCTTAGTGGAAATAACTCCTTGTCACTTGAACTGTAAGGTTTTATCAGACTTACAGGGAAAGTTGGGTGTTTGTTAATTAGTTCACCTCTGAGTTCTAATTGCACAGCATTGGGTCCATGGAGTGCTTTAATCATAAATGGTCCTACAAAGGAATCTTTCAATTTGTTTGGGCCTTTTATGTTATTGAAATTAAGGGTTGATACTAAAACCAAGTCTCCTATTTTGAAATCAGGTGGCTTATGACTTTTATCCCATCTTTCTTTTGCATATTTAAAAGAATCTTGCATGCATCTGTTTGCATTGTGTCTTGCTTTGTCAAGCATTATCTTGAAACTGCTTGCTGTTGGATGTATATCCACTAAGTCCTTTTTGAGGGTATCATAAGGAAGTCTTGGATTCCAAGCTTTCTCTAGCATTGCTGGTGTTTTGCCAGTAGAAGAATGGATTGATGTCTTATATGCCAGTTCAAGTGCTGGTATTAGTGTACACCAATCATGGGTAAAACCATCAGAATCTTTGAGTTCTAGCCCATAAGCACAGAATCTTCTGATCATATCCTCTAGGGTCTGTATCATTCTTTCTGCTAGACCATTAGTTTGAGGATGATAAGCTGTTGAGAATGATAACTTTGTCCCAAACAAGGTATGGAGATTTGTCCATAATGCTGAAGTGAACTTTGGGTCTCTGTCACTTATGATATTTTGGAATAAGCCTGTGTGGCTAATGACTTTATTCCATATCATTATGGCTGTATCCATAGCTGTGTCATCTTTATGACACGGTAAGAACATGGGAGTTTTACTGTACCTGTCAACTAACACTAGGCATGCATTATAACTCCTGTCTCCTCCTGGAGGTAAGGCTGTTACCCAATCCATATGAACTATTTCCCATGGGGATTTTGGTTCTTGGATTTGGATCATCATTCCAAATTTCTTTCCTGTGGGTCTGTTGGCTTTTTGACATCTGTCACAGGTTTGGCAGTACTCTGCAACATCTTTCTTCCAATTTGGCCACCAAGAGCAGGTTTTCACCCTCTCTAGTGTCCTATCTTCTGAGAGATGTCCAGATGCAACACTATCATGACACTCATGTAAAATAGTGTTTATTAGTGTTCTGTCTGTTAAGGCCATAACACATGTGTGTTTTGTTCTATGGTAAAGGATTCCATCAAGGAGGTGAAATCTTCCTTCATCATATGCCTTTTTCCATATTTCATCTAGTTTTGATGAAAGTGATGGATCTTTGCAGTCTTTCATTAGAAGTTGGCTTAAGATATGGCAATTTTTGTCTGTCTTATAGCTTTCTTTAACTTGGTTAAAGAATTCTGTGCCAATGTCTGTAACACATATTCCTTCTATATGGTGCTCTTCTTGTGGTACCCATGCTGGATTGTCAGGGGTATTTGCTAGAGCCCATCTGCTAAGACCATCTGCATTTTTATGAATATTTCCAGATTTATGAACAATAGTCATATTTCCTCTATATTCTTGGATAGCAATTTGCCATCTCAGCATATGTCTATTTGGAGTCTTCATATTTAATAGTGATTTCACAGCATTACAGTCTGTGATTACATCAAATACTGTGCCATCCAAATAATAATGCAGTTTTTCTAAAGCCCACACTAGGCATAAGCATTCCATTTGGCTTGCTCCATACCTTGCTTCTGTTGGCTTTATCTGCCTTGAAATAAAACAAATTGGTCCTTCCACTGGTTTATCATTGATAATTTGTGTTTGGTGAAGTGCAGCACCTAGTCCTTCTCCACAAGCATCAATGTACAGTTTGAAGGGTAGTTTCCAATCTGGCATCAGAAGAAACGGGGCATTTGTTAAGGAATTTTTCAATTCTTCATATGCCTTGACTCTTTCTTCTGTCATCTCATAGACTGTCTGTTGGTCACATAGCTTATACAAGGATTTAGCAATCTTTGCAAAGTCCTTTATATGCTGTCTATAGTAACCAGCAAATCCTAGAAATGATTGCATTTCTTTTTTGGTTTGAGGCATTGGTTTAAGTAGTACTTCTGCTACTTTATTTTTGTCTATGCCTAGACTAAGGCCAGATACTACATGTCCTAGTGCTTTTAATTCACTATATGCAAAATGGCATTTTTTCAAGGAAATTTTCATATTCACTTGGACTATTTTTTGTAGTACCCTTTCTAGTCTTGTAAGGTGATTTTCCCAAGTTTCTGAGCAAACTATGATATCATCAATATAGATAATTAACCATCCTTCTGATAATTCTTCAGGGAATATGGTATTCATCATTCTTTGATAATGGGAAGGTGCATTTTTTATTCCAAATGGCATTCTTAAGTATTCAAAAATTCCACAATGGACTATTATTCTTAGTAGTTTCTTGGCATTGTCTGTTAAGACATTTTGATGAAAACCCTTAAGAGCATCCATAGCTGTGATGAACTTAGCTTGTGACAATTGGGTCAATGTCTCATGGATTCTGGGTATTGGATATCTGTCTGGAATGGTATAGGTATTCAGGGCTCTGAAGTCTCCTACCATCCTTGATTTTCCATTATGCCAAGTTATAATGACAGGTGTAGTAACTTCTACTTGTTCATTATGTCCAACCTTTCTTAATACTCCAAGGTCCATTAATTCTTTAATGTGCACCTCTAAGGCTTCTCTAGCTCTTGGACTGGCTGGATAAGCAGGTCTTCTTAATAAAGGTGGGTAAGGTTTTTCTAAATTAAGAACTATATCCACTTCATGTCCAATTATGGCACCTAGTGGCTCTTTGTCAGTTGCAAAGGCATTTTTATACTTAAATAAGAGGTCAATCAATTTTTCTTTCATTTTTTCTGTTAATTCTTGATTGAATTCTGCCTCTTTGAGTTGTTCAGATATAAAAAGTTCCTTTTCTGGAATTTTTTCTTCATTCTTAATAACTGTGATTTGCTTTTTGTTATTTAAGAATCCAAACTTTTGTCTTTTGTTATCTCCTATGGTAAAATATCTATCCTTTTGGTTGGAGATATCTATACCATAGATTGATAAGTAGTCATTCCCAAGTATGAAATGATTACTAGTACAGTTGTCCATTACTAAAAACTCTACTTTGATTCTGACACATTGTGAGGGATGAGGAAAAATTAGTGTTAAATCAATTATTCCAAGGGGATTCATGCTCTCACTTGCACTACTAAATTTGACACCTTGTATTGGAATAAGTTTTTCTTGCCAGTCTGGGACAATGGTTTTTAAATAACTTTTGCCAACACAAGTGCAATATGCTCCTGTATCCAAGTTAATCTTTCCTTCTTGGTTATCAACCATAACAATACTTATACTTGACTTTCCAGCTGTATATCCCATTCCTCTTGCAGGTTTGGTTCTATACATTTTGGCATCTTGTATGTTTGTCAGATTTGTGTCAGATGTTCCAACTTGTGGCAAGTTTGAATTAACATCCAGTACTTCATAAATTATATCAATATTATTAATTATATTGATTTCATCACTTTCAGAGCTTTCTGACTCTTCTGTCTCTTTTTCAGAGTCAGATTCCTCTTCTTTGTCATTGTGGTTTTCTGTTTCCACAATTTCATTAATCTTTGCTTTTTTAAGGCAATTATTGGCTAAGTGTCCAATACCTCCACATTTATGGCATTTTCTTTGCTCATTATTGTTGGATGTATTGGGCTTAAAGGATTCTTTTGATTTATCTTTTTTGATAAATGGTTTATTTGGGCTTTTAATGTCCAATTTTTTCCAAGTCCTGCCAATTTTTGTTCTTGTCACTATATCTTCTAGTGCATTTATATACTCTTCTGTGGAGCATGGCTATATACACCTGCTTCTTAGGGCATGTTCTAGTTCCCCTCCACATTTTTTAAGTATTTTCATATGCACCATCTTCTGTGACATTTCTGGGTACAGTGCATTAAGCCTTTCAACTTGTTTTAAGAACCAAGTTAAATGTTTATCTTTCTCTGGGTCAAAGAAAGAAATTTCAAATGCATTTTCTATTTTATACCTCCAGGCATCATTTGCCCACTTGGTGATTATTTCTTCTTTCCACCAAGACCAGGTATTTTTACCATTTGTTTGTCTTATGCCATAATACCATCTTTTTGCAGATTTCTCAAACAATGAATGTAATCTTGCAGTGATTAATTCATCTGGTATGGCATAGTCTTCTTGTAACATGTAAATTGTTTTAATAAATGACATGTGGTCATATTCACCTTCTCCTGTGAATGTTGGCCATTCTTTCAATTGAGGTGCTTCCTTCATTAAGACTTGGTTATTATCTTGGTGACTCAAGTCTGTTATGAAAGGATTTGACAATTCCTCTTTTGTTTTAACAGGGCTTCTTATATGAGAAAATGGTGTTGATAACTTTGGCATATTTAAATTAGCCTCATTAATTTTATCCATTTTTTCAGTAATAAGCCTTATTTCACTCTGAATATCATCTTTCAGATGCATTCTTGCTTCATCACTTTTTTCCACATGGTCCAAAAGTAGTTTTTGGTGTGATGAAGTCTTTTCTTCAAGTTTTTCTACAGAAATACTTAATTTATTTAATTTTTCTGTAAGATTGTCAATACTCACATCATAATTGATTGTCAAAGTCTTGTCTTTTATATCTTTTATGTATTTATACAATTCTTGTTGTCCTTGTATTAATTTTTGAATATTGTCAATTAAATTCTTTGGTTTATTATTTTCAACAATAAACTTAATTTTGTCAATTTCTTTCTTGTTTTGCACAACAATTTTTGTTAAAGAAGATAAATTGTTATTTATTTCTTGTAGTGATAATAAACTATCTTTAATTTCTTTTAGAGGTAATATACTATTTTTAATTTCTGTTAAAGTATTTACAACATCTTTGGACAAGGTTATTTCTTTGGGAAATGAGGTTGTCTCATTCTTTGCTCTTCCTTGTCCTTGAATTCCATCAAGGTTCTGGCCATGTTGAAAACATTTTCCATGGCATCCTTTTGGATTCTTGGGATTCTGTAGCTTGGGGAATATGGTTTCCTCCAATGCTGTTTCTTGTTCTTCTTCCCTTCTTGGGGAAGTGGGTTGGCTTGGGGCTTGCTGGTAGAAGCTACTGGGGCTTCTTCCTTGGTTGCCTCCCTCTTTTTGGCATGGTAGTCCTTGATTTTTTTGATTTGAGGTTTGGATGACAGTGGATTCCATCCATTGGAGTATTTCACTATCTCCTCCTCTTTGAGGAACTTTTTCAGGATGTGCTAGGAGTTCATCACTCCTTGGTGTATTTGAGGCAACATTTCCCAATCTTTGTCCTTGTACACTGTGCAATACTGCTTGTACTGGCTCATGTAGATGTCTATTTGAGCCCTCTGAATGTGATTTGTACCTGTTTGAGTTACTCATACTTAGTTCTAATTCAGGCTCAGATATCATTGGCATTTCTGGGACTTGCCTTTGGGATAAGGCACTTCCTTGTGTGGATTCTGTTCCACTGGGGATATTGCCCTTTCTTTTCCCTTTTGAGGGATCAGTTCTACCTCTGAGTCCAGCTCCATCTGATTGGATGGAGTATTGGGAACCTCTTCTGGTAGTCATAATTAAAGAATAAGAGAAAATAAAAGTATTTTAGAATAAAATTCTTTTATGGCAATTATAAAAGAGGTGCTCACCTTCAGAGTCTTGAATGGTGGGTCCTGGAAAGTCTAATTTCTTAGCTTTCTTTCTTTTAGTGATAACTGGTGTTGGGGATCTTTGACAAGTTTCTTCCACCAATCTCTCAACAGTAGTTTGGTTATCTTCTGTTGGGTTATCCTCAAACACTAAAAAAGACAAATAAATATAAGTCTTTTTTATAAGAAGTGTTATTTTTTGGTAAGATATGGCAATTTTCCACGTAGAAATTGCTTTTATATCTTTAAAAACTTGAAATGAATAAATAAATGAATAAAAATGAATAAAAATAACTTTTTTATTGGTTTTTAATATTTTTTAATATTTTTTAATATTTTTTATATTTTTTTATTTTTAAGGAATAAAATAAAAATTAATATGATTCTTTATAAAATTAAATTATAATAAAAATTATTTTTAATTTATAAATTATCTTTTTTAATTACTAGAGTCACTCAAAGAAAGTTCTTGCAAGTCTAAGGATGTGAAAAACCACGTGTAAGACAGTACAATTGCTTTCCAAATGCCTCAATAGCTTTTAAAATCAATAAAATATAAAATTATTATATAATTTTATGATTATAAATATAATTTATAATTGGATAAACCCAAATAGAATCTTTTTTAAAGGACTTTTAAGTAAATATCACGGCCAGGCCCCCAAATGTAAGGTTTGACTATGAAACAATAAGTAAAAATTACTAATTTATTACTTATTGTACTCTGAATGTCCTTATAATTGAAATAAATAAGATTAAAATAATAATAATAAAGAAATATTATTATTATGGCGTAAAAATATTATATTATTAAATAAATATAATAATATAATTAATATTATATAAAATTATAATATTGTAAATAATATATTAATATAAAATAATTAATATATTATAAAGCTCTTTATTATTGTTACCAACAAATACTAAAGGCATAAAAAACTGTCTTTTATAAAGAAAAACAATTAATAACAATAATATTACCAATATTAAAGTTATATATTAATATAAATACTATTTATATTAATTAAGAATTATTAAGAGTAATAATAAGAGAGAAATTATTATAATAAGATGAAATAACCTACTTTTAACACTTAAAATAATAATTTTGAGATGTTTTACGCCAAAAGAATATAATACAACCTTTTCAAATTGTAATAACAATAAAAATAAAGAAAATTTACTAAATTTCTTGATTTTACGTGGAAATGAGTTTATAGAGAGATTTATGACAAAAACAATTAAAGAATTGAT
Source organism: Austropuccinia psidii (assembly GCA_023105745.1). Classification (NCBI taxonomy): domain Eukaryota; kingdom Fungi; phylum Basidiomycota; class Pucciniomycetes; order Pucciniales; family Sphaerophragmiaceae; genus Austropuccinia; species Austropuccinia psidii. Next base: position 23,113,404 of record JALGQZ010000017.1, on the reverse strand, counting down.
TTAATCACACAAAAGTAGTGATTAATAATAAGATGGTCTTTGGTCTTTAATAATATAAGAGTTTTATATATAAAGAATAAAGAAATTACCTTTTATTTAATTGATTTAATGTTTTTTATGCGTCTGAGGGGTAAATAGAGTAAAAAGAGCTCTATTTAAAGTAAATACCTCCCTCCTAGAGTCCAACAGGCTTCTAGTAGACGTGTACTGATCATATCCACTGGAATTGATCAATATTTTAAGGTTTGGAGATGATTACATCATTATCAAACCACATTACATCATTATTACACCATTATTTAGAGTTATCACTATAACTCTAAAGTTGATGACATCAGAGGCTTGGCAGAACCCCAAATTTCGTGGATTTTATTAGTTTTAATCATAAACTTATAGTATTCACCAATTTTATCACTCTTAAGACTGTTAAACTTAAATTAAGGTTACAGTGTGTGATCATAACTGCTCAAATTAAGCTCAAACTTTGATCCTCAATAACTTTTAAGATTTACACGCTACATCAATTCAGAGAGTGAATTCTGATAGCCTGGCATAACCTCATTATGCTTCCAAGAGCCTTTCATTACATCATCAAAACTGTAATTTTGATGATTTTTCTTGTAACTCATCTTTTCTGGCAAAATTCAATATTTTAAACTTCAAACCTTGATTTCAGGGGGTTATACCCTGAATTTAATAATAAGAATTACATAATTCTTCTCGAATGAACTAGTAGAATCCAACTGCATACTTTTTTTTAAGTTTGGAGCACTTTCACAACAAAGTGGTCAACAGCTCTGTTGTTTTTTATCAATATTTCATCATAGGTTTTAACCTTGTTTATAATTTGTAAAATAAAGTTCATATCTGTGTTCTTACAGTAATTACGTGGTAACTTTATTTTTTGGTTCATCATTCTATCATGTATAGTTTAGAAGATATTAGCTATGATCCTTGAATATATGCGTTGACCAAAAAAGTGCATATATTCAGGTTAATTCCTTAAGTATTAACATTGGAAATTAGCTTATTAATTGTTTTATGTGTGAATTTTCATGGGGAATCCACTGGTACAATTTATTTCACATGCTGTTTCATTAGTTCTTGAGATAAATAAGGTTTTATGGTTTTTATAAGGTATTATACCTTATAATTCCTTAAATATTGACTTTACAGATATGCCATAAAAATGGTATATGTGTATTTTTCCATGGGGAATCCAATGGTATAATTTATTTTACATGTTGATTCATTGGTTTTTAAGTTAAACCAATTTCTGTTCCAATTTATGGTATTTTTTGTATATTTAAGTAATTATTTTTAATGTATAATTATTTTAAGTAATTTTAATATAATTATATTAAAGGTATAATTATTCTGAGTCTTTTTTGTGACCTTATTTGGTATGTGGTCATATCTCAAAGGCTCACATTAATCATCAGGGTGACTCTATGTTATAGCTTCAAAATGATAATAAAACCTATGACTCTGAGTGTGACACAAATGTAATGATGATATTAAAGTGAGAATATGAGTAAAAGGGATATACTAAAATAATTTAGTGATGGTGAGTGCTTCTCATAGCCCTGGGTGCAGTGTTTGCCGGTTGTTTGACAATAGCAAACCCTACAATAATTACAGCTTATAATTATAAACTGTTAACTTCTAAGCATACCACGTAAGAATATTAAGAACAGGATGCTGGATTAGCCTCCTGGTGAGGAAAAGCCTCCTTTTATCTTGTTCTGGAGTAGTGGGATGTGGTATACTGCTGCACGCGACTACAGAGTAGAAACTTTCACTACTGTGGGCTGGTTTGTGGTTCTATACACTCAATAAAGACTAGTATTGGGTGGAAATGTGGTTTGAGAACCACAAGTAGTCATTTTTACCCTATACAGGGTGAAAACGTTCACCAATTGAGCTTGCAGGTGTGTTCTGGTGCTTCTGATGTGTCAGAAGCTGTACAGAACCTGTATGGACCTCTGTATTTGACTGAACTATGAGGTATTAAAGTATAAACAAGCTTCTTCATCTTTTTGACACCTCATAATCATACTTATGGGATAATATCCCACAGTAAAGGTGTATTGGCCAAACTGTGGTATTTCAACCTTAAATCTGCTATAGCTTTGTCAATTTTTAAGATATTGAGCTCAAATTTAGGTTTTTTTGTAGCCCCGGATGTGATCTACACAATGGTACCTCATTTGGTATTGTTATCATTAAATAGGGCAGAGCTATGACATGTACAAGATTTCTTGTACACATTTATAATTTGTCCAAAAACTGTATGGAGCTTGTTTGCTCCATACCTTTTGTTCAAGATACAACATGAGAAAATGGATGAAATCATTAGATAGCCCTGATTGTGATCTTTCCAAAAAGACCCCACTTTAGGTATCTCACACTAAAACTGTAGAAGCTAGATGGAAGGTGAATATTTTAATGACCCTTATTTGACCTTATTTTGGCCATAACTTCTGTAATTCTGGTGCTAGCTCAGTTTTGCTAGTACCATTGGATAGCCCTTTCTTAGAGATTCCATTTGAATACCCAATTGATGGGGTTAAGCCTCTTCCTATGGATTTCAGATGAGAGGTGAAAATTAAGGTTTATGCCCAGCAATAGCTTTGAGCAGGAATAACTTTGTTATTCTTTGTCTTATGATGATGGGACTTGTATATTTTGAAAGAGGTTATTTTCCTCTTTCCTTTGATACCTTTTGAGTTAATTTGTCTCAGTTCCATGTTTTGGTGGTAACTTGGCTTTGCAATTGGTTCATAGTATTTGGCTGTCATGCTTGTGCTATGGGTTTGAGTGACAGGCTGACAGTACTCAGCAAGAATACATTTATACTAGAATTTTCAATTAATGTGAAATTAGGGTAAATATTCATATTTCCATGACTTTCAGGTATCCCAACATTTGTTTGAATAATACAAAGTGAATTGATTTTTCCTGTGGCACTCCTGAAGTCTCTGACTTTTGTAGGTAGCAATCCTGAATTCCACATGGGAAAGTGTTTGTACAAGTATTTTTTGGCCACCACTGAGAAGGTAGCTCCTGTGTCAATGATCATGGAATGCTTTCTATTTTCAAGTTATACCTCCAGATTTGTTGCCCTTCCATTAGTTTACTGGTTTCCTATTTCAGGTTTATCCAAGAATATTTGAGCATCTGTGGTTTCATCTTATTCTGGCTCATGGGAGCTGATTTTAGTTGGATTTTTCAAGAAGTGGATTTCTCCAAGCTTCCTTGGTTAATGGTCCTTGTATTTCACTAGATATCTATCAATAGAGTATGATTAACTGTACAAATTCTCTCCATTCTCCACTTTACTAAAGTAGGGTCCATGAACGTCTTGGTTTATTATTTCCTCCCCTTCTATTTCAAATATGTCTTCCCTGTATTTGGGACAATTTCTTGCATAGTTATTGGGTGCTCCACAGCTTTGAAACAATTTTTTAATTTTGATTTCTTCTAGATCATGAGCTTCTTTGGTTTCCAAAGTTGGATTTTCCCTGTTATCACCAGTCCTATGGGTGTTTTATCCACCAATAGATGATCTAATCCTTACTTCTTGAAGGTTATTTGATATTTAATACAAAGTGGATTCTTTTGGGAATCTTAATTTTACTTCAAGCTCTAATTCTCTTAGTAGTTTGCTCAACAGTTTATGATTTCTCATCTGAATGTTCATATGAGAATAAATGGCTTTAAGTCCTTTAGACTTTGTAAGAAGCAACTCATAAGGATCTTTTGCCACTTAGTATTTGTAATTTTGAAATGAAATGGTCTTTTACCATTTTCAAGTAAAATTCCTTTACTTTTGGATTATTTGACTCTTCCACCATGTTCAGTTGCTTTTGCTATAGATTTCCTTCATTTTTGTGTATTATATACCAGAATTTCCTTTGAATTCTGTGTTCAGTCTGGCTGTTATCCAGTAGTCTTGTATATTTGGCGCATAACTGAAGAGTGTATCAATATAATCAATGAGTTATATAAGATCATATTCCCCTACACCAGAGAAATTTGGCCAACTTGTGGCTTCTGGAAGTTTACTCAGTTATTCTTTCTCTAAATAAGTCATATTATATCCATCTTGTTATTTTGATGGGGATCTCTTTGTATTCTCCATTGATGCATCTGGTTTTATGTCCTCTAGGTGGTATGGAGTGTTTCAAGAAGCATAGTCATGTGTTTGTGGGTTTATGTTTTTCAAGACATTGAGGAATTTGTTCATGTCTTGATTCAGGTACTCCATGTCCCTCTTGCAGTGATATTCCTCCTTCAAGACTTGATTTAGGCTTTTGATGGTCTCTTCCGTGGTTTTACATAGTTTGGTATAGTCCTCTCAAAGAGTATGAATTGATTTGGTTTGCAAGGTATCAACCTCATGTAACCTCGAAATCTTTTCATGGAGACTTTCAAGCTTTTTTTGAGTTTGTTCTGAAAATTGTGCCATTTGCATCCATAGTGCAGTGCTTCTTATAGTGCTTTCAGGTGTCACAACAATGTGTTCACTCTGAGTGGAGATATAATCACTTGTTTTAGGGCTTCCAGCTTCATCAGAAGAAGCTACAGCTATTTTTTGCTTTTTTTTACTTCTTTAACCAGGTCCAAACATTTCTGGATCATAGGGTGTGACACTTTCTGCCTCTGGTTCAAAATTTGTTATTTCTTTACCTGTGATCCTCTGCCTATCCTGGATACTACCTGGGATTGATAAGAATTGTGACTGTTGGTTGCTTCTCTTCTGGTTTCTGAGTCGTGTAATTACACTTGGGAGCTTGGTTGGCTTACCACTCCTTGTGGGCCTGTAGCAGTAAGAGTATGCTCTCTCTTGTTCCTTGCTTCTCTATAGCACATATGGTAGCTTAATTGTCTGTAATATTGGTTTCCATTTCTTTCAGAATTTTGTACTTCCTGTTGAAATTTCACCCTTTGATGGTTTCCATGAGCTATTTGAAGAATATCTCCATGAGGGAAATCTTTTGAACATTTTCTACAAATATTTTCCAGTGGAACTCTAGGTGGAATTCCCTGTCTGCCATTCCCCATTGAAGAAGTTCTTTTAGAATTTGATGGGTAAGAATTAATCTTTCTGATTCTATGCAAGCCTCTCCTGGAGGTTCTCAGCTGGAAACTATCTTGAAAGGTGGAGGGAGATGCATGTTTCCATATCCTATGACTTTGATAAACTTCAAATTCTTTCCCTTTCAGTCTCTATTACTCCTGATGGTTAATTTACTTTGCATGGGATTATCTCTTGAAAGTGCAAGGTCTCTGAGATGAGGTGGTATCATCTCTAATTTTTGGAATAATGGGTTTATCCTATTATAGAAATATGATAATAAGTTCATTACTCCAATTTGGGTCAATTCAAATGATATATATCTTTGTATATATTTTCCTTATTCAAAAGGAAGATATAATCATATATAAGTTTGGACAAATTATGATTGAAAATTTTAAAAGTAAAATAAACTTTCCACAATATTCTTGGTGAAAGACTGAATTATATGAATGCTTCTAAGAGAAATCTCCAAACAATACATACTTTGTATATATTATGAAATTTCAGTAAAAGAAATATGACTGTATTTCTTTGTGAATAAGTATTATTGTTGAAATTATCCATAATAATCTTAAAAATAGTCAATTTTCTACACCAATTTGGGTGAGAGACTAAATTATAGGAGTTTTTAAAGAAAAAATCCAAACAATATATACTTTGTATATCTTGAAAAAAATCATTTAATGAAATATGACTTTATTTCTTTTTGGATAACTATTATTATTGAAATTATCAATAATAATAATAGTCCATTTTCCACACCAATTTGGGTGAAAAACTGAATTATAGGAGTTTTTTTCAACGAAAAAAATCCAAAAATTATATAATTTGTATATAATATAAAAAAAATTCAGGTAAAAGAAGTATGAATATATTTCTTTTTGAATAAGTATCATTATTTAAATGAACAATAATACTCATTATGATGAATTTTCACACCAATTGTGGTGAAAAGATGAGCTTGAAAGTTTTCTCAGAGAAATATCCAAAAAATATATACTTTGTATATATTAGCCCCCCTCAAAGTTACTATATACCACATCCAAAACACCCAAGTTTTTTTTGACCTAAATGACACGATTAAATTTTGGAATTTTGAAGAAAACACACCTCAAAAGCTGCGGTGTTTTCAATCCCCAAAAACCTGATTTTTTAATACAAAATTCCCTCTTTACCAAAAAAACAAGACTAACTCATCTTCAAATATCTTTACTAATACCAAATTAGTTCTTTCATAATGCCAAAGAGCTCACAGTGAAAAAAATCAATTTTTATTTAGAAACAGCCCATTATGCATATGGCATGGAGGGTGAGACTGTTGAAGAACTCAAAGAAGACATTTCAACCCTTCGTTACTTATTTGAAAATCAATATCTGAAACGATTTCAAGTTCACAAACCCCCATATATTTACCAAGAGTGTGATTTGGGAAGCTTACCATCTGCAAAAATTTAGACAATTATGGCAAATGTCATATTATAGCTTTCAAGATCTGTTGAGTATTATAAGCCATGATGAAGTATTCAAAAATAACTCTAAGGTCAAGCAAAATGATATCAAAATAAAATTGGCTGTAGCACTGTGCTGCCTAGGTAGTAATGGAAAAGGATCTTCTGTTGTTTGTATTAGATCAATTTTTGGCATTGGTCAAGGAACTGTGATACTTTATACACAACGTATAGTATCAGAACTTCTAAGTCACAAATAAAGATATCTTACATGGACAGATGCAAATCAATGGTTTGAGCTTTCACAGATAATGAAAGCTGAGGGATTTCCAGGTTACATTGGATTTATTGATGGAAGCTTGATTCCATTATTGCAAAAGCCACTCAATGATCGTGAAGTTAACTTTGATAGGAAGCATAAGTATGTGGGACCCATTTTTATATTTATTAATAAAGCTATGATATTTTTGGCTTTTATATAGTTACTCAATGTCAATTAAGCTTTTATGTGATGCAAATAAATGTATTCGCGCATTACATGCAGGCCTTCCAGGGTCAGTGCATGACTTGAGAGTATATCAACATATGAATATTTGTCAAATTATGGAGGACTTTTTCTCAGAAAATCAATACTTACTTGCTTATTCAGCATACTAAGGCTCCCAATTTATAATTTCTGCATATAAAGGAAATTTTCCACAGGGAGTGAATGATAAAATCAAGTTTAATTATTTCCTGGCCCAATCACATGTGTGTATAGAGCATGCAATAGGAATACTCAAAGGTTGCTGGTCATCATTGCAGCAAATGCAATGTAAAATGAAGAATGGAAAATATGTTGAAGGTTTTGTTGATTGGGTAATCAGCTGTGTAATATTACACAATATCCCAGAAAAAATGGGTGATTAATGGCTTAAATTATATGATGATAATGACCCAGCCGAGCTTCAAGTAATACCAGAAATACATGAAAATGGTTCTGCAGACAATATATGTGAAAAGGTGGGAAAAACTTCTTTAAATTGGTATAATAATTCTTGATTTTGATATATTTTATCACAAAAAAATCTTCTTTCTATATAAAGAAAGGTGAATGGATTGTTCATAGCTTCACAAATACAACATAATTAGCAGAATTCTTTTGAAATATCAATGGCTAAATATTTCTTGAATACTTCTATTTCTAGGGAAACTGTTACTCAATTCAAAGAAATGTTCTACTGTTAACAAAAAGTGGTGTTCTTTCTCATTGAATCAATTTTTTTTTGAGATTATAATATATTTAATTTTGAAAGAATAAATGGTTGCTAAAGTTTTTTTTATATTTTTCATGTTTTTTTAATCAAAAAACAGACAATTGAAAAAATGTTGCCAAGATGAAAAGAATAAAAAATTAAGAAAATTTAATAATTTTACTTTTCATTGTAATGACCTTGAAAGCTTCTCACACTCATTTTTTGGTTAATTTGAATTGATTTATTAGTCAAATTATTTTGAAATGTTGAATTCAATTCAACAAAAATAAGTAAATACTTCAAGTATTTTTGAATTCTTCTTCTACTTAAATATAAATCCAGAGATATAAGATAACTAATTCATTTTATTACTACTTTCTGTAGATCTAATTTTATTCTATCCAACTAAAATATTTATGAGTTGGATTTTAATGATTAAAAAACAAGTTAGTGATGATTACTATCTATTTAAGAAATATATGATTATCGTTCACTTATTACTGTATTCCAGTCTGTTTTTAGCAAATGAGGCTTTTATCAATATAAGACCTTCTTACAATAAACCATTCATAAAACTATATTTTTTCAAAAAATAGTATTCATTGATATAATCATTTTTCGAAAAAGAGCATTTTAAATAGAATAGTAAATCACTATATTCTTCTTATTAATACTTTCCATAGATATAAGTATATTTTTGCAAAATATCTCATAGTTAATTATATTTTAAAATTTGGTTTTATTTAAATCTCAATAATTGAAAAATGTAAGTGTTTATTATCATCTGTTTAGAAATAAACTATGTTATTTTATTTAAACATTGATCTAGATTAATCCATCTTTTTTGAAAACTATGTTTGATTGATCAGCATTGTCTTTTTTAAAAAAATTAGTCAATCTAATTATCTTCTGAAAAAGTCTATTTTGAATAAAATAGATTGTAACTGACTTTTTTGAATGATAGTTGCTGTAGATTCTATCATATTTTTTTGAAAAATCTCATTGTCAATTGTATTTTTAAAGTTTGTTTTTTATTTCAATATCAATCATTGCAAAATAATGTTAGTGTTAATTATTATCTATTCAAAAAATGAATACTTTTTTAAAAAATTATTTCATTTGATTTTAATATTAATCTATATTCATCCATTTTTCATAATACACCTTTGATCAATCAGACTTATTTTTTTAAAAAAATATTTATTAATCTTGTCAGGCTGAGTCTATGATTAAGCTTATGAATGACTAATTACAAGCTGTAACTATGACTGTGACACGGTAAAAATAATAATAAAAGGTTTCTTCATGATGATAAGGGTTTTATAAAAGAATATTCAGGGCTTTACTATTGAGAAAGAGTGGTGGTGAGCACTGTTGAAATCCCTGGGTGCAGCTTTACCTGTTGGGTTACAATAATTAAAATAATAGCTATACCTCATCATTTTTGAAGAGTATAACTGTTTTTGACAGTTTTACTAGGGATTCAAGATCAGAATGAGGAAACCTTTTCTGGTGGAGAAAAAGTCCCTTTTTATCCTAAAATTGGGTGAAAAAGGGTACTAGACCGTTCCAAGTGGAGAAAGTGAAGATTTTTCACTTCCAAGTACTGGCTTGTGGTTTTAACAAGGCTTTTATAGCCTCTATTGGGCTCAGATGTGGTTTTGAAACCCCAACTTGGCAGTTTTCACCAATACAGGGTGAACATTTTCATTTGGCAACCACATAGCCCACTTCTGACGTGTATGAGGCATAGAATGCTGTACAGAAACTGTACAGGACCCCAGTATTGACCAAAATATGGTTGCTTAAAGTGTAAACAGGCTTTTTGTCTTTTTGACACCTCATAATCATAGTTATGGGAGTGTATCCCACAATAACGCTGTATTGGCCTAACTGTGGGATTTTGACCTTAAAACTGCAATAGCTTTGTCAGTTTTTGAGATATCAAGCTCAAAGTTTGTTTATTGTGTATCCCTGGATTTCTTATAAAAAATGGTACCTCATGTGCTATGTTTATTATTAAATATGGAAAAGTTATGCCATGTGCAAGAATATTTGTACATATGTATGATTTGCTTGAAATCTGTATGGAACTTGTTTTCCCCATAAATTCTGTTCTAGATAAGATATGGGAAAATTTATGGAGCCATCAGATAGCCCTGATTGTTTGCTTTGCAAAAAGACCCCACTTTAGGTATCTCACACCAACACTCTAGAAGTTAGATGAGAGGTGAATATTTTATTCACCCTTATTTGACCTTATTTTGGTCATAAATTCTGTAATTCTGGTTCTAGCTCAATTGGGCTAGGACCATTGGATAGCCCTTACTTAGGGATTACTTTTTAATACCCATTTGATGTGGTTAAGCCTCTTCCTCTGGCTTTCAGATGAGAGGTTAAAATTGAGGTTTATGCTCAGGAACAGCTTTGAGCAGGAATAACTTTGTTATTCTTTGTCCTATGATGGTGCGACTTGTGTATTTGGAAAGTGGTGGGGTTCCTCTTTTTTTTGATAACTTTTGAGCTGATTTGGTTCAGATCCATGTTTTGGTAGTATCTTTGCTTTACCATTGGTTTATGATATTTGGCTGTCATGCTTGTGCTCTGGTTTTGAGTCACAGGCGGACAAATCTATGTTTTTTGAAAAAGTACATTTCAAATTAAATAGAAATGAACTGACTGTGTTTTACTAATAATTTCTGTAGATATAATCATATTCTTTTCAAAAAAACACTCATTGTTCATTCTATTTTTAAAGTTGGTTTTCTTTCAAACTTAATCATTGAAAAATAATGTAAATGTTAATTATCTTCTATTCAAAAAATGAATACTTTAAAAAAAATCATTTATATCATTTTAATCTTAATCTAAATTCTTCAGTTTTCTTTGTAAAAAATACCTCTGATTAATCAGATTTATCCTCTTAAACAAATCTTGATTGAGTTAATGTTGTTTGAAAAATTCCATTTTGAATGAAATACAAAGTACCTGACTGTTTCTGACTAATACCTTCTGTAGATATAATAATTTTCTTTTTGAAAAAAAACTCATTGTCAATTCTATTAGTAAATTTGGCTTTATTTCAATATCACTCATTGAAAAAGAACGTGAGTGTTGATTATCATCAATTCAAAAAATAATTATTTTTAAAAAAATGTTTTATTTCATTTTTCTATTCATCTCTATTCATCAGTTTTCTTTTGAAAAAAGACCTTTTATCAATGAGATTTCTTTTGTTAAAAGAATATTGATTGATATGATTTCTTTTTGAAAAAGTCTATTCTAAATAAAATAGAAAACAATGTTTGATCAAAATCCATTTTTTTAAAAGAGAATATTGATTGATGTAATTATTTTTTTTAAAATATTACTCAATCCAAATCTTTTAATACATAAAATAATTTGAAATAAAAAAATGATTGAATTTTTCTAATTAACACTTTTTTAGATCTAATTTTATTTCATTCTTCAAAAAATATCATTAATTATATTTCTGAATAGATTTGATATCAATATAAACAATCAAAAGATAATGGGGAGAAATATGAACAACCACCATGACCAGTTAATTATTGTTCTTCTTTTTAGTCATAAAATATAGCTGAAAAATTTCCTTTTTTACATTTTTATTAAGTTGTTTTGTGAAAATATCTGACTGGTGCATTCCTGTGAATTAATGACTAAGCTAATGTTTTACATTAAGATATCAGCCATTGGTAAGAGATTGATAAAAATAATTCTTCAAGAATGAATGCAGATAGAATCAAAAAACAAACAAAGGGTACTCATTCAGATATTCAAAAAAGCCTCGAAAATATTTGTTCAATCAAATCAAAAGGTGTTTTTCAATTCAATGCCAACAAATGAAGCAGAATGTAAGAAATTACACCAAATTTGGATTTCAAAAGAACCAAATTTTTGTCATTATGTTCAGAAAAATTATAAACTAATTACCCATGGATTTACTATTCTCCATAATACCGCAGCTCAGAGATAATCAAATGAAGTCTTTTCTGAAATAAAATTACAAACTTTGAATCCATGAGCAACCATTAAGTATCAAATATAAAACCTTTATCATCTTATCCCATAAGAATGACTTCTTTCCGTGGAAATCAGAAATAATGTGGCAACAAGATTCATGGGTCAATGTATGCAGTTGGTTGGCATCCTCCTTGTCTTGGGGCTCTACTATTCTCCATAATACCTCAGCTAAGAGATAATAAAATCAAGTTTTTTCTGCAATAAAATTCCAAACCTTTGAGTCCATTAGTGACCATTAAATATCAAATATAAAACCTTTATCAACTTATCCCATAAGAATGATGTCTTTCCTTGGAAATCAGAAAGAATGTGGCAACAAGATTCATGGGTCAATGTATGCAATTGGTTGGCATCCTCCTTGTCTTGGTGATTATTATTTGGGAAAATATTTCTCTAGAAATATAATTTTTGGAAGGATGCAAGAATAGTAACTGGTTTCATCTATGGCTCCAGAAATATCAGGAATTCTTGGAACTCTTTTCAACAATATTGCATCAGGCATTAGGGAAGAAAATAACCAGACTATTCAAACCTTGGAATACCTTGAATTGAACACCTTTTTTTCTCTTTAAAGAACACAAATGAAACCTCTGTTGCAAATTTTATTACATATGCATTAAATGAGTTTTTCAATTTTCCACATTGTGATAATGATTCTTTGGATTTTTCTTTTTTCCTAGCTATTCCTATTATAAAAATCTTCCCCAATTTTTGATTCAAATTATGCTTTCTTCAATGAATATTTTTCTTTCCTGAACAGGAAACAAGTATTGAATTGACTGGAAAAATCCCCATAATATGCTATATGGTGTGGCGTTGTGGTATTCCAAACCTTTCTGCACCAGATTCAAGCCCATTTAGGGTGAAAAATGCCAAAATAACAAGAATAAAATGGTGAATTTAGGACCTAAAATCTCAAAAGACACTTGCAAAGTCACATAAATTAAACAGTAACATAGATCGTATTGAATAAAGGAAGTCTTAGCATTCAGTATATAAATAACCTAAATATTTTTAAAATTCAATAAGTAAAAGATTGATGAACCTGTATGGAGATATACAGAATAGCTTACAAATAAGCTTCAAAAAAACAAAAATTTTAGTTTGATACAGACAGAAACTCAAAATTACATATACAAGCTAGCAATGTAGCATTAAATTCACCCTAAACCCACCAAAAAACATTAGATTAATAAGAGTTACAGTCACCAAAATGGAGTTTATGTCATACAATCAGCTAAAAAAGTATCAAGACACATTAATTGCTTAAAAGATGGAAATAAATAAAACCTTAATTAACTTCATGCATAGAAAGTTGCATAGAGGCTTGAAAGAACTCCATTAATGGCCAATAATAATACAAAAAAATGATACAATAATTGTTCTAAATAAACTCATATCCAAATTAACACCAAAAAAACCTTAATAAGATTACATAATGAAAAGAATGAAAAATGGTGCAATTAACCAAATAAATGGTGCTATAATCAAGACAAATGACACCATCTCAAAATTACTCACCAGATAAATTCCCTAAAGGCTGTTCATAATAAGACCAAAGTTCAATTGATTAAAAATAAAGTTTTTAAATATGGTGCAATATACCAAACATATGACAAATATCTCTACCAAATGACACCATTTCAAAATTACTCACCAGATAAATTCCCTGAAGGCTGTTCATAATAAAAGTAAAGTTTGCTTAATTAAAAATGAAGTTTTAAAATATGGTGCAATATCTTGATCCAATGACACCAGCTCAAAATTACTCACCAGAAGAATTATCTCAAGGCTGTGCATAAATATCAACAAAGTTTGGAATGATGCAATATCTTTATCAAATGACACCATTTCAAAGGAGCTCACCAGCTAAAATACCTCAAGGTAAAAAACTATAAGTCTCCTGTTTTTGAGTGCCTCCATGGAGGGACCAAAGAATATAAATAAAGGGCCTCCGTCCCTCATTTTCCCCCATTATAATTGAAGTATTTCCCCAATAAATGGGAGTCTAGTCCTCAATCTGAAGGATCCATCCATCCCTATCCTAGTAGGATAACTAGCAAAAAAAATAAATTATAAAGCTCAGTAGCAAAGCTCAGAAGAAAATATTAGTAGTCATAAATAATTGACCAAAGAAAGTATTTACAGTATTAATGAAAGAGTTTAATATTGAATAAATAGTATTATCATAACAAATATTAGTAGTAGTCATAGAGTACTGCTAAAAGAAGTTATTATCATTAGAGCTAATATTGATAGCTATCTTATCCTTATCTTTATTAAATCCTGAATCCATTAAGGGATATATATCCTTATCAAATAAGTATTATTAGCTATTTTGCTCATAAGATCCCTCAAAAAAATAAATCAATAAATACAAAAACCCACCCTTCTGTAATAAAAGGAAAATACTATAGTATTATCTCCAGTATATTCTATATATTATATTTTTAATGAACCATATAATCAACAATTAACCCAAAAATATAAACCAACATATATAGCTTAAGATATCATACATCTATATAATTATATATTATCAATACCTAAATTTATATTTAAATATTACCTTTAACCTATAAGATAGTGGTATCAAGCCATTTATGTATATATATAATAATCATAAGAAATTATTTATCTAATAATTGAGTAGGTCTGATAGAGACTAGTGAAAGTCTTCTCTAGTTGTAAAGCCAAAATTTTAAATATTGATTTGTGAGCTATATAGGGACAATATTTAGTATGATCAGAGTGGCAGCTAATACACCCTAGCATCCTTGGTTATAGGACAATACAGCAACTCAGAACTGTTTACCTGTGATTTGCCCCTCAAGGACTGCCTTATCCAATCCCACACTAAACGGAGTTCCACCTCTGGTGTCCCAACAGTGGCTAATAAACTAGTTCAACCCTCAATCAATGTTAAAAAAAGATCATTCAAATACAAGAGATACCCAAGTTAAAAATTCAAGAAAAATAATAATAATAATAAAGCTTAACCAACCTGGAATCAGAAAATATAACTGAATCAGCAAAATCACAATCATCATCATCAAAATCTTCTATTCAATCATACCATCATTATTACCCTATCAAAGGAATCAGGACACCTGTAAACCAAACACCCACAGATCACAGACTACTAAGTTCAACCCCAAGAACAGAGAAAAAAGAGAAAGAAGAATTAAGAAATTTTGTCTCCAAACTTATTCAAGAATCAAAGAAGAAAATATATTCTAACAAAGAAATTGAAGGCATAGTTTATCAAGTAGACATGAATCAACCATCAACATCTGATTTATCAACCTTGCCTGAAGATACTTTTGAAGAACAGTATGCAGAGGAAAGTGATTAAGACCCTCAAACTGTACAGATACAGAGTTTGATGAAGAAAATACAGGAGTTATTGTTAACCCAAAGTAAAAAGAAAGGAAATAGAAGACAGTCAACAACCTTCCCCCCGGGAGGTACTCCAATTGAATCCACATTACCAAGACATGTAAGACATGAAGAGTCACCAATTTCACCAACATCTGTTCCTAGAACAACCTCTACCCCAGTAACAGAACAAAAATCACATAATGCTCCGAGAAGAGTATTTGTATCCACACCAGCTCACCCAAGCCCATTACAGCAACAATTATCCAGAGAAATAAGACTCATAGTCAAAATAAGGGCCAAGGATCATAACCTTTGTTTTGACGGAGAAGAAGTAGAAAGAGTAATTAAGAAAGTAGAAAGTATAGCTGAAATTGAAGGTGCCAAGGGAAGAGACATAGCAAAACAAATAGTATTTTGGACAAGAGATTAATAAATAAGCTACCATATTGGAGGAATTCCTGGATAGGAGAGTGGTGATTTGGAGCAACTAAAGGTTTTTTTCAGCCTGTGACTCAAAACCAGAGCACAAGCATGACAGCCAAAATACCATAAACCAATGGTATAGCCAAGATACCACCAAAACATGGAGCTGAGCCAAATAAGCTCAAAAGGTATCAAAAGAAAGAGGAAACTCACCTCTTTCTGAAAATATAAGTCCCATCACCATAGGACAAATAAAAACAAAGTTATTCCTGCTCAAAGTTATTCCTGAGCATAAACCTTAATTTTCACCTCTCATCTAAAATCTAGAAGGAGAGGCTTAACCCCATCAAATGGGTACTCCAAATGAAGCTCTAAGCCAGGGCTATCCAATGGTACCAGCCAAACTGAGCTAGCACCAATATTACTGGAGTTATGGTCAATTTCAGGCCAAATAAGGGTGAACAAAACATTCACCTCTTATCTAACTTCTACTGTTTTAGTGTGAGATACTTGAAGTGGGGTATTTTTGGAAAGAGCACAATCAGGGCTATCTGATTGTGTCATCCACTTCCCCATATCTCAACTACAGAAGAAGGTATGGGGCAAACAAGCTCAATACAGCTTTTTGCCTAAATCACGCATATGTACAAACATTTTGTACATGGCATAACTTTGCTGTAATTAACAATAACCATATCAAGTATGGTACCATTGTGTAGACCATATACAGGGATACACACTGGTTCAGTTTTGAGGTTGATATCTCAAGAACTGACAACGCTATAGCTGTTTTAAGGTCAAACTCCCACATTCTGACCAATACAGCCTTACCATGGGATAATATCCCATAACCATGAATATGAGGTGTCAAATAGACGAAGAAGCTTGTTTTTACTTCAATACCTCATATGTCAGTCAATACTGGGGTCCCATACAGCTTCTTTACAGCATTATACGCGTCATACACTTCAGAATCAGGCTGTGAGGTCCCCAGATGAAACGTTTCACCTTTTTATTGGTGAAAACTGCCCAGATGTGGTTTCAAAACCACATCTGAGCCCAATACAGATGATAAAGGCTGTTTGCAAGCCACAATCCAGTACTAGAGAGTGAAAACATCTTAACTTCCTCTACATGGAAAGGTCTAGCACCCTTTCCACCCCATGTCAGGATAAAAAGGAGCCTTGTCACAGCCAGAATTGTCTCCTCATCCTGCTCTTGAATACCCTACATAGTAAACTTTCAAAAACAGTCTTACTCTTGGTTAATAATCAGGTATACTTATAAATCTTAATTATTGTAGACTTTTATTATTGTAACCCAACATATAAAGCTGCACCCAGGGCTTTCAACAGCGCTCACCACCACTATATTATATATAGTAAAGCCCTTTCAATCTTAAATGAAATTATCTTTAACCCTTATGAATCTTTTTTAACCATTTTTACCATGTCACAAACATAGTTAAAGTTGTACTTAGTCTATTTACACCTTTATCATAGCTTCATCCTGACATTTTGGGGGCCTGGCCGTGTTTTAAACTTTTTTTGGACCTTATAAGTAAGTTTGTTCTCTTATTTTTTATTTCTGACAATTGTTTTATATTTTTAGCCGTATTTTCTTTTAAAAATATATATTTACTTCAATACTCATATTATAAGAGTACTTACCACGGGGTTGATACCCACTGAAACCTTTATTTTTGGTGTGTTTACATATAAAAACACATAAGCCATCAATAAGCCCTGAATTATTGATTGAATAAGGACACCTCTGACTGAAAAACCATCATTTGAGGCGTGGTTAAGTGTATTGTTAACTCAATTACACTTATACAGAGCCACTTATTCAGATTACACTTGAAAACCACAAGTGTATCTGTGGGATACTGGCACAAAAACAGTGTGACAGGGTACAAAAAGCTTTAATTCTGACGTGGAATTGTTGATTCAATTACACTGTCATTATACAGGGAATATTGTAGTAACATACAAGCCCAGAGGCCAATCTTAGATTTGCAAAACCAGCAATTTTGAGAAGTATTAACTGACATAGGCCCTCTTTTTCCTGCCTTGATTCAGTGGAAGAAAATTACATCCCACTTGAGACCTAGTCACAGGCCAACACACCAGTGACACCCTCAGAACCAGAGGGCAGCAAGGGAAAAGGAAAGAGGCACAGTGAAGGTCTCATCACAGCTAAGAAGTGGACTCCAATAGCCACTCAGAGGAGTAGAAAACCACTAAACTCTGCATCAATACAAGGTAAACCAACCTTAACCACTTGTACAGGAAGAATTACAATCATTAACCCAGTTGTAACCTCCAAAGGCAAACTTCCCAAATCAGCAGATAACAAATTTGGGCAAGGCACAGTCAAAGGTAAATACCCCAGAAACATAAAGCTTTTGACTGCTTGCAAACACTGATATGTCCCCTGTATACCTCAGAGACCTTGGCTTCCAAAGGAACCAGCCAGAGGACAGAGAAGGCTTGTCCAGAACCAGAAGACCTGGAAGAGGACACCTTGGACACAGTGGTGGATGGAAAAACAATGAGGGAGATAATATCAACCCTGCCATTCACACTCCAATTCAACAGGAACCTCAAACCAGAGGACTGGAAGGTTTTGGATCAAGTTCTTCAGCTCCACCAACTCCTGAAAGATTTATTTCAATGGAGCATGGACAACAAAAGGTTCAACCTGGCAAGTCACTGGGCAGAACTTGGAGAAAGTTGCCAGAAGATCTGTCTCAAAGAGATAGACTTCGAAGACCTTATGATAATCACCAAAGGTTGGAATCCTACCAGGCAGTTCAGACTCCTGGAGGCAAGGGCACAGAGGATAAGGGAGAATCAAGCCACTATCCAAGCTATAGAAGAACAGTTAATCCAGACAGGGCCTACTCAGATTCCTCCAGGCTCACAAGTTGCAGGCCAAATCAGCTCTCCAGTGGCTTCACACCATTCAGAAACCAGCAGATCAGTGGCCAAGAGTCACAATTCTTCACAATTCCAGGAAGTTTCCAGGAGAAGACAAGGAAACAAGGGCAAGAGCAAAACCTCCTTCAACCAGAGGAGGAAAGAGTCAGACCCCATGATCCAGAAGCTGTTAGATTTGGTGAAAGAAGTACACAAGACCCAGAAGTAGTTGTAAACCACTCTAGAATCAGTAATCCTAGTAATAGAAACATTACCCCCACTCAGACTGAAAATAACATTGTCACATCTGAGAGTAACATCAACAGTGATACACTGTGGTTACAAATGTCCCAATATGCTGAACAATCTGCAAATCAGTTTGCAGAACTTCAAGCTGGCCATGAGAGGATGAAGCCTCCTTGGAGCAGATAGTTAAGAACCTTCAAGAAGGATATGCTCAATTGAGCAAAGCCTCTGAAGAAACCAACAAAAGCCTGAATCTAGTCTTTAAGGAACAACACCACAGCAAAAGGGACAGGGATTGTCTGGATCAAGACATAAACAAACTGTTTAATGTCTACCATAACATGAAGCCCCAACCACAAGGCCAAGGTATGGATAATCTATATCAACCATATGACATCAAACCAGATGCCATGTTGATGAATAAGGCAAGATCTCCATCACAATACCAGGATTGGGATGGCATGTCTTATTCAGAGAAGGAAGCCTTGAAACAGCTTCCTGAGGCCTGAAGCTGGCCCAAGTTCTCTGGATCAGGAGAATATGATCATATGGAACTCATAGATTATATTGATGGACTCTTCATTGATGTACCAAGCATACCAGACACCTGGATTACTGCTAGATTGAATACTGCATTTAAAGGTCATGCTAGTATATGGTACACAGAAATGAAAGAAATCCATGGCAGAAGAAACTGGCCATGGTGGAAGAGTCAAATCATCCAAAAGTACAGTAATGGAACTTGGATATGGCAGAAGACAATGTCATTTGAAAACAACAAATACTCAGTGGACAAAGATCCATATGAGTGGTGTCTTAGACAGGCTAAAAGACTTAAAGCCATTGATCCTCAGATGAACATCCAAATGAGGAATCACAAGCTTCTGACACAACTGCCAGGAGAACTAGAGAATGCAGTGAAATGCAGATGCAACCAAAATTGCACTCTAGATGACATTGCCAACACCTTACAAGACATAAGGAAAAGGACTAATATAGGGAAATTCACCCCATATAAGAGCAGTGGTTTCAAAGAGAAACAATTTTTCAGGGTAGAGTTTAAAGACAAACCCAAAGAAAGAGTGGCAGAAGTGGCAAGGAAGAAGAATTCTTGTCACAATTGTGGTTCAACAGATCACTATGCCAACAACTGTCCAAAGGCAAAGAAAAAAGTCTATGCCATTGAGAACGTCCCAGAAGAGGAATCCCCAATAGAGGATTCTGAATCAGACTCCATGGGTGATGCCATCAGAGAACCATCTGATGATGATCAAGACCCAAGAGAGGAATTTCTCGTGGAATACCAAGAGGAAACCCCACTAGAAATTCAGGACACACAGTTGAAAGCAGGCTTGCCACAGGATACTGCTAACAGAAACTTGTGCAAACACACACAAGATGCACAAACATTCCTGGTTACACCAACCAAATAAATGGCATATATACATGGGACAGCCACCAAAATGACAGTTTTTATTGACAATGCTCAGCATCCACTGATCATTGATAGTGGAGGATACTGCTCCATAGTGGCCAGAAACTATCTGGATAACCACTTCCCAAACTGGGAGAAACAGCTCTTGCCCACTAAGGAAAAGAACTTTAAGAGTGCATCAGGGAAGATGACTTCCATTGGGACAATTATCAAAGAGATAATTATACCCCACAGGAAGGGTAATATCAGACTCATCCCAGAGTTTGTAGTGCTTGATCATGCCCACATCCAAGGGTTTTTACTTGGAACAGACTACCAGAGGATGTATGGCATAGACATTTACAACAGTAAAAATAGGCACATCACCATTGGTACTAACAAGGAAAAGAAATTTTCACTTGATATATACCAGATACCTTCTCAAGATCCACTAAAAGAACTTCTGAAGGAATTCAGAGAGGGACAGTACAGTGATGAATGTATGGATCTCATAAATTTGCAAGATGCTAAAATGCAGAAAACCAAACCAGCCAGAGGTAAAGGTTATACAGCGGGATCATCTTGTATCACTATGTCACAATGATGTCTGCCAGACCTCAGCAAAGGGAACTCTTGATGAAAAGGCTATTAATCTAGTTGAAAGGCCAATTAATACTGGCAAGCTGTAGATCACATTCCACCATGTGACAGTACCCCTGGGTTTAGAGCACTGTGTCCCAAAGTGCATGTAACTGATGGTATTATGTATGTCACTCTCATGGAGCTACATTAGTCACAACAGGAGCCTACAAGGAGCCCCCATGGGGCAGAACCCTTGTATGCCAATGGATTGAAAAACCCAGCAATTTCTGGTTGTTTGATTGTGACCTCCTCTTGTCTCCAACCAGAATCAAACCCATGACATTGGTAACTGGTTTCTTGTCAGAATTCTGTCTGCCAGACCTCATCAAAGGGAACTCTTGCCAAAAAGGCTATTAAGCCAGTTGAAAGACCAATTAATACTGGCAAGCTGTAGATCACATTCCACCATGTGACACACTAATATTGTGATAAACAACAGAGAAGCCACAATACATCTTTACTCAGGTTCTTTTTGTACTTGTGTTGGAAAATATTATCTTGACAAGATTTATACCAATTTACAAAACAAGTTAATGCCAATTAAAGGTATAAAGTTCAGCAGGAGCAGCCAAAATATGCACCCCTTGGGTATATTTGAAGCAGCAATGATATTCCCTCATCCTACAGGAAGTATCAGATTAAAAGTTGAATTTGGTGTTATGTATAATTGTACTTCACAACACTTTATACTTGGAAATGATTATCTCAATATTTATGGTATTGATATTAATAATCATAAAGATGGGTATTTCACTATAGGGGAAAATAAAAGGCAAAAATTTGCTTTTCCTCCAGAAAAAAGAGAAATAACTGTCATTAGACAAATAAAAAATGTTAATAAAGAGACATTTGTGTCAGATCAATTAATTGAAGCAAAAATTGGTCCTGAATTAGCACCATAAGTGAAGGAAGAACTTATCAAAATCTTATTGCAATACAGAGAAGCCTTTGCTTCTGATAATGAACCACTTGGGGCTATTAAAGGCCCTGAAGTGGACATTATGCTTAATGTGGAAAGACCTTACACTCAACGTTTGACAAGACAAGCTTACCCAGAAAGCCCTAGGGCCAGAGAAGCATTAGAAAGTCATCTTAATGAACTAATTAAACTGGGATTCCTCAGAAACGCTGAACACAATGAAGAAGTAGAAGCCACAACTCCTGTAATCATTACTTGGAATAATGATAAAGCAGGGATGGTTGGTGATTTTAGGGCATTGAATACCTACACTATTCCGGACAGCTATCCAAGTCCTAGAATCCATGAGACTTTGACTCAATTATCCAAACCAAGATTTATTACCTCTATGGATGCTCTTAAAGGCTTCCATAAGAATGTTTTAACACCCCATTCTAGGAAATTATTGAGGATTATTGCTCATTGTGGTCTTCATGAATACTTGAGGATGCCTTTTGGTATTAAAAATGCAACCTCTCATTACAAAAGAATGATGAATACCATTTTCCCACATGAATTATCAGAGGGATGGTTAACCATTTATATTGATGACATTATAATTTGTTCAGAAACCTGGAAATTGCATTTAGAGAGATTTTCATTTGTACTTAAGAAAATTCTTCAAGTGAACATGAAAATATCTCTTAAAAAATGTCATTTTGGGTTTCCTGAGGTGAAAGCTCTAGGAAATGTAGTCTCAGGACCGAGCCTTGGTGTTGATAAAAACAAATTGGCTGCAGTGTTACTGAAGCAAATGCCCCAGAACAAAAAAGAAATGATGTCTTTCTTAGGGTTTTCCGGTTATTACAGGCAACACCTTAAAGATTTTGCAATCCATTCCAGATCATTGTACAGAATTTTTGATCAACAATGTCAGCCTGTGACTCAAAACCAGAGCACAAGCATGACAGCCAAAATACCATAAACCAATGGTATAGCCAAGATACCACCAAAACATGGAGCTGAGCCAAATAAGCTCAAAAGGTATCAAAGGAAAGAGGAAACTCACCTTTTTCTGAAAATATAAGTCCCATCACCATAGGACAAGAAATAACAAAGTTATTCCTGCTCAAAGTTATTGCTGAGCATAAACCTTAATTTTAACCTCCCATATAAAATCTAGAAGGAGAGGCTTAACCCCATCAAATGGGTATTCAAAATGAAGCTCTAAGCCAGGGATATCCAATGGTACCAGCCAAACTGAGCTAGCACCAATATTACCTGAGTTATGGTCAATTTCAGGCCAAATAGGGTGAACAAAACATTCACCTCTCATCTAACTTCTACAGTTTTAGTGTGGGATACCTGAAGTGGGGTATTTTTGGAAGGAACAAAATCAGGGCTATCTGATGGTGTCATCCATTTCCCCATAGCTCAACTAGAACAAAAGTCATGGGGCAAACAAGCTCAATACAGCTTTTTGCCCAAAACACGCAAATGTACAAAAATCTTGTACATGGGATAACTCTGCCATATTTAATGATACCCATATCAAAAGAGGTCCCATTGTGTAGAGCTCATACAGGGCTATCCAATGAACCAACGTTGAGCATGATATCTCAAAAACTGACTGATTTATGGCTGGTTTAAGGTCAAAATCCCACCTGCTGTCATATACAGCCTTACCATGGGATAATATCCCATATCCTGAATATGAGGTGTCAAATAGACAACGTAGCATGTTTTTTACTTCAATACCTCATATGTCAGCCAATACTGGGGTCCCATACAGTCTGTGTACAGCATTCTCCGCGTCATACACATCAGAATCAGGCTGTGAGGTCCCCAGATGAAAGTTTTCACCCTGTATTGGTGAAAACCACCCAGATGTGGTTTCAAAACCACATCTGAGCCCAATACAGAGTATACAGGCTGTTTGCAAACCACAAGCCTGTCCTTGAGAGTGAAAAATCTTGACTTCCTCTACGTGAAAAGGTCTAGCAGCCTTTCCACCCCAATTTCAGGATAAAAGGAGGGCTTTTCACAGCCAAAATCATCTCCTCATCCTGCTCTTGGATAACCTACATAGTAAACTGTCAAAAACAGTTTTACTCTTGGTTAATAATCAGGTATAATTATAGATTTAATTATTGTAGTCTTTTATTATTGTAACCCAACAGATAAAACTGCACCCAGGGCTTTCAACAGCGCTCACCACCACTATATCATATATAGTAAATCCCTTTTTATCTTAAATTAAAATATCCTTTAAACCTTATAACTCTTTTTTTAAACTATTTTACCGTGTCACAAACATAGATAAAGTTGTATTTAACCTATTTACACCTTCATCATAGTTTCATCCTGACATTTTGGGGGCCTGGCCGTGTTTCAAATCTTTTTTTGGACCTTATAAGTAAGTCTTTTCTCCTTTTATGACTTATTAACAAGTGTTTTATCCTTTTTTAGGCGTAATTTCTCTATTAAGATATATATTTTATATACTTTTATCCTTTTCTTTATATATACTCATATTATAAGAGTATTATTCACGTGGTTAATACCCACTGAAAATAACTATTTTTGGCGTGTTTTGTATATAAAAACACATAAGCCATCAATAAGTCCTGTATTCTTGACTGAATAAGGACACCTCTGACTGAAAGACCATCCGTTGAGGCGTGGTTAAGTGTGTTTTTAACTCAATAACACTTATACAAAGCCACTTGAACAGAATACACTTGAAAACAACAAGTGTATCTGTGGGATACTGGCACACAAACAGTGTGACAGGGTACCAGGAGCTGTAATTCTGACGTGGAATTGTTGATTCAATTACATTGTCATTATACAGGGCACATTGTAGTAACATACAAGCCCAGAGGCCAATCTTAGACGTGCAAAACCAGCATTTTTAAGAAGTCTTAACTGACATAAGCCCTCTTTTTCCTGCCTTGATTTCAGTGGAAGAAAATTACATCCCACTTGAGACCCACTCACAGGCCAACACACCAGTGACACCCTCAGATCCAGAGGGCAGCAAGGGCAAAGGAAAGAGGGACAGTGAAGGTCTCATTACAGCCAAGAAGTGGACTCCAATAGCCACTCAGAGGAGTAGAAAACCACAAAACTCTGCTTCAATACAAGGTAAACCAACCTTAACCACCTGTACAGGGAAGATTACAATTATTAACCCAGTTGTAACTTCCAAAGGCAAACTTCCCAAATCAGCAGACAGCAAATTTGTACAAGGCACAGTCAAAGGTAAATACCCTAAGAACATAAAGTTTTTGACTGCTTGCAAACACTGATATGTCCCCTGTATACCTCAGAGATCTTGGCTTCCAAAGGAACCAGCAAGAGGACAGAGAAGGATTGTCCAGAACCAGAAGACCTGAAGGAGGACACCTTGGACACAGTGGTGGATGGCAAAACAATGAGGGAGATAATATCAGCCTTTCCATTCACACTCCAATTCAACAGAAACCTCAAACCAGAGGACTGGAAGGATATAGATCAATTTCTTCAGATCCACCAACTCCTCAAAGATTTATTTCAATGGAGCATGGACAACAAGAGGTTCAACCTAGCAACTCACTGGGCAGAACTAGGATCAAGTTGCCAGAAGATCTGTCTCAAAGAGATAGACTTCAAAGACCTTATGGAAATCACCAAGCGTTGGAATCTTACCAGGCAGCACAGACTCCTGGAGGCAAGGGCACAGAGGATAAGGGAGAATCAAGCCACTATCTTAGCTATAGAAGAACAGTTGACCCAGACAGGGCCTACTCAGATTCCTTCAGGCTCACAAGGAGCAGGCCAAATCAGCTCTCCAGTGGTTTCACACCATTCAGAAACCAGGAGATCAGTGGCCAAGAGTCACCATTCTTCACAATACCAAGAAGCTCCCAGGAGAAGACAAGGAAACAAGGGCAAGAACAAAACCTCCTTCAACCAGAGGAGGAAAGAGTCAGACCCCATGATCCAGAAGCTGTTAGATTTGGTGAAAGAGGTACACAAGAACCAGAAGTAGTTGTAAACCACTCTAGAATCAGTAGTCCTAGTAATAGAAACATTACCCCCACTCATACTGAAAATAAAATTGTCACATCTGAGAGTAACATCAACAGTGATACACTGTGGTTACAAATGTCCCAATATGCTGAACAATCTGCAAAGCAGTTTGCAGAAATTAAAGCTGGCCAGGAGAGGATGAGACAAACCCAAGCCTCCTTGGAACAGATAGTCAAGAATCTTCAAGAAGGATATGCTCAACTGAGCAAAGCCTCTGAAGAATCCAACAAAAGACTGAACCAAGTCTTTGAAGAACAACACCACAGCACAAGGGACAGAGAGTGTCTGGATCAGGACATTAACAAATTGTTTAATGCCTACCATAGCTTGAAGCCCCAACCACAAGGCCAAGCTATTGAGAATCCATATCAACCAGATGACATCACACCAGATGCCATGTTGTTGAGTAAGGAAAGATCTCCATCACAATACCAGGATGGAGATGGCATGTCTTATTCAGATAATGAAGCCTTGAAACAGCTTCCTGAGGCCTCAAGCTGGCCCAAATTCTCTGGAACAGGAGAATATGATCATATGGAACTCATACATTATATTGATGGACTCTTCATTGATGTACCAAGCATACCAGATTACTGGATTACTGCTAGACTGAATATTGCATTTAAAGGTCATGCAAGTATATGGTATACTGAAATGAAAGAAATCCATGGCAGGAGAAACTGGCCATGGTGGAAGAGTCAAATCATCCAAAAGTACAGTAATGGAACTTGGATATGGCAGAAGACAATGTCATTTGAAAATGACAAATACTCTGTGGACAAAGACCCATATGAGTGGTGTCTCAGACAGTCTAAAAGACTCAAAGCCATTGATCCTCAGATGAACATCCAGATGAGGAATCACAAACCTCTGACACAACTGCCAGGAGAACTAAAGCATGCAGTGAAATGCAGATGCAACCAAAATTGCACTCTAGATGACATAGCCAATATCTTACAAGACATAAGGAAAAGGACTAATATAGGGAAATTCACCCCATATAAAAGCAGTAGTTTCAAAGAGAAACAACCACTCAGGGTGGAGTTTAAAGACAACCCCAGAGAGAGAGTGGCAGAAGTGGCAAAGAAGAAGAATTTTTGTCATAATTGTGGTTCAACAGACCACTATGCTAACAATTGTCCAAAGGCAATGAAAAAAGTCTATGCCATTGCAAAAATCCCAGAGGAGGAATCCCCAACAGAGGATTCTGAATCAGACTTCATGGGTGATGCCATCAGAGAACCATCAGATGATGACCAAGACCCAAGAGAGGAATTTTTAGTGGAATACCAAGAGGAAACCCCACTAGAAATCCAGGACATACAGTTGGAAGCAGGCATGCCACAAGACACTGCTAATAGAAACTTGTGCAAACACACACAAGATGCACAAACATTCCTGGTTACACCAACCAAAGGAATGGCATATATACATGGAACAGCCACCAAAATGACTGTTTTCATTGACAATGCTCAGCATCCACTGATCATTGATAGTGGGGCCCACTGCTCCATAGTGGCCAGAAACTATCTTGATACCCACTTCCTAAACTGGGAAAAACAGCTCTTGCCCACTCAGGCAAAGAACTTTAAAAGTGCGTCAGGGAAGATGACTTCCATTGGGACAATTATCAAAGAGATAATTATACCCCACAGGAAGGGTAATATCACACTCAACCCAGAGTTTGTAGTGCTTAATGATGCCCACATCCAAGGGATTTTACTGGGAACAGATTACCAGAGGATGTATGGCATAGACATTTACAACAGTAAAAATAGGCATATCACCATTGGTACTAACAAGGAGAAGAAATTTTCACTTGACATATACCAGATATCTTCTCAAGATCCACTAGAAGAACTTCTGAAGGAATTCAGAGAGGGACAGTTTAGCACTACCCTCACCAGTAAACAAAAACTAAGTTTACTGAAGATGCTGAGAAAGAACAGACCAGCATTTGCCATTGGTGAAGAACCATTAGGCAAGATCAAAGGCCATGATATAGAACTATATCTGGATGTGGAAAGGCCTTATCCACCTATGCTGAGGAGACCTCTTTATCCAGAAAGCCTGGAAACCAGGAAGGAAATTGAGAAACATATCAATGAACTCCTGGACATGGATGTTATCAGAAAGATTGGACATAATGAAATAGTGGAAATCACCACTCCTGTCCTCATCACCTGGCATGATGGCAAGTCTAGATTGTGTGGGGACTTCAGAGCCCTGAATAACTACACAAAGGCAGACAGGTACCCTATACCAAGGATACCTCATGCCTTGGATAAGCTGGCCAAAGCCAAATACATAACCAAGATGGATTGTATGAAAGGCTTCCACCAAAATGGAGTTAAACCAAACTCCATGAAATTACTCAGAATAATATGCCATATGGGCATATATGAGTACACCAGAATGCCATTTGGCATCAAGAATGCACCAGCCCACTTCCAAAGGATGATGGACACAATATTTCGAGATGAAATATTGGAAGGCTGGATGGTAGTATATATTAATGATATCATTATATACTCAGAGACATGGGAAGACCATGTGCAATACATAGACAGAGTGCTAAGTAAATGCACACCCATAAATCTGGAAATTTCACTTAAGAAGTGCAATTTTGGCCAACAAGAGTTACTGGCTCTAGGACATAAAGTCTCAGGTCTTAGTCTGGCAATTGACCAGAATAAAGTAGCAGCAGTACTGCAAAAACCAGTACCAAAGAGCATCAAAGAGATGCAATCTTTCCTTGGGTTTGCTAGCTACTATAGAAACCATTTCAAAACTTTTGCACACATAACTAGTAGTTTATAAAACTTATGTTCAAAAGATGTAGTTTTTGAAACAACCAAGGAAAGGAGGGATGCATCAGAGAGGATCAAATATGAACTCACTAATGCACCTGTGCTCATCTTACCTGACTTTGAACTACCATTCAAGTTATATATAGATGCAGCATGCAGTCAAGGCCTAGGAGCAGCCCTTCACCAAAGACAAATTGTGGATGGTGAACCAAGAGAAGGAGTAATTTGCTACATCTCAAGGCAGCTGAAAGATTCAGAAGCCAGGTATGGGGCCACCCAGACTGAATCTCTATGTCTAGTCTGGGATCTAGAAAAACTCCATTATTATTTGGAGGGTGCAGTATTTGAAGTCTACACAGACTGCACAGCCTTGAAGTCTTTACTAAACATGAAGACTACAAATAGACACATGCTGAGATGGCAAATAGCCATCCAGGAGTATAGAGGGAACATGACCATCATATACAAGGAAGGTAAAAGCCATACCAATGCAGATGGCCTCAGCAGATGGCCACTGGACAATGTCAAAAGCAATCCAGCTTATGACCCAGAAGTTGCAGCAAAAATCCCTATCCATTTCATGGAAATAGATAGGAGGAAAAACTTCAGATTATATGAATGGGCACCAGAAAGTGGTACCCTTGAAAGTGGAAACACTGACTCAGAAGGGACAGAAACTCCCATACTGGGAATAAGTTCCTCAGAACTGCACAATGAATTCTTCAGTGCAGTACAGAAGTCTTATGCCAAACACAAACAGTGTAGCATACTACTCCAACTCCTTCAACAAAAGTACAGGAGCCCAGAACTGGAGACCCAGCTGGAAGAACCCTGGTTGAGGGCCTATAAGGACAATAAGTTTTTTCTTATAGATGGCCTGCTCTACCACAGAGAAAAGCACACAAGTGCACTCATAGTGGTAGACAGAGACCACATCTCATTGATCCTACAAGAATGCCATGACTGCCCCTATATGGGACACATGAGTGAGGACAGGACCAAAGAGAGGGTAGCAAGCACAGCTTGGTGGCCCAAGTGGGAATAAGAGTTGAGTGAATACATCAACACTTGTGAAAGATGCCAAAAGGCAAATAGGAAACATGGGAAGAAGTATGGGTTGCTTCAACACATAGAAGAACCCAAACACCCATGGGAAACCATCAACATGGACTGGGTAACAGGACTTGTCCCAGGGGGCAAAGAAAACTATAATTCCTGTTTGATCATAGTTGATAGGTTCAGCAAGAGCATGAGGTGTCTACCATGCCATAAGGAAGACACAGCCATGGATACTTCTCTGTTGTTTTGGAATAACATCATATCTACCTGTGGAGTCCCTAAGATCATCATTAGTGATAGTGACCCAAAATTCACATCTGAATTTTGGACTAACTTATATGAAATGCTTGGTACAAAACTTGCTTTTTCCACACCTTACCATCCACAAACAGATGGCCTAGCTGAAAGGATGATCCAAACAATGGAGGACATCCTCAGAAGATTCTGTGCCTATGGCATGGAATACAAGGACCATGAGGGATACACCCATTATTGGGTTACCCTCTTACCAGCTGTCCAACTGGCTTATAACACAAGTCAGCACTCCACCACAGGAAAAACACCTGCCTTGGTAGAGAAAGGGTGGAATCCCCTATTGCCTGTGGATCACTTGAATAAAAACCTTCTGACCATCCATCCCACAGCGAAAGACTTCCATGATATGTGGAAGAGGGCCTGTGACACAGCTGCCAAATGCATAGCTGAGGCAAAAGAATACACTAAGCAGAGGTGGGACAAATCACATATGGAACCTGACTTCAAGGAAGGGGACCAGGTGCTAGTGTCTACACTGAACTTCAACAATCTCAAAGGACCTAAAAAGATGAGAGACTCATTTGTAGGACCTTTTACTATAATCAAGTTGATAGGAAGAAATGCAGTGGAAGTCAAACTCACTGAGGAGTTTTCAAGAAAACATCCAGTCTTTCCAGTGAGTTTGGTCAAACCATACTTCCAGACAGAGGAGGACAAATTCCCCTCAAGGAGAAAGAACCCCACACCACAAGAGATAGTGGAAGTGGAGGACTCCCCTGGACCTGTGAGTAAGATCATCAGGGCCAGGAAGATCAGACTGAATGGGAAGGATCAAAGACAATACCTAGTCAGATTCAAGAACCAGACAGCAGATAAAGACAAATGGTTAGCAGAGGATACCATACCAGATGGGAACCTTCATCTGAGGAGATTCAGAGCCTCTAGGAGGACTGAGCAGTCTCATCAATGATGTGCCTTTTTTAGAGGGAGGGTATGTCAGCCTGTGACTCAAAACCAGAGCACAAGCATGACAGCCAAAATACCATAAACCAATGGTATAGCCAAGATACCACCAAAACATGGAGCTGAGCCAAATAAGCTCAAAAGTTATCAAAAGAAAGAGGAAACTCACCTCTTTCTGAAAATATCAGTCCCATTACCATAGGACAAGAAATAACAAAGTTATTCCTGCTCAAAGTTATTGCTGAGCATAAACCTTAATTTTCACCTCCCATCTAAAATCTAGAAGGAGAGGCTTAACCCCATCAAATAGGTATTCAAAATGAAGCTCTAAGCCAGGTCTATCCAATGGTTCCAGCCAAACTGAGCTAGCACCAATATTACTGGAGTTATGGTCAATTTCAGGCCAAATAAGGGTGAACAAAACATTCACCTCTCATCTAACTTCTACGGTTTTAGTGTGGGATACCTGAAGTGGGGTACTTTTAGAAATAGTACAATCAGGGCTATCTGATGGTGTCATCCATTTCCCCATAGCTCAACTAGAACAAAAGTTATGGGGCAAACAAGCTCAATACAGCTTTTTGCCCAAAACACGCAAATGTACAAAACTCTTGTACATGGGATAACTTTGCCATATTTAATGATACCCATATCAAATGAGGTACCATTGTGTAGAGCTCATACAGGGCTATCCAATGAACCAACGTTGAGCATGATATCTCAAATACTGACAGAGTCATGGCTGGTTTAAGGTCAAAACCCCACCTGCTGTCATATACAGCCTTACCATGGGATAATATCCCATAATCATGAATATGAGGTGTAAAATAGACAAAGAAGCATGTTTTTACTTCAATACCTCATATGTCAGCCAATACTGGGGTCCCATACAGTCTGTGTACAGCATTCTCCGCGTCATACACATCAGAATCAGGCTGTGAGGTCCCCAGATGAAAGTTTTCACCCTGTATTGGTGAAAACTGCCCAGATGTGGTTTCAAAACCACATCTGAGCCCAATACAGGGTATACAGGCTGTTTGCAAACCACAAGCCTGTCCTGGAGAGTGAAAAATCTTCACTTCCTCTACGTGGAAAGGTCTAGCAGCCTTTCCACCCCAATTTCAGGATAAAAGGAGGGCTTTTCACAGCCAAAATCATCTCCTCATCCTGCTCTTGGATAACCTACGTAGTAAACTGTCAAAAACAGTTTTACTCTTGGTTAATAATCAGGTATAATTATAGATTTAATTATTGTAGTCTTTTATTATTGTAACCCAACAGATAAAACTGCACCCAGGGCTTTCAACAGCGCTCACCACCACTATATCATATATAGTAAAGCCCTTTTTATCTTAAATTAAAATATCTTTTAAACCTTATAACTCTTTTTTTAAACTATTTTACCGTGTCACAAACATAGATAAAGTTGTATTTAACCTATTTACACCTTCATCATAGTTTCATCCTGACAAACAAACTGTCTTTGAAATGACACAGGAGCAGATTCAAGCATATGAGAAGATCAGATATGCCTTAAACAATGCACCATTACTACTTATTCCAGACTGGAAACTTCCTTTCAAGCTGTATATTGATGCATGTGTTGAGGGCCTAGGGGCAGCTCTTCATCAAGTTCAAATTGTCAATGACAAACCTCATTAAGGTCCATTTTGTTTTATTTCAAGAAAAATCAAACCTACTTAGGCAAGATATGGAGGCAGCCAAATGGAGTCCCTTTGCCTTGTATGGGCTCTGGAAAAACTTCATTATTATCTTGATGGTAGTGTGTTTGAAGTAATTACTGATTGTAACACAGTAAAATCACTTGTTGACATGAAACCTCCAAATAGGCACATGTCAAGAGGACAGATTGCTATCCAGGAGTATAGAGGCAATATGACCATAGTACATAAAGCTGGAAATATTCGAAAGAATGCTGATGGATTGAGTAGATAGGAATTACCAAATACACCTGACAATCCTGCCTATGTTCCCAAGGTGCAGAGACTCAAATTCCAATTGAAGGAATTAACATCACAGATTTTGGGCAGAATTCCTTGAAGAAGTTAGAGAAAGATACAAGCTGGATAATAATTGTCATATTCTGACTTATCTACTTGACAAAGATTGAAAAAATGCAGCTTTGGCTAATTCTCTGGATGATATTTGGAAAACATCTTATGACAATGGGAGATTCCATTTATTTGATGGTATTTTATATCATAGATCTAAACACACATGTGTCATGATCCTGTGTAGTAGAATGTTAATTAACACAATACTGCCAGAATGCCATGCTAACATTTATTCTAGACATCTGTATGAATAAAGAAAAATGGCAAGAATTAAGACATGTGCCTGGTGGCCATCTTGTAGAAAAGATGTCATTGAGTACTGTCATAGTTGTGATAGATACCAGAAAGCCAATTAAGCTACTGGTAAAAGATTTGGTTTGATGATTCATTTCCAAGAACCAAGTAACCCATGGGGAGTGGTTCATATGGATTGGCTAGCTGCCTTACCACATGGAGGTGATAAAGGTTACAATGCATGTCTTGGCATTGTAGACAGATATAGCAAAACACGACTCTTTTTAAGATGTCATAAAAATGACACTGCTATGAATACGGCTCTTTTGATTTGGAACAGAGTTATATCTCATACTGGTCTCTTTAAAAATATCATTAGTGATAGAGACCCAAAATTCACATCAGCCTTATGGACTAATTTACATAAGCCTTTGGGTACAAAATTATCATTCTCAACAGCATACCATCCACAAACAGATGGGCTAGCAGAAATAATGATACAAACCCTTGAGGAAATGATTAGAAGATTTTGTGCTTATGGTCTGGAGTTTAGGGATTCTGATGGATTTACCCATGATTGGTGTACTCTTATACCAGCATTGGAATTAGCCTACAAGACCTCCATCCATGCTTCAACAGGCAAAACTCCTGCAATGTTGGAAAAAGTATGGAACCCTAAGCTTCCAGTTGACACTTTGAAGAAAGATTTATTTGATATTAATCCAACTGCTTCAAGATTTCAGTTTTTTCTTGACAAAGTAAGGCATAATGCAAATCAAAGAATGAATGATGACTTTGAATATGCTAAACAGAAATGGGACAAAGGTCATAAAGCCCCATAATTCATAGTAGGGGACTTAATACCAGTTTCAACCTTGAACTTTAATAATATAAAAGGTCCAAAGAAATTGAAGAATTCCTTCGCATGACCATTTATCATTAAAGCCCTTCTTGGGACAAATGCAGTACAGGTAGAACTCTCAGGAGAATTGGAAAACAAACATCAAAGTGTTCTTGTTAGTCTGGTAAAGAATTACACTTCAAGTCATGGGGAATTATTTTGTTTGAGAAATGAAACCCCCTTAGAAATACCTCCACTTGATCAGATTGAAGAGAAAAAAGTACTAAAAGTCTTGAAAGAAAGAATACTTAGGGGAAAGATGAAAGAGAATACCTGTTCAGGTACAAAAATCCACGACATGACAATGAATGGATTGTAGCAGAAAAGATACCTGATTCCCAAAGGTTTCTCAAAAGATTCAGACATGAGAGATGTCAGGATGAAACTATGATAAAGGTGTAAATAGGCTATTTACAACTTTGACTATGTGTGTTACACGGTAAAAATGGTTAAAAAAAGGTTTGTAAGAGTTGAAGATGATTTAATTTAATATTAAAAGGGCTTTACTAAATATAATATAGTGGTGGTGAGCACTGTTGAAAGCCCTGGGTGCAGCTTAATCTGTTGTGTTACAATAATAAAAGACTACAATAATTCAGAATTATAGCTATGCCTGATTCTTAACCAAGAGTAGAGCTTTTTTTGAAAGTTTACTACGTAGGTTATTCAAGAGCAGGATGAGGAGACAATTCAGCCTGTGAAAAGCCTCCTTTTTATCCTGAAATGGGGTGGAAAGGGTGCTACACCTTTCCACATAGAGGAAGTGAAGATTTTTTCACTCTCTAGTACTGGCTTGTGGTTTTCAAACAGCCTGTATAACCTGTATTGGGCTCAGATGTGGCTTTGAAACCACATCTGGGCAGTTTTCACCAATACAGGGTGAAAATTTTCATCTGGGGACCTCACAGCCTGATTCTGAAGTGTATGACGTGTAGGATGCTGTACAGAAGCTGTATGGGACCCCAGTATTGACTGACATATGAGGTATTGAAGTAAAAACAAGCTTCTTTTTCTAATTGACACCTCATATTCATGGTTATGGGATACTCTCCCATGGTAAGGCTGTTTTGGTCAGAATGTGGGATTTTGACCTTAAAACAGCTATAGCTTTGTCAGTTCTTGAGATATCAACCTCCAAGCTAAACCAGTGTGTAGCCCTGTATGTGTTCTACACAATGGTACCTTATTTGATATGGTTATCATTAAATATGGCAAAGCTATGCCATGTACAACATTTTTGTACATATGTGTGTTTTAGGCAAAAAGCTGTATTGAGCTTGTTTTCCTCATAACTTCTGCTTTAGTTGAGATATGGGGAAGTGGATTACAACATCAGATAGCCCTGATTGTGCCCTTTTCAAAAAGACCCCACTTTAGGTATCTCACACTAAAACTGTAGATGTTAGATGAGAGGTGAATGTTTTGTTCACCCTTATTTGGCCTGAAATTGACCATAACTCCAGTAATATTGGTGCTAGCTCAGTTTGGCTGGTACCATTGGATAGCCCTGGCTTAGAGCTTCATTTTTGAGTACCCATTTGATGGGGTTAAGCCTCTCCTTCTAGATTTTAGATGAGAGGTCAAAATTAAGGTTTATGCTCAGCAATAACTTTGAGCAGGAATAACTTTGTTATTCTTTGTGGTATGGTGATGGGACTAATATTTTCAGAAAGGGGTGAGTTTCCTCTTTCTTTTGATACTTTTTGAGCTTATTTGGCTCAGCTCCATGTTTTGGTGGTATCTTGGCTATACCATTGGTTTATGGTATTTTGGCTATCATGCCTGTGCTCTGGTTTTGAGTCACAGGCTGACAATAGAAGACTAATTCCTCAATGAAAAATCTGAATTTTGTACTTTACATACTTTAAAGTATAAGTAGAGAGGTTGGACAGTGGATAATACCCCCCCAATTAACTTGGGGTTATACTGCTAAAAGAAAATTGTGGTACAATTTTTTTTTTGGTGGTAGGGAATGTGAGCCTGTGAGGTATGTATAACATACCCATAAGGCCACAAATATTTTTATATACAGCTGATTTAGTCTTCAACAGACTTTTTCATTGAATTTGAAGTAAAAAATAACAAAAAATAAGTATAACTTTTTTTAGATAAACAAAGTTATAAATATTATGTCATTTTTTGGATTCTACACCAAAAATGACCTAGGGTACACCCATAGGGTGTTATACCCAAAACGGCTTATTTCTTATGTTTTTGGAAGATTTAAGAATCTCACAGTACTAATGTAACTTTTTCAACATTTTTCAAAAAATTTAAATTTAAACTTCAATAAGCTTAAATTTGAAGTTGCACAAGGGTAATGCAAACTTACCAAAATTTTAGTTAAAATTAGGGTGAAGTGTATATTTACTGAATTGGCTAAGGATTTGCCATACAAAATGTAAATCCTGCGTGAGCTCAATTAAAAAGGGTTTGAGGCCATAGTATGGCTTTCAATAGATAAAATGGCAAAATCGAGGCAAAAAGGTGGGACAAAGGAAATAGACCAAACAGAGCTGGGGTACCCAGCTTTTTGGATATTCAAGGATTCAATCAAGGTTTTCCACCTGTATTGTAGGAGTTTCAACATTATTTAAACTTTAAGATTACACTTTGATCCAACCTTAAGGTTTAAGCTGGTCTTAATGCAATTTGGACAGGAATTTCAAGCTGCCAAAGGGGAAATACCAATATGCAGGCTTGATGTTAAAATTTTGAGACCTGTCAAAGCTTAAATAAGCTTAAAAAGCTCAAATAAGCTTAAAGATTTAAGGTTACAAGCATTAAAACCTTATCAAAAGTTAAGGTTGGGTGTGTATTGCTATTTTACATGGAAAAATAGTAATAAATTCAAAAGTTCATTAAAAATCCAATCCCAAATGGATTTGCTTGAAAATTTCACACAGCTTACAGTTTAATATTATCTCCATATAAGTCAAATTTTAAGTATCTTTTATAAACAGATTTCTTGGGTATTTACCCTGAAAATATACCTTTTTAATTATTCTTAAAGAAAATTAAGATTTCTTTAAATATTAATTAAAAATTAAGTTTAAGATATTTCTGCTTTTAGCTCTATTTTTAAGCTGTTCATGTGATTAACTTTAATATAAATAAACTTAGTTTATATTAAAACTTAAAATAATTAACTTGAATGAGAATTAAAGCTACTTGGAGTTAAGAATAACGCTGGTAAATTTTAAATTGCAATTAAAAGGAAGTTACCTTAAGTTAAGAACCTTATTTTTAAGCATGGCGTTTCAGTTTTGACCTGAGAATTCCCTATATATCCATTATGAATCATGAGAGCTGTTCTGTAGACATAAAAAGAGTCTTTTCATCCCTGGTTTTGTCCATCATCAATTATAAATCCAATCTCATTAGACATTTAAACAGGTAAAGTGTTATTATATATAAAATCTTATTATTAAAGTATTTCTTAAGCATTTTATTCTTTATAAATCTTAAAATAAATAATTGAAATCAGATTATTGTTGTAATCACCTATAATATATTTTATTTTATAGAATTATTGTCTTTAAAATATCTTTTAAAATCCACAAATTCCTCTCAAAAACTCTTTAATCATAATTTTTCTTATGAAAAGCTGTTTTATCTTTGTAATTATTGATTTTTGGCGTGTTTTTAACTTATTATTATTATTTAATATAATAACTTTTGTTTCTTGACTTGTTGTATTAAATAAATATTATAAGTAAGTTTTCTCTAAAATTCTATATCTTTTTTTATCTATTATTAGTTCTTTTATATAGAATTTTTTTCCAAGAATTATTTCCTCACAGTGTGTGTCTTAATTCTTTTATAAATAATATTTATCTATTATTTATAAGTGGTTAATATATATATTTTCCATGTGTAATTATCTCATTAAGAGCTTTACACTTCTTATTGTTATATTTGTCAGAGAATATAACAATAATAGAATAATTATAATTTATGATAACTATTATATTTTTTTATTATTATTCTATATAATAATAATTAAATTTATTTTTTTCATAATTATTTTTAATAATTATATTTAAATTTGTGGTTATAATATTTTATCATATTATATTTTTCTACCAAGGACAGTCATAGTACTCTTGATATTTTTACTATTATCATGAGTTTCATAGACAAATCTTACACCTTGTATGACTTAAAGCTGAAGGGGTGGCACACCTGAGGGCTTATGATTTATTTCTTTGTTCTTGTCCAGGAAAGGAGTAGTTATATGAAAAAAATTATGTGAAGAAAGAAGAAGAGGTAAGAATTGAAATGGTTCAAATAAAATCCTCAAATATATGTGATAAATTGACCAAAGAATAAAATATTGAAGAAAGAAGTACAGAAATATAGAATTGAATAATGCAAGAGCAATTGGCAATGATGAAAAAAGATGAAATCAATATCTATAAACCCAAACATTCTATAAATTATTGAGCCTCAAGGTAGCTCATGTTGATATTAATAGAAGAAATCTCTAAAACTTAAAAAAATGCCCTTGGATAAAGTCAAATTGAAGACCAGCAGATCCTCAGCATGACATGAAACTGCTCCCTTGTGAAGAAATTGACCAGGCCTTTATTTTTCCGTGTTTGACACAAAAAGGCAGGATTTTGTATATCTAATATACAGGCTCTGTACACCTGAACTGTAGGCTCCTGTATGACCTAAAGACTCAACCTCAATTGTATGGACAAAAAAATATAAAAGAGGTTACTATTTAATTAAATTACTAAATTATTAAAAAAAGAGAAGAAATAAGGAAAATAGAAGAAGTGATATTATATTAACCTTAAGATAACAGTCGAAATAATGATAATAACAATAATAATAATAATGACAACAATAATGCTACAGCAAAAAGCAGAATCATTTCAGTGATAATACCAAATACATTACCAAAATAGTGCAGAAAAATATAAATCAGTAGCCAAGAAGGTTAAACCAGTGAATGAGCCTATTCCACAAGACATGAATGCTCCTTTGAGAAGGCCACCCACATCAAGAGACCATTATAATACATCAATATCACTAAAGCTACCTAAATTCATGGTCACATCAAAAATAACACAAGAAAGATTTGAATTGATACATTTTGGACCACCTGGATGGTTTGCAGCAGAAGAAAGAAGTCTTCTGATGAGTAAAATATTTTTAAGATAAAAAGCAATTGCATTCAGTGCAGAGGAAAGGGGTTTACTGAAAATGTTTTATGGAAAACCCTACACAATACCAGTAATACCACATACACCTTGCAAAAAGAATGAAAAACCAATACCAAAGCCCATATCACCCCAGTTTATTGAATTGGTAAGGGAAAGGATTAGAACAGGCTTATATGAGCAATCTACCTCTAGCTATACAAGTCCAGTATTTTGTGTTGCAAAGTCAAATGGAAAACACAGAATTTCCCATTAATCAAAGGGTTTTAATAAGGTAACAGTTAAAGATGGAGGATTACAACCACAAATTGAATAACTTGTGGATGTCTTTCCAGGAAGAGCTTGTTATGGACTTGGTGGTATAATGGGAGAATATGATGAAAGAGAATGAGACATTTCTACAAGACCCTTAACCACATTTGAAACACCACTTGGAAGGCTAAAGCTCACAAGATTACCACAAGGCAAAATCAATTCTGTAGCAGGTCATAAAGCCCAAATGAGCTGGATTCTTCAAGAATCCATACAGGAGAGTGTAGGAATTTTCATTGATGATGGTGGGATAAAAGGTCCAAGATCAACCTATAATAATGCAACTTTACAAGAAAATAATCTCATAAGAAGATTTAGTTTAGGAATATTCAGTTACATTACAGAGACTATTATACATAATTAAAGAGGCAGAACTTACCATATAAGGTATCAAATTTGCATGTTGTGTGCCAGCATTGGACATAGTGGGGCATGTAGTTCTTTTGAATGGAAGAAAAATTTAAAAGCAGAAGATTCATAGAATCAAAATTTGGCCAAAGACCCTCAATAAAAAGTAAGTAAGAGGATTTTTGGGACTTTGTGCATATTTTAGAATTTTCATTCAAAGCTTTTCTCAGATTTCATCACCACTAAAAAGATTAACAAAAGATGATTTAAAATGGGAATGGAATTCTAAATGTGATGAAGCATTCAAAAAGTTAAGAAAGATTTTAGGGGAGGAAATAAAATTAAGAATTTGGATTATGAAAAGGGAGAAGGGAAAATTAAATTAGCAGTGAACTCAAGCTATATGGCCGCAGGAGCAGTACTTACTCAAGAAGAAAATGAAGCAAAAGACAGAAAAGTTCTTGATGGATCAATAAAATTCTCAATACTGGATAAAATTACTCACAGAAAAATATGGAGCTATGTGGAGTGTCCAAAACTCTCAAGAAACTCCAAACAGTCTTTTGGAGAAAGCATTTTTAGCTAAAAGTAGATTCAAAAGCCTTGATTGAAATGATAAACTCGCACTGTTTGCCAAATTTCCCAATAATCAGATGGGTTTCATTTATTCATTTGTTCCCTTTTGACCTAGTTCATAATCCAGCAAATACCTTCACAATGCCACATGGACTATCAAGAAGACCTCAGTCAGAAGATGAAGAAAAAGAAAAACTGATTTTGAGGAAGAAGAATAATACATAAAACCACACCCAGGGTCTGGAGTAAAACATAATAATATAAAAAGAATTGGCAGGAATAAAACTACCTTCAAAGAAAGAAGGCTGTTTGAAAAGAATTGTGCAATACTTAAGAACAAAAGTCCTCTGGTAGTAAAGAGGAGGACTTCAAAAATAATTAAAAGGAATTCATCAAATTTCTTTTTGGAGGAAGGCTCACTCAAAAGAAGGAATACACCAAATCCACAAGTAGTTGTTTCAAGTCAGAATTCCCAAAGAAAAAGATTAAAATCATTACATGAATAAATGAGACACAGAGGGGAGAATGAAACAGGAAGAAGAGTTTAACAGATATTTCCATGTGAAGGAATGAAGAAAATTGTCATAAAATGTGTCAAATCCTGTAAATCTTGTCAAAAGAGAAGTCATTATCACCAAAAAGGGGAAGGATTAATCTCATTCACCTCAACATTCTTTGAAAGAGTCAATATGTATACAGTAAAAGTAAAAAGCAGGAAGAAAGAAGTATTTAGTAGTGGCCAGTGATTATTTCTCACAATGGCCAGAGACAATTTGTTTACTAAATCTTACAGAAAATTCAGTATCAGACTGGTTCACTTCTGAATGGATTTGCAGGTATGGAGCCCCAAAAGAGGTCACAGTAGATGGAGAGCCTGAGCTAGGAAAGGAACTACATTATGCAGTAAAAAAAGAAGGTTAAAAGATAAGGGTAACAGCACCTTACTACTCTGAGTCCCAAGTAATGGTAGAAAGGGGGAATAAACAATCAAAGGATGCATTGGTAAAGATCTGTGGTGAAATTGGTTAAAAATGGAATTAATACTTACCTTTGGTTCAATTGGCTGACAGAATATCAACCAAAAGAGCAACAGGTTCCTCCCCATTTGAGCTATGATTTGATCAAAAGGCAGTACTACCAATAGACATTGAAGCAAAAACATACTTATCAATTGAATGGCACAAAGTAAAATAAAAAGGAAATTTATTGGAAGCAAGAGCTGAACAGCTATTAGGAAAAGAAGAAAGGAGAAAAAGGGGAAAAGACAAATTAAAAAGGCCAGGGAGGATTCAGTAAAATATTGAGACAGGAATCTAGCCCATCAAATGAGAAAGCCACTTCATCAAGGTGAAATTGTTCCTGTATAAAATAGATAATTAGAGTAACAATGGGGATTATTGTTTAAGAACAGATTGGATGGAACCTTGGTAGTTGCGCAACGAATCAAAAATTATACATATGAGATTGAAGAATTAGATTGTACAAAGCTAGCAAGAAGGTTTGCAGAAATCAAAATAAAGAAGTTCTATACAAGAGGAGAAGTGTTGGACTCAAAGGAAGAAGAGGAAGTTGAAGATGATTCTCAATATAAAGATGAAGAGGACTTTGATGCATAGAAATTCTTTTATTCAAAAAAAGGGGGGCCATATTTGATTGTTTTTTATAAAAGTGGATTATCACCTTGAATTCTGGGGACAGCATTAAATGGGGTGGGGGATGTGGGATTCCATAACTTTTCTTCCAGGTTTTGAATCCACAATATCAAAGCTAAAAATTTAATCAAAAAAATAATATATAGATAAAAAGAAAATAAAAAGAAAAAGTGAAACATAAAAATAAAAGTTGCAAAAAAAGAAGAAGAGAATTTTATCAGGAATGAAAAAAATTGTCTTCTACTTGAATGTACATCCAATTTTACATATGGTCACATATTTCCTCAATCCCATAACATGAGTAATTTTCTAGATATCATGAATTGACAAATAATAATAATAATATACACTCTATACTAAGTACAAGAATATGCTTAAAAAGAATATAGCTTGCTTAAATATTCAATATGAATAAGCATGTGTTAGCTTAAATAAGTGGTACCATTAATCTCCAAACATATTGTGTTACATTTCTTGAAATATGAAAAAAACACTTACATATAGCTTAACATAGTGTTACATTACTCAATCCCCACTTAAACTCTCATAACCAAAAATTACAGGAATCATTTACAAATTAGATTTTACATAGAAAAATAATAAACTCAATAAAGCTCAAGGCTTTGCAGAAGAGAAATAAGGCTACTACATATAAGAATAACGTTCAAAAAATGGTGCAATAAACCAAACATATGGTGAAATATCTGTATCAAATGAAACCATTACAGATTTAACCACTAGAAAGATTCTCTCAAGGCTTTGAATAATAAGAATAAACTTAAGTTGAAATATTAGTATAATTCAAAACCTTATGGTGCAATCAACCAAAAATATGGTGCAATATCCTGATCAAATGACACCATTCCAAATTTAACCACTAGCAGAAAGTTCTCAAGCCTCAGCACTGAAAATAATAAATTTCAGAATGGTGCAATCAACAAAACATCTGGTGCAATATCTTGATCAGATGACATAATTTTAAATTCAACCACAAGCAAAATTATCTCACAGATGTGCATAATAATAATTAAGTTTAAATGAAATATAAGTATAATTCAAAAAAGTATGGTGCAATCAACCAAACATATGGTGAAATATCCTGATCAAATGACACCATTCAAAATTCAACCACTAGCAGAAAATCCTCAAGGCTAAGCACTGAAAATAATAAAGTTCAGAATGGTTCGATCAACAAAACATCTGGTGCAAGATCTTGATTAGATGACATTACTCTACGCTTAACCACAAGCAAAATTATCTCAAGGATGTGCATAATAATAATAAAGTTTAGTTAAAATATTAGCATAATTCAAAGAATTATGGTGCAATCAGACAAAAATATGGTACAATATCCTCATCAAATGAGACAATTCCAACTTTAACCACTAGGAAAAATGTCTCAAGGATGTGAACTGAAAATAATACAGTTCACAATTGTGCAATAAACCAAAAAATATGTTGCAATATCTTGATAAAATGACATAATTTTCAATTTACCCACCAGAAAAAATGTCTCAAGGTGGAATTGATTTCACGTCACTTTTTTTGGAAGGCTCTATGAAGGGCCCAAAAGGTATAAATAAAGGGACTCTCTCCCTGTTTTTCCCCCCATTTTTCTTATTCAGACAAAAATCTTGAGGATCAATCTATCCCTTCTCTAGGTGGATAATCTAGTATTATATTGAAAATATAAGTAGCAAGGCTCAGTATCTGATAGTATGATTTATGATTAATTAATAAAAGATATTCATAGTATTAATGAAAGAGTTTAATATTACTTAATAGTATTACCATTATAGTAGTAGTGCTGAAGTAGTGTTTGAAGATATTATCATTAGTGATCTTATCAGATTTATCAATAACCCTTATTTATAGAAGAGATATCATCTTACCCTTATACTGTATATCATAACCCTTAAAGATATATTGGATTATATTTATATTGATCCTAATATTATTATAGTGGATTTATGTTGTTTATATCTTACCCTTATATTAACCAGAGTCACCCTTAAGGTATTATATTTATATTCATATTAATATTAAATCACCTTCAAAAGTCTTAATTAGGTATCAATATTATTATTAATATTAATAGTAATCTTAGAAAATAATCTTTGAATATCTAAAGTATTGAAAGAAGGAATCCTAGAATAATTAATTCAAAAT
This sequence comes from Austropuccinia psidii, assembly GCA_023105745.1. Taxonomy (NCBI): domain Eukaryota; kingdom Fungi; phylum Basidiomycota; class Pucciniomycetes; order Pucciniales; family Sphaerophragmiaceae; genus Austropuccinia; species Austropuccinia psidii. The sequence goes on along the minus strand of JALGQZ010000017.1, from coordinate 23,069,070 downwards.
AATTATATAATCAATAAAACGAAGTTAAGCAAAACTAAATTATTCAAAAATACTAACTATTACCATGATTATCATAGTGATAATCTCTTGACAGACTGATAGAGACTGCTGAAGAAAATTCTCCAATTATAAATCCAAAAAATCAAATAATTGATTTGTGATCTCATCAAGAGGGTATCTTCTTCAGTATACTTAGAGGGGCAGCTAATACACCTTAGCACCCATTGTTATTGGCTAATTCTGAAATTCAAAACATACTCACCAATAGTTTCCCCATTGAGGTACTGCCTATTATTTATCACACAACATAAGGAGTTCACAGAGCAGAAATGTGGTTTTAGAACCACAAGCTATAATTTTTACCCTATACAGGGTGAAGATTTTCACCATTGGAGCTTACAGGTGTGTTATTTTGCTTCTTATTCATCAGAAACTCTACATAAAATTCCTATATGACTCTTATAGGTCATATTATGAGGATTTATATAATAAGTAGAATTTCCTTCAATTGATTAGCTGTTAGTTCAATTACATGGACAGCTTTCCCACAGTAAGATCCCATACTGGCTAGTTTGGAATCATAACCTTAAAACCTGAATATGTTTGTCAGTTTTCGAGTTAGAAAGCTCAGAAGTGGCTTATTTTTAGCCCTTGAAGGCTTGAACACAATTATAACTAATTCTGTATGACTAGCATTAAATATGGCAAAGCTATACCAATTCTAAATTCCATCAGCAATTTGTGGATTTGTTATAAATACTGTATTGAGCTTGTTTGCTTCATAAATTTTGCTCTAGATGAGTTATGTGGAAATAGATTGAGTCATCAGAAATACCTAATTATTCCCTTTCCAAAAGAATGCCACTTTAGCTCTACCACACTAAAAATGTATAGGCTAGATGAGAGGTGAATATTTTGTTCAACCTTATTTGGCTGATTTTTAGCCATACCCTCTGTGGTTCTAATGCTAGCTCAATTTGACTAGTACCATTAGATAGCCCTGATTGAGAGATTTAATTTTAAAACCTATAATATGGGGTTCTTCTTCCTCTGGAATTTGGATGAGAGGTGAGATTTAAGGCTTATGCCCAGCTCTTGTTTTGAGATGGATTAACTCTGACATTCCCTATAATATGGCTATGGGAGTTGTATCTTCAAAAAGAGGTGAGTTTCTTCTAATCTTTGATTCCCTTCATGAGACTTTTTGACTCAGGTCAACTTTAGCGAGAATTGTTTCTCTATCCTGTGTTTATGTTATTTTGGTGTCATGCTTGTGCTCTGGGTTTGGGTCACAGACTGACATGGTATTGGGTAATATGGAAAACATGGTCAGTTGATGATCTTGACTAAGGGTTTTCAATATACTTTTAGCTCAAAATTCTTCCCCCAAAGGGCCTTTTGGAGCTTCTTGAGTATCTCATTGTTGGCCTGTGACTCCAAACAGATCACCAGAATGACATACAACATACCATAAGTAATTGTAGGAAGTGTATTGCAAACAAACAGCCAATAAAGCTACTATATGAAGGGGGAAGCTTCTCAAACATAAACATTATAACCTTACCCAAATAGGATAAGAAAGGACAAAGATATTCCAGGTGAAAGATAAGGCCAAATCAGCAAAACCCCTATTTTCAGCTCTCATCTAATTTATAAATATTTGATTCAAAACCCCCCAAAATGGTATATTTATTAAAGCTCTCAATGAGAGATAATCAATTGCTTTATGAACTTTTCTGCAGCATTCCTAATTCAGGAGATACCATCATACCACCTTTATTCACTAAGAACTGCTCAAACGTCCAAGGGGATTTTACAAAACTATACAAAATTACAACAAAAGTAAAAGCCTGAGTGAGAGCTTTAATTTTAGATACCCCTTTCCACTGTACCTTGAAGACTTCCAAAGAGATCTTAGATAAAATGTTTAGAAAACCAATACATGTTTTCTAAATACAAAAATATAAAGAACCCCATATATCTTTGCCATATATTCATACAGATTTACACTGAATTAGGACAAATTGTAGAGATAATCAAGCCCTAAAAGTCTTTATAATTAAAATTTTGATATATTCTAAATTGACAGAGATATCTGGCTCGGAATTTTATCAAGCCATATACTGATGTAAAAAAATACATCAAAAAACTAGAAACCCTTATATCTTGTGAAATTTTTGAGAAGGGTTAACATAAAGCATACCAAATTGAAGGGCTCATTAGTCCCTTAAATCCTATGCTCTTGGGCTCCTGGTATCTCAAGTACTGACTGAGATATCTGGGTTGGAAGTTTTTAATCAAAACCTTTCTGTACCAAACCTGTACCAACCAGTAATGGCTCAATACTTAAAATAATGGTTGTTTAGAGCTTAAAACCTCCAATATTGACTGGTTTTGGTCACTAAATCACCACTTAATAAATGTGCTTATGTGGCCTTTGAAGATTTTATTCACCCTGTATTGATCCAGAATGATCATTTATGCTCCCAAAACCACAATTCTGACTATGATGATGTCAGAAGTGATGGTACAGTGCCACAATCCAGCCTCCAGAGTGAGAATTACCGCTCTACATATGTGTGAAGAGATTACCAGACCCTCAAAGTCCCCAAAGGCAATCAAAAAAGGTCTTTTCTCATTGGAAAAGGCTCCTCATCATCATGAATTAGAATTGTTATGTAGTAGAACTGTCTTATACCAGTAGTAATCCTAGGATCATATTGATATAATTACGCTAATTAGCTATTGTAGTTTTTTCTAAATTAAATTGATATTAAATCATTGCAATTAAGTTTTTCAGTCGATTCATAATCACTTTTATCATATAACAATACAGCCTTTTTGCTATATATAAAACTATTTTTATTGTCTCACAGTCATAGCACTAGCTTGGATTCAATGTTTTTGAGCTACTACATAGACTTACCCTGACACTGAGCCACCCAAAATATCCCCACATTTGGCTGTGAGTATTATGATTAAAATTCAACAATTTGCTTCATGAATTAAAAATTTGTCTGTATTTTCCTTATTTATCATCTTGAATTCAGTCCCAATTGACTCTTTCCTGCTTCTTTTTAATAATCCCAATTATTAGATTTTATTTCTCCATTCCAAATTATTCATCAAATCTCACACCCCATTCAAAATCTAACTTGTTTCTTGTTAAGCTTCCTAGTTTTGATGCAATCTGAGATAAACTTTCAATTAACATTCAACATATGCACAAATTTCCCAAAATTTTCTTACTTACTTTTTTAGGGATTCTGGTCAATATTATAGCCTATAAATCTTCTTTTTTGATTCTTCCCTTCCATTTAAGGAAGCTACATGTCCTACTATTTCTAATACTGGAACACTTATTGAAAAGTTGATACCAGATATATCAAGTTTTTGCTCTTCAATTTTTAATAATATCATTCTTAATGTAAATGACTTTTCCCAAATAATTATTCTTACCAAAGGGTTTTCCTGTCGATTCTCATTATTTTAGGTTGATTGTAGACCTGTTAGTTCTCCATCATCTCTGGATCCCCCTTTGATTTCTAGTATTTTATATTGGGTTATACAACTCATTGCAGCTTTACATACAGCTGCTGAGCTGGTTGCTCCTTGAGGTAATCTTGTAAGCTGCAATCTTCCAAGTGGTGAGTAAAAATCTGGAAGCATTATCCAAAAAAAAACCTTTCATCATATCTTCCCATAGAATGAATCTAAAACTGTCTAACATGTGGGGAAATAAGGAATTTTCTTAACTTTTTTTAGTTCTTGTCAATACTCTAGAACTATTACTCTATCATAAGACTTTGATACACAAAATATTGGGATTGTGTAGCTTTAGGTGTATTTTTTATAGAGACCTGCTCTGATTATTCCTCTGAAGAGCTTTATGGAATGGTATAAAATTGGTTTTGGGGTTGGTGTTGGCTTCTTTTTTCATGGTGTATAGGATATTAATGGTATTTTCTCACCAGGGCGAATCTTGCATCAATCGTCGGCGATTGACTTCACGTCGCACCGCGGTCAGTATAAAATCTTGCTTCAGTCTTGTTAGTGTCACTTTATAGTCACTGGATTTAGTGGTTCACATCATGTCAGCGTCAAGACAACGTCAATCGTCACATGTGTCACATGAGAATGTCACTCAAAGCCCAAACCCGTTTCAACACTATTTGAAACGTTCGGGTAATTTCACCTAATAGCTTCCGCCTCCCCGACGCTTAGCATGCTTACGCACCCGCACCACCCTCCAGATGAGACTCTGACACTGCCTGCCCCCCCATCTCCGTCCTCACCACTCCTTACGCTTTCACACCCCCACCCTTACCATCCTTACGCTTGTGTAGTGCCCTCCCGACATGCTCCCGACACTGGTTACAATCCTTACGCTCATGAAGTGCCCTCCCGACATGCTTCCGACACTGCTTAAAATCCTTACGCTCGCGCAGTGCCCTCCCGACATGCTCCCGACACTGCTCACCATCCTTACGCTCATGAAGTGCCCTCCCAACATGCTCCCGACACTGCTTACGATCCTTACGCTCACGGAGTGACCTCCCGCCATGCTCCCGACACTGCTTACAATCCTTACGCTCACGGCGTGCCCTCCCCACATACTCCCGACACTGCTTACGATCCTTATGCTCGCGGAGTGCCCTCCCAACATACTCCCGACACTGCTTACGATCCTTATGCTCGCACAGTGCCCTCCCGACACTGCTCACCATCCTTACGCTCATGAAGTGCCCTCCCGACATGCTCCCGACACTGCTTACAATCCTTACGCTCGCCTAGTAAGTACCCTCCCAACATGCCTCCAACGCCGCTTACCATCCTTACGCTTCCGTACTACATCCATAGTGTATGGTGGCTTGTTGGCGTACACAATGGACGCCATCGCCGAAATATGCTGAGTGGCCTTCTCTGCCAACAGGACCTCAGGGGAAATTGGTCAGTATATTCACAATGTTGTGGTTAGGGTTTAAATCATGAGACTCACAAATTAAAACCTAATAAGTGGACTATTTAAGACAAGAATTGTGTTTCCTGTTTCCCCGACAAAACCATTTTATTTCATATCATTCAAATGGAACACTTTGCTTAGTCCTTACCTCATGAGCGTTGAATAGTTCAAAAGTTGACTTTAGTAGGTTTCTCACTAGTCAACTTTATTCAATGTCTCACAGGGAAGTGATTTCATTTGCATGATATGAAATAATTTACAAAACATCGCCTCCTTCAATTTCCCGCCAAATCACATTTTGCAAATGCGATTATTTTACTTCCACCTATTTTCTTCAATTTGGATCTTTTTATTCAAAATTTTCAAACAAGTTATCAATCAACTCGTCACCATCTATTTGCTTACTAAACTACCTCCGCGATGGCCCAAACCCCGGGAAATTCAACAGAATTTAATGAACGACCAACTTCAGCCCCAGAGAGTGGAAGTGAAATATCTGATATGGCCAGTAGTCGTGAATTAGGCATTGAATCAGAGAGCCAGTCACATGAAGATAATCAAGATCCACCAGTTCTTCCAGAATGTGAGTATACATCCATCTTGAGTATTTCTAATCTCTCAAAACCTGATATTGTGTCATAGCCTTTATTTCAGGTCAACCTCCAAGCTCTCAGAAACCGAATTTTAAAACTTATGAGAAGGAAAAGACTGTTGAACCTTGTGCACCAACAGAAGATGATGGGCAAGATGATGTAATTTTCAGTGGGGAGTTGGAAATTATATCCAAGGAACAATTTGTCTCCAACATTGCTCAAACAATCCCAAGGCTCGAAAAAATCCAAAATGATAGTAAAATTCCTGATTATGTGCGTCAAAAGATTGCTGAAGCCATGAGCCTGCTCAAAATGGATTTGAACCGTAAGTCCATTACCAATTCAAAACAAAATTGATAAAAATAGCTGCTTACAATATATGGGCAGGTGTGGAGGTGGGAGAATCTCTACCTGAAGGATCTCAAGTCGTAATTGGATTTCCAGGCAAAGGATTAGGAAAAAGACCAAATATACATGCGACCAAAAAAAACCAACAAAAAACGCCGTACCTTTGAAGCCGCAAAGGATTCCCGGGATCAAGGTGATGAAATGATCAATGTTGAAGTGGACCATATTGATAATCAACCTCCGCATACTGAACCCTCCCCATACTCAATGAAACAATCCATGATGAAGCTCCACATACTGAAAGCCCCCTGATACCCAATGAAACAATGCATGATGCAACCCCTCCTGCCTCTCCTCGGAATATTCAAGCCTTTCAAGAAAGGGAAACAATTAAACATGATACAATGGGACGAGATATGACTGATATAATTCCCGATGCTGAGCCTGATGTGAGCCTTTGAGATATGACCACATATCCAATAAGGTCACAAAAAAGATTAATAATAATTATACCTTTAATATAATTATATTAAAATTAATTAGAATAATTATACACTAAAAATAATTACTCAAATATACAAAAAATACCATAAATTGGTACTAAAATTGGTTTAACTTAAAAACCAATGAATGAACATGTGAAATAAATTATACCATTGGATTCCCCATGGAAAAATACACATATACCACTTTTATGGCATATCTGTAAAGTCAATATTTAAGGAATTATAAGGTATAATACCTTATAAAAACCATAAAACCTTATTTATCTCAGAAACTAATGAAACAACATGTGAAACAAATTGTACCAGTGGATTCCTCACAAAAATCCACATATAAAACAATTAATAAGCTAATTCCCAAAATCAATACTTAAGGAATTATCCTGAATATATGCACTTTTTTGGTCAACGCATATATTCAGTGATCATAGCTAATATCTTCTAAAATATACATGATAGAATGATGAACCAAAAATAAAGTTACCACGTAATTACTGTAAGAACACAGATATGAGCTTTATTTTACAAGCTATAAACAAGGTTAAAACCTATGATGAAATATTGATAAAAATCAACAGAGCTGTTGACCACTTTGTTGTGAAAGTGCTCCAAACTTAAAAAAAAGTACACAGTTGGATTCTACTAGTTCATTCGTGAAGAATGATGTAATTTTTATTATTAAATTCAGGGTATAACCCCCTGAAATCAAGGTTTGAAGTTTAAAATATTGAATTTCGACAGAAAAGATGAGTTACAAGAAAAATCATCAAAATTAGAGTTTTGATGATGTAATAAAAAGCTCTTGGCAGCATAATAAGGTTATGTCAGGCTATCAGAATTCACTCTCTGAATTGCTGTAGCGTGAAAACCTTAAAAGTTATTGAGGATCAAAGTTTGAGCTTAAATTGAGCTGTTATGATCACACACTGTAACCTTAAATTAAGTTTAACAGTCTTAATAGTGATAAAATTGGTGAATACTATTAGTTTATGATTAAAACTAATAAAATCCACGAAATTTGGGGTTCTGCCAAGCCTCTGATGTCATCACATTTAGAGTTATAGTGATAACTCTAAATAATGGTGTAATAATGATGTAATATGGTTTGATCATGATGTAATCACCCTCAAACCTTAAAATATTGATCAATTCCAGTGGATATGATCAGTACACGTCTACTAGAAGCCTGTTGGACTCTAGGAGGGAGGTATTTACTATAAATAGAGCTCTTTTTACTCTGTTTTCCCCTCAGACGCATCAAAAACATTAAATCAATTAAATAAAAGGTAAATTCTTTATTCTTTAAATATAAAACTCTTATATTCTTAAAGACCAAAGACCATCTTGTTATTAATCACCATTTTTACGTGATTAAATCAATTCTTTAATTGTTTTTGCTATAAATCTCTCTAAAAAGCTCATTTCCACGTAAAATCAAGAAATTTAGTAAATTCTCTTTATTTTTATTGTAAATACAATTTGAAAAAGTTGTATTATATTCTTTTGGCGTAAAATAACTCAAAATTATTATCTTAAGTGTTAAAAGTAGGTTATTTCATATTATTATAATAATTTCTCTCTTATTATTATTCATAATAATTCTTATTTAATATAAATAGTATTTATATTAATTTATAACTTTAATATTAGTAATATTATTGTTATTAATTGTTTTTTATTTATAAAAAACAATTTTTTACGCCTTTATTATTTGTTGGTAACAATAATAAAGAGCTTTATAATATATTAATTATTTTATATTAATATATTATTTATAATATTATATTTTTATATAATATTAATTATATTATTATATTTATTTAATAATATAATAATTTTACGCCATAATAATAATATTTCTTTATTATTATTATTATCTTAATCTTATTTATTCATTTTATAAGGACATTCAGAGTACAATAAGTAATAAATTGGTAATTTTTACTTATTGTTTCATAGTCAAACCTTACATTTGGGGGCCTGGCCGTGATATTTACTTAAAAGACCTTTAAAAAAGATTCTATTTGGGTTTATCCATAATAAATTATATTTATAATCATAAAATTATATAATAATTTTATATTTTATTGATTTTAAAAGCTATTGAGGCATTTGGAAAGCAATTGTACTGTCTTACACGTGGTTTTTCACATCCTTAGACTTGCAAGAACTTTCTTTGAGTGACTCTAGTGATTAAAAAAGATAATTTATAAATTAAAAATAATTTTTATTATAATTTAATTTTATAAGAATCATATTCATTTTTTATTTTATTCTTTAAAAATAAAAATATACATAAAAAATATTAAAAAATATTAAAAACCAATAAAAAAAAGTTATTTTTATTCATTTTTATTCATTTCTTTATTTATTTCATTTTTTTTAAGATATAAAAGCAATTTCTACGTGGAAAATTGCCATATCTTGCCAAAAATAACACTTATTATAAAAAGACTTATATTTATTTGTCTTTTTTAGTGTTTGAAGATAACCCAACAGAAGACAACCAAGCTACTGTTGAGAGGTTGGTGGAAGAAACTTGTCAAAGTTCTCCAACACCAGTTATCACTAAAAGAAAGAAAGCTAAGAAATTAGACTTTCCAGGGCCCACCATTCAAGACTCTGAAGGTGAGCACCTCTTTTTAAATTACCATAAAAGAATTTTATTCTAAAATACTTTTATTTTTTCTTATTCTTTAATTATGACTACCAGAAGAGGTTCCCAATACTCCATCCAATCAGATGGAGCTGGACTCAGAAGTAGAATTGATCCCTCAAAAGGGAAAAGAAAGGGCAATATCCCCAGTGGAACAGAATCCACACAAGGAAGTGCCTTATCCCAAAGGCAAGTCCCAGAAATGCCCATGATATCTGAGCCTGAATTGGAACTAAGTATGAGTAACTCAAACAGGTACAAATCACATTCAGAGGGCTCAGATAGACATCTACATGAGCCAGTACAAGCAGTATTACACAGTATACAAGGACAAAGACTGGGAAATGCTGCCTCAAATACACCAAGGAGTGATGAACTCCTGGCACATCCTGAAAAAGTTCCTCAAAGAGGAGGAGATAGTGAGATACTCCAATGGATGGAATCCACTGTCATCCAAACCTCAAATCAAAAAAATCAAGGATTATCATGCCAAAAAGAGGGAGGCAACCAAGGAAGAAGCCCCAGTAGCTTCTACCAGCAAGCCTCAAGTCAACCCACTTCCCCAAGAAGGGAAGAAGAACAAGAAAAAGCATTGGAGGAAACCATATTCCCCAAGCTACAGAATCCCAAGAATCCAAAAGGATGCCATGGACAATGTTTTCAACATGGCCAGAACCTTGATGGAATTCAAGGACAAGGAAGAGCAAAGAATGAGACAACCTCATTTCCCAAAGAAATAACCTTGTCCAAAGATGTTGTAAATACTTTAACAGAAATTAAAAATAGTATATTACCTCTAAAAGAAATTAAAGACAGTTTATTATCACTACAAGAAATAAATAACAATTTATCTTCTTTAACAAAAATTGTTGTACAAAACAAGAAAGAAATTGACAACATTAAGTTTATTGTTGAAAATAATAAACCAAAGAATTTAATTGACAATACTCAAAAATTAATACAAGGACAACAAGAATTGTATAAATACATAAAAGATATCAAAGACAAAACTTTGACAATCAATTATGATGTAAGTATTGACAATCTTACAGAAAAATTAAATAAATTAAGTATTTCTGTAGAAAAATTTGAAGAAAAAACTTCATCACACCAAAAATTACTTTTGGACCATGTGGAAAAAAGTGATGAAGCAAGAATGCATCTGAAAGATGATATTCAAAGTGAAATAAGGCTTATTACAGAAAAAATGGATAAGATTAATGAGGCTAACTTAAATATGCCAAAGTTATCAACACCATTTTCTCATATAAGAAGCCCTGTTAAAACAAAAGAGGAATTGTCAAATCCTTTCATAACAGACTTGAGTCATCAAGACAACAACCAAGTCTTAATGAAAGAAGCACCTCAATTGAAGGAATGGCCAACATTCACAGGAGAAGGTGAATATGACCACATGTCATTTATTAAAACAATTGACATGTTGCAAGAAGACTATGCCATACCAGATGAATTAATCACTGCAAGATTACATTCATTATTTGAGAAATCTGCAAAAAGATGGTATTATGGCATAAGACAGACAAATGGTAAAAATACCTGGTCTTGGTGGAAACAAGAAATAATCACCAAGTGGGCAAATGATGCCTGGAGGTATAAGATAGAAAATGCATTTGAAAACTCTTTCTTTGACCCTGAGAAAGATAAACCTTTAACTTGGTTCCTAAAACAAGTTGAAAGACTTAATGCACTGTACCCAGAAATGTCACAAAAGATGGTGCATATGAAAATACTTAAAAAATGTGGAGGGGAACTAGAACATGCCCTAAGAAGCAGGTGTATAGAACCATGCTCCACAGAAGAGTATATAAATGCACTAGAAGATATAGTGACAAGGACAAAAATTGGCAGGACTTGGAAAAAATTGGACATTAAAAGCCCAAATAAACCATTTATCAAAAAAGATAAATCAAAAGAATCCTTTAAGCCCAATACATCCAACAATAATGAGCAAAGAAAATGCCATAAATGTGGAGGTATTGGACACTTAGCCAATAATTGCCTTAAAAAAGCAAAGATTAATGAAATTGTGGAAACAGAAAACCACAATGACAAAGAAGAAGAATCTGACTCTGAAAAAGAGACAGAAGAATCAGAAAGCTCTGAAAGTGATGAAATCAATATAATTAATGCACAAATTAATAATATTGATATAATTTATGAAGTACTGGATGTTAACTCAAACTTGCCACAATTTGGAACATCTGACACAAATCTGACAAACATACAAGATGCCAAAATGTATAGAACCAAACCTGCAAGAGGAATGGGATATACAGCTGGAAAATCAAGTATTAGTATTGTTATGGTTGATAACCAAGAAGGAAAGGTTAACTTGGATACAGGAGCATATTGCACCTGTGTTGGCAAAAGTTATTTAAAAACCATTGTCCCAGACTGGCAAGAAAAACTTATGCCAATACAAGGTGTCAAATTTAGTAGTGCAAGTGAGAGCATGAAGCCCCTTGGAATAATTGATTTAACACTAATTTTTCCTCATCCCTCACAATGTGTCAGAATCAAAGTAGAGTTTGTAGTAATGGACAACTGTACTAGTAATCATTTCATACTTGGAAATGACTACTTATCAATCTATGGTATAGATATCTCCAACCAAAAGGATAGATATTTTACCATAGGAGATAATAAAAGACAAAAGTTTGGATTCTTAAATAACAAAAAACAAATCACAGTTATTAAGAATGAGGAAAAAATTCCAGAAAAAGAACTTTTTATATCTGAACAACTCAAAGAGGCAGAATTCAATCAAGAATTAACAGAAAAAATGAAAGAAAAATTGATTGACCTCTTATTTAAGTATAAAAATGCCTTTGCAACTGACAAAGAGCCACTAGGTGCCATAATTGGACATGAAGTAGATATAATTCTTAATGTAGAAAAACCTTACCCACCTTTATTAAGAAGACCTGCTTATCCAGCCAGTCCAAGAGCTAGAGAAGCCCTAGAGGTGCACATTAAAGAATTAATGGACCTTGGAGTATTAAGAAAGGTTGGACATAATGAGCAAGTAGAAGTTACTACACCTGTCATTATAACTTGGCATAATGGAAAATCAAGGATGGTAGGAGACTTCAGAGCCCTGAATACCTATACCATTCCAGACAGATATCCAATACCCAGAATCCATGAGACATTGACCCAATTGTCACAAGCTAAGTTCATCACAGCTATGGATGCTCTTAAGGGTTTTCATCAAAATGTCTTAACAGACAATGCCAAGAAACTACTAAGAATAATAGTCCATTGTGGAATTTTTGAATACTTAAGAATGCCATTTGGGATAAAAAATGCACCTTCCCATTATCAAAGAATGATGAATACCATATTTCCTGAAGAATTATCAGAAGGATGGTTAATAATCTACATTGATGATATCATAGTTTGCTCAGAAACTTGGGAAAATCACCTGGCAAGACTAGAAAGGGTATTACAGAAAATAGTCCAAGTAAATATGAAAATTTCATTGAAAAAATGTCATTTTGCATATAGTGAATTAAAAGCCCTAGGACATGTAGTATCTGGCCTTAGTCTAGGCATAGACAAAAATAAAGTAGCAGCAGTACTACTTAAGCCAATGCCTCAAACCAAAAAAGAAATGCAATCATTTCTAGGATTTGCTGGTTACTATAGACAGCATATGAAGGACTTTGCAAAGATTGCTAAATCCTTGTATAAGCTATGTGACCAACAAACAGTCTATGAGATGACAGAAGAAAGAGTCAAGGCATATGAAGAATTGAAAAATTCCTTAACAAATGCCCCATTTCTTCTGATGCCAGATTGGAAACTACCCTTCAAACTGTACATTGATGCTTGTGGAGAAGGACTAGGTGCTGCACTTCACCAAACACAAATTATCAATGATAAACCAGTGGAAGGACCAATTTGCTTCATTTCAAGGCAAATAAAGCCAACAGAAGCAAGGTATGGAGCAAGCCAAATGGAATGCTTATGCCTAGTATGGGCTTTAGAAAACCTGCACTATTATTTGGATGGCACAGTATTTGATGTAATCACAGACTGTAATGCTGTGAAATCACTATTAAATATGAAGACTCCAAATAGACATATGCTGAGATGGCAAATAGCTATCCAAGAATATAGGGGAAATATGACTATTGTTCATAAATCTGGAAATATTCATAAAAATGCAGATGGTCTTAGCAGATGGGCTCTAGCAAATACCCCTGACAATCCAGCATGGGTACCACAAGAAGAGCACCATATAGAAGGAATATGTGTTACAGACATTGGCACAGAATTCTTTAACCAAGCTAAAGAAAGCTATAAGACAGACAAAAATTGCCATATCTTAATCCAACTTCTAATGAAAGACTGCAAAGATCCATCACTTTCATCAAAACTAGATGAAATATGGAAAAAGGCATATGATGAAGGAAGATTTCACCTCCTTGATGGAATCCTTTACCATAGAACAAAACACACATGTGTTATGGCCTTAACAGATAGAACACTAATAAACACTATTTTACATGAGTGTCATGATAGTGTTGCATCTGGACATCTCTCAGAAGATAGGACACTAGAGAGGGTGAAAACCTGCTCTTGGTGGCCAAATTGGAAGAAAGATGTTGCAGAGTACTGCCAAACCTGTGACAGATGTCAAAAAGCCAACAGAGCCACAGGAAAGAAATTTGGAATGATGATTCAAATCCAAGAACCAAAATCCCCATGGGAAATAGTTCATATGGATTGGGTAACAGCCTTACCTCCAGGAGGAGACAGGAGTTACAATGCATGTCTAGTGTTAGTTGACAGGTACAGTAAAACTCCCATGTTCTTACCATGTCATAAAGATGACACAGCTATGGATACAGCCATAATGATATGGAATAAAGTCATTAGCCACACAGGCTTATTCCAAAATATTATAAGTGACAGAGACCCAAAGTTCACTTCAGCATTATGGACAAACCTCCATAACTTGTTTGGGACAAAGTTATCATTCTCAACAGCTTATCATCCTCAAACTGAGGGTCTAGCAGAAAGAATGATACAAACCCTAGAGGATATGATCAGAAGATTCTGTGCTTATGGACTAGAATTCAAAGATTCTGATGGTTTTACCCATGATTGGTGTACACTAATACCAGCACTTGAACTGGCATATAAGACATCAATCCATTCTTCTACTGGCAAAACACCAGCAATGCTAGAGAAAGGTTGGAATCCAAGACTTCCTTATGATACCCTCAAAAAGGACTTAGTGGATATACATCCAACAGCAAGCAGTTTCAAGATAATGCTTGACAAAGCAAGACACCATGCAAACAGATGCATGCAAGATTCTTTTAAATATGCAAAAGAAAGATGGGATAAAAGTCATAAACCACCTGACTTCAAAATAGGGGACTTGGTTTTAGTATCAACCCTTAATTTCAATAACATAAAAGGCCCAAAGAAATTGAAAGATTCCTTTGCAGGACCATTTATGATAAAAGCACTTCATGGACCCAATGCTGTGCAATTAGAACTCACAGGTGAACTAATGAACAAACACCCAACTTTCCCTGTAAGTCTGATAAAACCTTACAGTTCAAGTGATAAGGAATTATTTCCACTAAGAAATAAACCCCCACTTGAAATTCCCCCCTTGGAAGAAGGAGAGGAAAAGAAAATAGTAAAAGTCCTTAAAGAAAGAAGGACAAGAAACAAAAAAGAAAGGGAATACCTTGTGAGGTATAGAAATTCTACTCAAGAAGATGAATGGCTACTTGAGAAAGATATAACAAATGCTGATAAGTTACTAAGAAGGTTCAGACATGAGAGAAAACCTGAAAAATAAAAAATTAGCATTATTGAGCTTCAAGACTAACAAAGTCTATTGAAGAGGTAGGACAGTGGATGATACCCTAATCACATATATCAGATTGTGGTACAATCTTTTTTGGTGGTAGGGAATGTGAGCCTTTGAGATATGACCACATATCCAATAAGGTCACAAAAAAGATTAATAATAATTATACCTTTAATATAATTATATTAAAATTAATTAGAATAATTATACACTAAAAATAATTACTCAAATATACAAAAAATACCATAAATTGGTACTAAAATTGGTTTAACTTAAAAACCAATGAATGAACATGTGAAATAAATTATACCATTGGATTCCCCATGGAAAAATACACATATACCACTTTTATGGCATATCTGTAAAGTCAATATTTAAGGAATTATAAGGTATAATACCTTATAAAAACCATAAAACCTTATTTATCTCAGAAACTAATGAAACAACATGTGAAACAAATTGTACCAGTGGATTCCTCACAAAAATCCACATATAAAACAATTAATAAGCTAATTCCCAAAACCAATACTTAAGGAATTATCCTGAATATATGCACTTTTTTGGTCAACGCATATATTCAGTGATCATAGCTAATATCTTCTAAAATATACATGATAGAATGATGAACCAAAAATAAAGTTACCACGTAATTACTGTAAGAACACAGATATGAACTTTATTTTACAAGTTATAAACAAGGTTAAAACCTATGATGAAATATTGATAAAAATCAACAGAGCTGTTGACCACTTTGTTGTGAAAGTGCTCCAAACTTAAAAAAAAGTACACAGTTGGATTCTACTAGTTCATTCGTGAAGAATGATGTAATTTTTATTATTAAATTCAGGGTATAACCCCCTGAAATCAAGGTTTGAAGTTTAAAATATTGAATTTCAACAGAAAAGATGAGTTACAAGAAAAATCATCAAAATTAGAGTTTTGATGATGTAATGAAAAGCTCTTGGCAGCATAATAAGGTTATGTCAGGCTATCAGAATTCACTCTCTGAATTGCTGTAGCGTGAAAACCTTAAACGTTATTGAGGATCAAAGTTTGAGCTTAAATTGAGCTGTTATGATCACACACTGTAACCTTAAATTAAGTTTAACAGTCTTAATAGTGATAAAATTGGTGAATACTATTAGTTTATGATTAAAACTAATAAAATCCACGAAATTTGGGGTTCTGCCAAGCCTCTGATGTCATCACATTTAGAGTTATAGTGATAACTCTAAATAATGGTGTAATAATGATGTAATATGGTTTGATCATGATGTAATCACCCTCAAACCTTAAAATATTGATCAATTCCAGTGGATATGATCAGTACACGTCTACTAGAAGCCTGTTGGACTCTAGGAGGGAGGTATTTACTATAAATAGAGCTCTTTTTACTCTGTTTTCCCCTCAGACGCATCAAAAACATTAAATCGATTAAATAAAAGGTAAATTCTTTATTCTTTAAATATAAAACTCTTATATTCTTAAAGACCAAAGACCATCTTGTTATTAATCACCATTTTTACGTGATTAAATCAATTCTTTAATTGTTTTTGCTATAAATCTCTCTAAAAAGCTCATTTCCACGTAAAATCAAGAAATTTAGTAAATTCTCTTTATTTTTATTGTAAATACAATTTGAAAAAGTTGTATTATATTCTTTTGGCGTAAAATAACTCAAAATTATTATCTTAAGTGTTAAAAGTAGGTTATTTCATATTATTATAATAATTTCTCTCTTATTATTATTCATAATAATTCTTATTTAATATAAATAGTATTTATATTAATTTATAACTTTAATATTAGTAATATTATTGTTATTAATTGTTTTTTATTTATAAAAAACAATTTTTTACGCCTTTATTATTTTTTGGTAACAATAATAAAGAGCTTTATAATATATTAATTATTTTATATTAATATATTATTTATAATATTATATTTTTATATAATATTAATTATATTATTATATTTATTTAATAATATAATAATTTTACGCCATAATGATAATATTTCTTTATTATTATTATTATCTTAATCTTATTTATTCATTTTATAAGGACATTCAGAGTACAATAAGTAATAAATTGGTAATTTTTACTTATTGTTTCATAGTCAAACCTTACACCCGAAGTGTCATCCGCTGCGAATTTTCAAGGAATATTTTTATCCCGCATGGAAGAGTTTGCAGGCATTTTGAATTATCATTCCAATATTTCTCAACAATCATGGAAAAGGGGTCTTGATAATATCAATAGGATTTACAAAAATAGATGGGACAATTTACCAACAAAGGATGCTCATACATTCCTGCCCGTTGGTATTAAGGTGATCAGTAACCGAGATCTTAAAATGTCGGCTTGGCTGGAGGACCTTGAGATGGCAGGTGAGTTTTTTTTTATCTTTGTGCATGATGCTTGATTATTGGCTGTTGACTGGTGATATAAATTGAAATATACAAGGTTAGATTTTTTTAAGCCAACCAAAACAGAAGCGTTTTTTGATCACAACATTTGGAATCTCAAATTGATGAAGGAATCAGCTAAACCTCCAGATAATCTCCCAAAATCTGAACACTCCTTCTTCAAAATGGTTCAGAGCCTTCTTTACCCCGCGAATACAGTTAAACATTTCTGGGAAAATGTTATGTTTGAATCCATTAGTTGAGTCTCATACGATGTGATTGCACCCAAACCATATGCTGCACCAACATCAAATTTGACCAATCCTCTTGGACTCGAACGCGGAGCAGTCGAATACCTTGCCTCCTGCTTGAGTAAATCGAAGCAACGTGCAACCCAACTCAGCATTGAAGGTGGCGGCGCTGACAATGAGATATCCACAAAGCCGTACAAGAACCTGGAGGATCTAATGGATACAGTTATCCATTTGATGATTGCATACAACATGGTACGTGCACATACAAAGGTCGAAGTTAATGGCATCAAAGGCAAACTCACGAATTCAAAAAAAATGAGGCCATCAAAGATCTTTTGGCGTGTCACAAGAATCTCGGAATAAATCAAATTTGCTATGGTATATTAGCGGCATTCTGTGCCGCGGGGGTTTGTGGTTTGATGGTATGCTCAGATGACTGGAGAACAAGCTCAGTTAAAGGGGCTTTATCACTAATTGACATTTCCGCAAAACTTTCAGAGGGTAAAAATCTAGTGGAGCCAGTGTGGCTACGTACTAATAAGTATATATGTAATTTACTGAATAAAAGTTTCTTCTCATCAGAGTCTTTTAACCCCACTGTACCTCTTAGATTTGAATTTGCACGATGCTTAGTATTAGACTTTGGTGATGCCTGGGTGGCGAAACGCGGTCTTGGTTCAAGTGATGAGGTCACCTTGACGGTACCCAGGTCAGCTAAACTCACAACCAGGATTGACCCGTTTTAGATTAGCTTTGTACTAGATAGATTGTAATTTAATTTTGCAAAGTGATTTATGAATTTAATAATCATGACTTCTTATCCTACTACTGCCTGGATGCCACAGTCTGAGTACCAATAGTAATTGTACGGCGGCATGCCTCCGTACATCATTGCAAAGACTCCGACAAGACGCAAGCTGAGTCAGGCATTGTGCCCGCGAGTAGCACACGCGGGGGCATTGCGGGAAGTCGCGTTTATCACTTCCCGCCAGCCCATAATAGACAAAATGCTACTGTGTCTTTCAAGAGGACTGGGATAACTAGGGATCTGCAGCAGGATGCATATTGCATTTGCGTGTGCTTGCAATATTCCAAATGGTTGGATTGGAAAGTGATTGCATGGGAACATCAATATGTCAAATTGAATAATGCACTATCCACTGCAATTTTTAGGTTCAGGTATTTGAGATCGCAAATTCGCGAAGGTCAGGTGTGATCTTTCTTTTTAGCCGCAATTAAAAAAGATTCATCGTCCGCAATTCAATTTAGGTGGTATTAATAAATCAGTAATCATTTGGTTTCATTTCATTTTCTGCTGCAAGCATGCCATTCACGAAAAAAGGAAAAGAGCGTAAAAGGGAACTCGCGAGAAAGCGTTGGGCTGAGGAAGGAAAGTGTGAGTTTCTCGCTTAATCTCAGTGTATATATATAGATATATATATATGCTTCCACATTTATGTGGCACCCTCATTGAGCCCCACAGAAGAACATTGGCTTTAGTCGGTTCAGATTGTGCCAATGTCATGTGGGCTCCAACAGGGAAGTCAAAGGATGTGTGCCGAAGAAAGCTCCTTGGGCATTGGGCACCATTCTGGACTCAAAACTCCTTAGCTTCAAATGGCAGGAAGCAGTATCTTATATCTTGTCTGCTTCAACACAAAGTGATCCCTCAACCACTCAGGAATAGTCGGACATCCCAAAAGATAAATGAGGGCAAAACCAACCGAAAGCAGAGGTTTTTTTCCTCCTCTCAAGCAACAGCACAAATATCAATGCCAGTATCAGCAAATATGATCCCAAGTGAAATTCGGAGCCTTGTGGATGTCAATCAGATCAAACGCATTCACTTTGGCCGTGTGGCAATTTTCTCTTCAACCGGATTACTCATTGCCCTTGTTGAATTCCGACCATTCACAACAATGAGTGAAGTCGAGGTCAATCAATGGGATGAATTATCACAATTCTTATTTCGCAAAAAGAGGTTCACTGACCCTATTGCAACAAATGGAGCATTACTGGAGGGATTTATGTTCGCGATTGGGTGGCGCAAATGCACCACGAAGAATGAACAATTTGGTCTGTATGGTAGTGCTGGCAAAATTGAAAATGCAAAAGATGAATGGCGGGACCGAGGTGCCAATCTTAGTTCGGTGGGTCGCATTCTAGGTCACTCCTTACGATATGTTGGGGATAATTTATTTCAGAAGATTCAAAATTGCTACAACTCATTGGGGGTTCCGTCTTTTGATCAAGTCAAGTATGAAGGCAATAATCCCGCAAATCAGGGTGCATGTGAGTTTGCTTCGGCACTCACTTTCACCATGAATGGATTCAAAAACTCACCTCATCTTGATAAGGATGCATCGCTGTATGCTTCGGGATGGTGGTTTCAAGCTGATAAGGAGACCGGCCAAATTCAAAGAGATGCATCAAAGCAGTGTACAGGGGGGAAATTGATTTTCCCAAATGAGCATTTTTGGATTGATCTATCAGATTGTCATGGGCTCATTCAGGTAGTGTGGGCCAGCAGTACATTTCTTCATTATACTGATCCAGCACAGGACAACGAAAGCACGACACTAGTGGGTATGTCCGCACAATGCTCAAGGAGGTTGGCAAAAACAATGTGCCGAAAAAGCCACAGCTATTATGAGATTGGCGAGGGAGCGGCCTATCAAATCAGGGATGGTAATACAATCTCAGCCCAATTCAAAGAGTGAGGCAGTCGGAATAGCAGCGCGATTGGTAGATAATGGTGGGGTAAGTAAGGCAGAGGACAATATACCCCAGGATTGGATGGTTTCGAGTGTGGGAGATGGGGTGTCTCACATGAAAAAGGGGTGAAGTGGATTATGTACGGAGGCATGCCATCGTACATATGCCAGGTTTGTTGCTCTTGTCCAGGATGCCAACGCTTCACACGCGAATCCTTATGCTTGTGCAGGTTCCGACAATGCTAAAAGTTCCTTACGCCTATGTGGGCTGCCAACGCTTCACACGCCAATCCTTACGCCTGTGCAGGTTCCCGACAGCTCACACACCAATCCTTAAGCCTGTTCAGGTTCTCGAACGCTCACACGCCAATCCTTACGCCTGTGCAGGCTCCCCAAAGCTCACACGCCAATCCTTACGCCTGTGCAGGCTCCCGACAGCTCACACGCCAATCCTTAGGCTTGTGAAGGTTGCCAACAATGCTGACAATTTCTTACGCCTGTGCAGGCTCCCAAAAATTCACACGCCAATCCTTACGCCTGTGCAGGTTCCCGACAGCTCACACGCCAATCCTTACGCCTTTGCAGGCTCCCGACAGCTCACATGCCTATCGTTACGCTTGTGAAGGTTCCCAACAATTTAAACAATTCAATTCATGACTAAGATTAATAGCGTGTGACCATAGGAAAGGCCATCTTTCACAAGTCTGGAGTGGATTGCTCACATGCAGGAACCTCCCGCTTTTTTACAGTTAAGATTTGATATGGCTCTAAACAATGGAGGAAGAAAATATAGGAGGCAGGAATGGTGACTATTGGCGCATTTTTGGCAAAAGATTTTCACACATACAAATACTAACTCAAACTTTTGGTGGGGCACTTACGAAAATTATTCTCACACAATAGTAAATATGAATCATTGAGGAATTATAATAAATTCACGTGAACAAAGAACGTAAGAGAAATTGAAAATATCTTTCATTGAATACAAAAAATTTATCTAAAGGAGTGTATTACAAAAGGTAAAAAGAGGAAAGAATACGATTTTTTTTGTGGATTTTCTTTTTCTAAGAATTTTGAGACTATCCCGGTGATGTCCTCCATTGGATAAGCCTCCATCGCCTCGCCAAGGAGGGAGTTTAGTTCCTCCCGGAATTCCCGGTGCATCTCATTTCGATGAGTTGCATCCACGAAAGGAATCATGTGGAGCAACCGACAAGATTCGGTTGATCGATTTGTGGACGATGGCTCGAGGAATCATTAGTATCGGGCGCAGGTCGGTGAATTCCTGGCGAGCGTCATCGTAGGAATGAGAGGAGCTTGGCACCGGGGGGGAGGAGGCGGTTGGGTTCTCGGCGGCAATGGGAGGGATATCCGGGGAAGGAACCAGGGTAGGAGTGGTGGGAGGGGGAACAGGAGGGGAAGGTGGCGGAGTCGGTGAAGAAGGAGGGGGAGGGGGTGATCCGACTGGCGTATCGTCGATGATGATAATTGAGCGGGGAGTGGCGGGACGAGCTGGAGATGGTCAAAGGAGGGGTGAGGAAAAGTTGATTTGAGTTAAAAAAGTGAAATAGGGACTTACCAAAAGGTTCCTCCGTTGATTGCGTAGGAGCCACCTCAGGTTGAGGCTCACGAGTTGCAATGTCCTCAGGTGGTTCGGAGGATGGACTCGGGCCAGGAATAGGTGGCTCATCGTGCTGGGAGGCTTCCACAAAAGGAGGAAGAGTCAGTTAGCTTGATGCGAAAGTGAAAATGAGAAAAGAGAAAGTTGGCTGCTTACCGCAGAATAAGTCCTCAGACCATTGGGTGCCACTCGGGCCTGGAGTGGGTTGCCGCGGGGTTTGCTCGCGAGGCAAACTAGGAACGGGAGAGTCTTGTCAGGGGGGATTTGGGGGGTTTGGTTCTATGAGTAATGGAAAAAAGTGAGTATTATTGCGTGAAGATAAATGAGATAAGGAGGAGAAAGAAAACTTACTTTGGCGTTTGAATCCCATCGGTGACAAGACATGGTGACAATCAGCCCAAGCTTGAATGTCCTCTTTCCATCGCCATCCTTCATTGGCCGGATAATCACTTCACTCAGGTTGAGGAGTGAAGTGACCATCGGATGGTGGCCTAGGAGGGGGGGTGGACAAATCAATGCTTGAGGGGACTGGGCTAATCGTCCTGAATCGTTCCCGCTGGCCTGTTTGGGGTCCCGGGGTCCATTCCCGCTCGGAAATGGTTTCATCATCATCGGCCACAAAGGAGTCCTGGCAAGGGCGTCTTGGGCGGGAACTCCTCTGGCCGCGGGGTCGGAAGGGGCGGACGACGAACGAACATTTCTTGTGTGCTTGTCGGCAAGCATCACAAGCGTTGGTCGTCGTCGAGGAACGAATGCAGGGGATACCCCGCTTGGTGCATAACGTGCACAACAGCTAAAAACAAAACAAAACAGGTTAGTAACTGAATAGAAAGTAAGCAATCAAGAAAGAAAAGGAAGACATACGATGATTTATAATTTTAAAACGGAATTCAAATTAAAAAAGCGCTAGTAGGAGGTTTTTAAAAGTCTAGAAGAGAGTCGTGAAGAAAGGGAATTATTAATATTGGATCATAATGTTGACAAACGTTTAATTGGAGAAAACGTACAAAGTAGATAGAAGTGGGGTTCTGAAAGTATTAGCAGGAAAAACAAAAAGCAAGCAGGAAGGGGAGTGGGGTTAGTCGAGTGCGAAAGAAAAGACTGGAAAGGCAGGAAGACGAGGGGGAATACGCACAAGAAGGACAAACGCGGTTGAGGTTGAACGAAGTGGAGCAGGTGAGAGAGAAAGTGAAGTGCGTGTCGTGTGAAGATGGTCTTTTATACCATGGTGAAGCTGAGACGATCTCAGCAGTTTCAGCACCCGCAAAAGTCTCAGCTTCAAGGCGTGTGGGCAAAATTGAAGCTGAGTCTCAGCGAATGCTGCAACTGGGAAGTGAAATGCTCGCGTGAGGCAGAAGAACAATGGGGGTCTGGCTGAGTATTGCAATTTATTGAATTGTCAAGCTGAGTCAAATCCCCTTTGTTTCCTTAAATTGCCACCCGATCACCCAGGAGGGTGGTCGTGAGGCCCGTGTTGAATGTGCATTGTGGGTGCAATGCACAAGTGACCCATGCAGAAAAGCACCCGGTGCATTTGGTCACAAGTGACCGCGGCGAGATTACCGGCCATATGGCCTGGTAATAGTATGTGAACAAAGGGGGGGGCTGTAAGGCAAGTGAATACAGCGTGAGCTTTCCTCGACCCATTGCTCAGGTTTGCTTTTGGGTCATAATTGAAATGCTCAGTGGCTGAACATTTTAATTGCACAGTAATTGAACAAGTGATATAACAATATCAAATGCACCATGCTGAGCCATTGCTCAGTCGTTTTTGTATGCCCACAATCTGAGCATTTGGCACAGCATCGGGTGACATTTCAGCCAGGTGCAGCATTTCACACGCTTGGGTGAAGTGCTCCAAACTGAGCCTTCCAATGAACTATTGCAAAAAAAGTTCATTCCATGGCTTTACTGAGCACTTTCACACGGTGCTTTTGACCATGACATGCTCAGCTTGTGTGTGCAAATCGGGTGAAATGCAATGCTGAGCATGTGGCACATGAGCTACATATATGCAAACGATTGGAAGGTGCATGCACATTCGCTATATGCATGCAGGCTCAAGTAGTATTACAACTTCCTAATCTGTACAGCCAACACTGTAGTACGCAGTACACCTTTGTAAATGTATGCTGCGGGGCAGAGAAAAAGCTGTTCAGCAATGTAACATGAAAATCACGTCAAGCCATTGAGTCATATATCTCAACTGCATCCCTTTGGTGCACCTTTTTGGAGAGCTCTGCCTAACAATGGCATAGACGTGGGTGTACTCCGAGTTAATGAAAGTGGGTCATAATGGGATGACTTATTATTTGGGTAATACACAAACAGTGGATTCACTCCGGTGCCATTGTCGGGGCCAACAATGACTGGCCCGCTTGTTCATTGTCGGGCAGCCACATGCTTTCATATGCACCCCCGATGGGTCATACACAGGCAACTTTCACACGCCTGGAAGACATTTTACTGCCAGTCTTCCAACTGCCTATTTTCTTGGTCGGGTTGTCAGCTTGACTGCAGACGCTCACCCGCTTGCACGTGGAAACCTGAGGCCAATCAGTGTGGATTTGCTTCAGCCTCATCCACATTAGAATAATCCCAGCCTATGATTGCTGAGGCTGGTCATGTTTGCGTGGGTATCTCCCACCGCGGGTCATTTTCTTCACGTTCTCACACGCCCCGCGCAAGTTGTGGCACCTGGCTTTCAGCCAAAAAATCCCTTGGGCGTGTGGCCTCTTTCTCCGGAGTTTTGTACGCGCGTGAGGCAAAGACCCGGATGCCAATCTCGGTGGATTAGTACTCGCCTCAAACGCAATAGGGGTGAATGTATATGTGGATCACGGCTCACGGCTGGCGCCCCCTTTGATCATCCCACACATTCCCCCCTGAAAGCCCAGTAAGCATCAGTCAGCAAAAAACTTCAGGCAAAACCAAAGTCATGTTCGGTGGCATTCCACCAAACATATCTCACCCGCACACACACAAACATCCCCACAGTGAGATTGCCCTTTGAAACTGCCAACATTGCCCAGTAGGTCCCTGTGCAAGAATTGACCTGGGGAAGATATGCATCCATGTTCGCTGTCACACCAGCAAACATGACTGCATGCCTCTAATATGCCCTCCACAATAAGTTGCTACAACCCACCCAATTTCGGATATGCTAATGTCAACCTTGTTCCACCAAAGGTTTCATCACTCGCTGCAGATCCAGCAGTCATAATGATGCACCCACATTTTGGCCACCTTGCCTTGATATATGCCCCAAATCGGACATGAAAATTATCAGCCCAAGACGCCCACCCCCATCAAGACCATGCATGTAACCACAGGCCATCCCCCTTTTGGCCTGTTGCTGCCACTCATATAAGTTCCCCACCTGCGCTTATTCCTCTTCATTCCCTTTAGCTAACCCTTCCCAATCATATATATCCCAACTGTCCCCAAATAATTTAAAATAGCCATCATGTCAACCCCTTCACAACCACTTTGCATTGGGATGATTAATATTCGTATTCAAATAAATAGTGATATAACCTTAAAGCCTGAGAATTCCCACTTAGGTTCTTGGATTATCCTATGGCACAATCAGCACAACATATTTGTATATCTCCCCAATCACCAGCATGCTATTGGCTCTCTCCTGGGAACCCTTTCCCAAACGTTGATACCATTCCTTGGGGCACCAAAAACGTTCATGCACTGTGGTCCTGGTGGGGCATGGATTGAAAATTGCCAATCCAATCCTACTCAAATATTATTTGTTGAGGGAGTATTTATGACTGATGCCAATGATCCCTCCTCATCTCAGAAACCCAATCTAGCATTGATGTTCTTCACATGGTATCCAAACATTCTATTCATAATGGAAACCTTTTGAACACAAGATTTCAAGCTTAAAATGCCCAAAGAATATGACTGTACTACTCATTGTCAATGTCAACTCTTTATTCCGACATTTCCCGCTTCAAACTCGACGCCTGCTTCATATCCTGCTGTTTCATCATTGATTTCCAAGCAAAAACTGATACAATTACCCAGTGGATCAGACCTCCCCATGATAACCCCGCCCCATGCCATTATTCAAACCCCCCTCCTCCCTCATCAAAAGACCGGACTAGCTTTTCTCTGGGATCGAGAAATCCCCAATGGCCAATCAGCCCTTAACCTTTGGGCAACCTCACCCCCAGGATCCACTTTTAATGCCAGGCACATCATTACAAACAAGGTCGTTAGCTCATTTGAATCCCTTTCGACCAATACCCCTCTTGAAGGCCTGCTTGCGGATGATATGGGATTAGGTAAAACCATTAAGGCCATTGCTCTAATTGGTACCTCCAAGGAGCGGATGATCGCAAACCCCCATCGCTCCATGCCCACCATGATCATATGCCCCCCTCGCTTAATTACCAACTGGCAATCAGAAATATCCAAGCATGCTCAGGCTGGAGCACTGCATGCCAAAATCTACCATGGTCCCACTTGTCACTCATTATCCCAAGCCGACATTTTAAAATATGATATCATCATCACTTCTTACAATACTATCACCCAAGAATTTAAGCAAACCAATCCCTCTACATCATTCATTTTTCAAATCAATTGGCATCGTATAATCTTGGATGAAGCACAGTGAGTGGCTGAGCTTAAATGATTAAAATTACCTTTTATATCCAATAACCCTTGCCCCCTCTTATAGCTATATTCGCTCTCAATACACTTCCACTCACCGTGCCATTAATAGCCTCCTTTCATCCCGTCGAATATGTTTAACGGGCACACCTATTCACAACACCATTTATGACCTTTTGGGCATAATATCATTCATCACTCAACCCCAGAGCGCCAATCAAGATAACTGGTCACCATTCATCCTGAGTAGTCTTTCAAAAGGTTGCAATGATATTTTGCATTTGGCATTGCGGCATTTAAGTTTGCGCCGCACCAAAACCACACATCTCGAATCCCTCCCCACTATTAGCCATCATTATGAGCTGCTCCCACTCAACCCAACCATGCAGCAAGAATATTCCACATTATATGAAGAATTCCTATCATCCAAAAGCAAAGGACCAGGAGAGTTTTTCAGAAATATTAATAAGCTGCGAATATGTTGTAACAATCACATCATGCTTAACACAATTGCGGAGGCGCAGTTGGAAGACCCCGAGGGCAGGAGCACTCAGGATAACTCCCCAACAATCACACAAACTATTGTGGATGTGGAAACATGCATGATGAGTAGTAAAATTGCACACCTCCTACAAAGCTTAATGAAGAACAAACAAAAAAGGTGTGGTCCAACCAAATCGGTGGTTTATACCCAATGGACCCAATTTCTAGATTTGTGCGTTAATTCTAATATGCATCCATTACCAATTGACTCCATCTGACTTTTTTATATTGTAGAATCGGTATTGCTCTTGCCCATCACTCTATCCTTTCAGCACAAATTGATGGAACAATTACACCACGAGCACAGGACAAGGCGCTTGAGAATTTCTTCAATAATCCTGAATGTGAAGTACTCATTGCATCCATTGCCACAGCTGGAACTGGCCTCAATATAACTTGTGCTAATATAGTCTATTTAATGGTGAGGGGCCCCACAAAATTCTCCCCTGATTTTCGGACCCTGACATCCACATTTCCAGGAGCCCAATTGGAACCCAGCCATTGAGGCTCAGGCTGTTGATTGTCTCCATTGTATTGGCCAACAACGACCTGTACAGGTCATCCACTATATCACTCCTCATTCAGTTGAGTTCAACATGCGGAAGGTACCTTTCAAGCTCATCTTTCACTTGATTGTATTACTATTCTGAAATCCTTCCTTATGGGAATGCCATATTCCAATCACCAATAGGTCCAAGAAAAGAAAAAATCATTAACGGCGTGAGCCTTACTGATATTATATAATTTGTGATTGACAAAGTTGATAACTCCTGTTGACTCTGGCACAGGTCCACAATTATGAACACCATGAGCTGGATCGAACTTCTTCAATATTTCCTCAATGAAAATGAGCAATAGAGTATTATTGCTAAGGGAGACGGTGATACATTTCAATTCATATTGTCTATATTCTAACATATTTAGCAAGTTGTTGCATCCTTAAGAGATAATAATCAGATTTTATTACACCTGCACAAATAATTCACAAAATTTTAATTTGTCACAGTGCTATACCGTGACAAATTACTAAGTTATTGCAGAGCATCACCATTCGGCCTAATAACTGGCATGTCAAGTATCTTGAGGGCGCTAGTCTGCATCTTACTACAGCCTTTGAGCCAATCTTGATCAAATACCTGAAATGATAGGCCTTCCGTAATATCACCATCATCTGTTGATCGTAATTCTGGCAATCTATCAATAGTTTTTTACCCTTTTTTTTAATCCGATTACAAAACTCTATGTCTCTATCCATTTTCAATACCAAATCATTAAATAACTGGGAGCGCCAGCGTAATCCCACTTTGCGGTAAACTTGACGGCCATTTTCCAGTACCTCCTCAGTATCTGAGCATACTCGAGGGTCATTGAATTGTTATGCTAGAATGGGAAATTTAGCCGTATCACACCATTCACGACGGCGCTCACAGGTCTGCACATAATCAAGTAGATCATCATCAGACTTGGTCCACAATGAAGAAGAGATACAGTAGCTAACTCTTTGACGAATCTTTGCGAGCTTTTTATTCTCCTTCTTTTTTACCAAATACTCCGCATCCTTTTGAATAGACTTCCATTCTCTTTTCAAATAAGTGAAATATTGCTCCATTAAAGCCGCCACAACCCCATAGTTGTTATGATCCTTGTTCCAACAGTAGTGATGATACTCAGTGCTGACAAGTGCAAGACGGAATGTATGGTAAAACACCATAGACATCAGCTCGTTGACCAGATGTTGCCATGAGCTCTCCCAGTCCCAAGTGAATCGCTTTAGTCCTAGCTTGTGGAGCTCATTTTCGCAGTAGCTTTGGAAACCCTGAGACTGAACCTGTGTTGATGGCTCATTGAAAACATCCTCGGGGACATAACCGAGATGACCAGCCACTTGAATTGAAATTTCACGCTCTTCTGTGCTGGGTGGTGCTGGTAGTGAGGAAAAATCCTTATCCCTAACTTTGAGTAGGAACAGGCAATGTGCGTGTACTGCTGATCTCATTCCATGGACATTCTCTGGAAGTTCTGCCTTCAGCCATTTTTGTTGCTCCTTCTGGCTTGCACGTTTCACCACATTGTGAGCTTTGCGGGCCTGGTTCCTTTGCTGTCTGACCTCCGATTGTTCAAGCATACTCTGGGCAAGGCCCAGCTGAGGATGGGTGAACTCACTATTTGATTGAGTGCCTTGCTCATGCGGTGTGAAATTGTCCCTCCTTGGTTCATCATTTCTTTCACTTTGAGTCGGAGACATGTTCTCATCCTCATCATCCACAATTCTTTCTCTTGATGAACTGGCATGACCCGTTCTTGGTTTGGAGGCATATGAATGATGACGTCCAGTGACTTTCTCTTTATGGACCAGAGGTGAAGACGCATAAAGTTCATCCCCTGCCATGCAAATCATCAGTTAACACATCAAAACATTAATGAAGACTGGTCATCCTCACGATCTTCAATTGGCTCCTGAGATTGGACTGACTTGCCTTTAGGTGCCATATCTAACCCATGAAACAAACATATCAAATTGTGAATAAGTTTCTACTCCAAAATTCAAATGACTTACTTTGATGAAGCATCAATCCTGGATTTCCCTCCGACAGACCGCTCCAAGTTACATTTTCCAAAGGTCTTTTTCGTCGCCCCCCATCCACGCGCCTTTCATCACCCACATGAACCTGAGATCCTGATGGAATATTGAGGGTTGGCTGTTTACTTTGGCCAAAGGGATCCTGGGATGGGACTGGATTCCGACCGGGATTAAGGAGGAACTCACGTGGAAATTTTGATTGGGGATTAGCGTGTGAGGAGATTTGAGGTGTGCCTTCTGGCCCCTGAGACACATGAATTTGTGTATTAGTGGGATTCGGGGGAATTGGAGTGACGGAAATATTTGGGATCGACCAAGTGCTTGAAGTTGGAGCCTTTGGATTGCCCACATCAATGTTAAGACCTGATACATTCATTTAGGATGCGATAGGGGTTGTGAGAGGAATGTTGGGACTCAATGGTGACTGTGTTTGAACATATTCTATGCTAGATTCACTATTTGAGTCATGAACAGAACCTGAACGGGATTTATGTGACTTGAAATATGACATAAGGGCCAAAAAAGTACACTAATATTTTTAACTAGATAAAACACCTCAGTATTATGATAAAATAGAGTGATATGAGATGAAATCTTTTCAAATTTAGAATAGAGAAATTCTATGAATAGTTGGAACTAAGTGTTGTGTGGAAGTCGGATAAGACTCTTTTGAGGAGAATCCTCCCTGCCTCCTCTTGAGCTCCTCCGCTTTTGTCGGAAACCACCCTGCATGGCCTACCAGCATATAATGTGATATTTCCTTGATCTGAAAGGGGACCCATCATCCATAAGTAATCATATTTGGTAACATTTCCCCCTCCCCATTGTCACATTTTGTGAATTATCCAAACTGCCAATATATGCATTGAAATTCCACAGCATTGTACATCTGTAAAGGGGTATATTCATGAAGGATTTACCCACAAAAGAGACATCACCTTTTCACGAAAGGCAAGACAATCCAAATCACATTCCAACTGATTCAAAGCCCGCCGCACTCAAACCAAATACCAAGACTTTAGCTGCACTCCAACCCCTTATGTAATAGAGCTATATAGTTATGTCTGTAATAAGGTTTAAACCATGTACGATGGTGTGCCAGCATACATGGATTAAATGTTAATCCCCTCAATTCAATGGTAACACTTCACTAATGGAACCCCCTCAATGGTCAAACCCGCACTATCACAATGTGTAAATAAACTAGAATATGTATGAGCATTGAGCAGCATGGCATTTTACCCAATTAAATGCCTAACCAATTCTGCCATCCAGATGAGACATGTTAAACTTTATCCACTGCAGCTCATGCACCATTACAAATGGGATAAAATCCTCAGCTGGCTCAAATCATCTCCCCCTTCATAAATAATCACTGAATTTTATTTCCAATTAATAACACTCCTAAACACTTTCACATCAACCATAGATATTTATACACAAACCAACCGTACTCCCAATTCCTGCAACAATGACAACCGGGCCCTATTCCTCAATGCGTATATGCATGTGTCAACACTGCTCAACTCAAACACACTCTTCCCCTGAGGGTGATAGGCAAGGAGTTGCCTTCACACCTTTCCAATATAAACAGCACATTAAAAAGCTCAAATCAACCATTGCACCCAAATCTCTTCCAAACATCCCTACTTCTGCATCAGGATCTGGGTGCCCACAAATTCTATTGGATCAAATCTTCCCAGCTGATTATTCACGTTTGACCCAAAGCACTTTCTCAACTCCAGCGGGTCTCAATTCAACTGCACAGAAACCATATAGTGGCAGTCAAACCCTTCCCCCACAAGACCTAGGAATGATAATATCTGCCATTCTATCATTAAGGTATATTTTACCCCGCAGGGCTTCACGCATACTCAACCCCGCCCTGAACCTGCTGATCAAGTCCAGTATCTCAAGCTCAGCTGGTCCCCCCGCTCCTGCATTCCATATACCTCAAGATCTGAGTACCATATTTGAACATCTCCAATTGGAGCCAGTGATTCAAAACTATATATGTTGTCCTCAATGTTTCTCTCTTAATGGCCTTACTGAATCAGTCACAACTGACCAACCCCACTGTCAACGCCATAATGACCCAAATGATCATGATCCCCCTTGCACACAATCATTAGGCAAATTCATCTATTCATCTGAACCCCACACCCAAAACACAACCAACATGAAGCAAAAATTCATACCAACAAAACATTTCATTTATCAACCATTCAAAAATTGGCTTGCCAGATTTTTCCAGCGGGCTGGAATTATGGACATTCTGCATCAACATCAACAATCCCAAACTCCCGAAGATTCCCCAAAACGTGACGTCTGGGATGGATTGGTCTGGAGACGCTTCACTGGCACTAGAAATATCAATGACCCCCCATTCATGTCCATTCCTGGTGCATTGGCCTTCTACATATATGTGGACTGGTTTAATGCACATGGAAAGTCAACCCGGTTGGCTAGCATTGGACCTATCATGCTTATTTGTCTTAATCTCCCCCCAAGTGAAAGATTGAAGCCCGAGAATGTCTATGTTGCAGGAATCATCCCTGGTCCGAAGGAGCCAACTGCGCTTCAATTGAATTATCTATTAATGCCACTCATCAACGAGCTCAAAGAGCTATGGCAAGGTTACCATTTTGCACCCACCTCAACAGGTCCATCAGGATCCTTTATCCGTGTTGCCATCCTCACAGCCATTGCGGATGTGGTTGCCATGCGCAAGCTTACTGGATTTATTTCCCATTCAGGAAACCACTTTTGTAATTTTTGCACCATTCACAAAGCTCAAATTGAAGAAATTGGTCCTCAATTTCACAACACGCGCTCATACCAAAGTCATAAATCAACCATTGCCAAATGGCTTTGGGCAACCCCACAACAAAGACAAGCAATTTTCTCTGAGTATGGAGTGCAATATTCAATTTTGGAAGACCTTCCGTATTGGGATGCAACCAGAATGGTTAATCTTGACATAATGCATAATTTAATACTTGGAATTTTGAAGGATCATGCAACTTTCAAATTGTGCATTCCAGAGTCCAAATCAAAAATTTACTTCAGGTCCCGCAGGAAATCCAATGACACCAACAGTTCAGACTCAGATTTCAAGACCTCCAACAGCTCTCTTGATAAAATAACATTGAGAGAGGCCCGCTCCCTGAGAAGAGACGCAGCAAAAATAATAAATGAGCCACTCCCCACTACTTCCACCCGAAAAAACTACTTCCCAATGCCCACCCCTAACACAGAACATCCATCTAGTGGTTCTGCGGAGATTCCTTCATTTGATGCCGATTACATCCCCACTTCTGAAATACCCTCTGAATTGGATATCACTGCACTGAGTGATCACCAGATCAAGGGTGAGGCTCTTGAGCATCTCTTTCAAATCATATCTGAGACAATAATTCCCTCATCATGGACAAGAGTACCTCGCAACATGGGTTCCCCCTCTCATGGTAGCTTAAAAGCCGCTGAATGGGCTCTCTTATATAAGGTCTATATTCCATTTCTAATGCTCAGTCAACAGATGTCATTAGATGCACACCAATCTCCCAAAAGTCAAAGAAAAATGGGTCAGTCAGAAGAACTTGCAAATGAACTAGCCAAGAATACATTCCATTTGATTAGTGCTATCAACATTGCCACAAGCTGGACTGTTTCAATAGATGATGCGACTGCATTTGCGGAACATTGGAAAAAATTCCGCCTTTCCAATCAACACCTGTTCCCAAAACAGAAAAGTAAACCAAATCATCATTTTTCTGATCATATTCCCGAACTCTTCCAACGTTGGGGCCCAGCACAAGCCTCAGCCACATGGGGTTATGAGCGCTTGATTGGAGTATTTGCAAAGATGCCAACAAATAACAAGATATGTACGTCAATTAATAAGATCAATATATTCACATTGATTAAACACCTGAACTTAATAAGACTAACTTTTTGCAACTCTGAATAGATGATATAGATAAAACCTTACTTCAACATATCTGTCGATGTTCCAACCTTTCCGTTCTCCTGAAATCCCCATCCGTGCCATGTGAAATAAAACAGCTTTTCGAATCACAGCCACCTGCCCTGTTCAATGACCATAAATATAACAAACCATCCCGCCATGACCAAGAAAATTATGATTGCCTGGTTGAGTACTTACAGAATTTTCATGCAACAAGGGAAATAGTTGATTGGATCAGCTTAGACACTACCGTGCAACCCACAAGTCCTCCCACTTCAAGGATTGTCTCACCTTGGTATTTTCCAGTTTCAAACATTAATATTGGGAACAATATATTTTCAACTGAATCCAAAAATGTCAGCAACAGTGTGATATGTTTTCTGAGGGGCAACTCACGACGATTTGGTATTATTAATAGCATTTTTAAAGTCTCTGAGCCATCTAGCATACTGAAGAATAACTTTCTGATCTTAAAAACTTTGAAGATTGATGTGAATTTCTTACCAGATTGGCCGTATCTCAATATTTATGAAGCTGTTGGTTTTGATGATGGAAACTTGATTATATCAGAAGAAGAAATAGAAGGTAACTGTGGATTGTATGATAACAAAGCTCTGTCATGTGGACTGCTTGTAATGATAAAGCCGTTATTTCATGATATTTAGTCTACAAAAATGCAAATCTCTCAGATTCATTAGCAATTTTGCTAGTGAAATAATTGCCTCAAAATTTAGTGACAGAGACATGCCATTGTGACAAGCAAAGCCCATTATTTCACATTGCCACAAAGAACTTACTATTTTGACATTGGGTACAGTGTGAATAAGCCAAGTCCAATGATCAAATGACCCACACACTCACCTTTCACAGCATCCAAAATTTCTAACTGCGCCATCATCATGTTGGAAGCGGAATCGGCTTTTGCGTACCCACACCCGCATGTGCACCCGCACATGCCAATGCACACGCCCACGCACCCGCACACGCCAATGCACATGCAAACCCACTCGCACACGCCAATGCACACGCAAACGCACCCGCCCCCGCGCATGCACACGCACACTTCATGGATGACCTGGTTAAGTCAAACCCCCCGCCTACATCAAGACTGGCTGAAGGACATCTTTGATGTGTGTGTGTGCAAACAGGCCGGTCTGGTGTAATTTTTACCAATCATCGGACGGTTGTGGGATGATCAGGTGGTGAGGAATCTGAGTTGAAGGCACAGGGGAACCAATATTATATTGGATGTCACAGGATTTGGTGTAAGACCAGAGTGTGACGTGTGCTTGACGTGAGCTCGACTTTTATCCTGCTTGACGTTTGCTTGACGTGAAGTCAATCGCTGACGATTGACACGAGATTCGCCCCGGTGTCTAAGTTTTTTCATATGGATGTTTAAGTAAACCTCTTTCTTTCTTGATAAATGCAATAGCATTTTCTCTTAAGACTTTGAAGCTCATCAATAAGCTTCTCTCTTCCTCTGAGAGCTATCCAGTGGATCCAAAACTGATTCCTTCAAATGTTTCTTGTGTTTTTTTTATGTTACCATAAATGTTAGTGTTTTTATTGAAATTGGTGTAATATAGGGATCTCTTTACAATGGTGGCCTTTACAAATGTGAATTTATTTCCTGTGGCTTAGCTCTCCTGATTATTACTTTATATTTTCCTCAACTTCTCTGGTAATTCATTTTAGAATATAACTGAATTTTTCCTTTATCCTTATTTCTTTTTTGTGCTTTTTTGAATAAAGAATTTTAAATATATATAAATATATATATTCAATAATACCTTTTTAGCTAGTTAAACTTGAAGTCAATGTGAGCCTTGAGGTATATCTTACATACCCAAATAGGCCACAATTATCTTAAAGACAAATTCTGAACTATTAATAACCCATAAGTCATGCATATATTCAAAATTCATCATTTTTGATTTCAGAAAAGATGAATAACTTTTTATTGAGTAGGTAAATCCATGGATTTAAGGCCAGATTTGGATTCTACACAAAAATTCACCTAGTATAGCTCCATAGAGTGAATAAGCTGAAATTAACTCTTTGAGGTGTTAATATGGAAAATACTTCAATACCAAATCATCAATACCACATAAAAGATCGGGGAAAATTTTTGTTTTTCTCCACCTCATGCTAAAATAATGGGAATGTGAGAAATCCCATGTTACATATACACTAAGAATAGTGTTATTCATGTTTTGGGCACCTAATATTATGGTATTCTTACATGCACATTTGGTACACCCATAGTGGATATCTCACTTTAAGCTTGAATTTCTATTTTTACATGAAAAATAGGCAAGGGGGACAAAAGGCGTCAAAGAGAGCCAGGGTACCCAACTTCTGAGGCCTCTGAGACGTGGACAGCTCCAAATCTTGGATCCATGGCTGATCTTCGCCTAATTGGTAAACTAAAGCCTTTTGGGAACTTGGTTACCATGTTACAACTACAGTAAATCATAAGAAAATAGCAAATAACCTGCTATTTTGACGTGCCAAGGAGGTAAAAAGCTACTTAGACTCCTGTAACCATGTCAATTCTTAATGACTTTCCATGGATAAACCCCAAAAGAGTAATTAAAACCCTTTTTGGACTAGTATCCATTGTTTTACCTCATAGCAACCAGTCATCAACCAATATTTGCAATTCTATGTAGAAATCAGGTAAAAACTTCAAAAATTCACTAAAAATACAATTCTTAATTAATATTTCTGAAACTTGCAGGACCAATTAAAAAATTTATAATCCATATAAAAACCAAAAAAATTATACTTTTATATGTCAAATTAAAAGTTTTACTTACAGTCTATTTTTGAGGATTCCGCGTGAAACACAGAATCTTTTAAAATTTACAGAAAACAAATTCTGTGATGAAATTTCCAATAACATTGATAAATTTGAGGAATCAATTATTATTTTGGAATAAAAGAATACTTACAGATTTTACTCCTTTTATTCTTAACCATAAATGGGTTGGTAGTCACGTAGAAACCTCAATTAAGTAAGTATTACAATCTTACGTGACAACAGATGATGCAATCAATAATCCAAAAAGGTTTATTGTTTTCTCACTCACTGGATTTTCAGTTTGCTCCATGGCATTCCTCTGTGAGGTGTCTTAAGCTTAAAAGAGGCCTCTTCTTGCTGTTTTTTCCAAATTAATCATCACATTATTCATTTATATCATTGTTACTAACAAGTAAGTATTATTTAAAGCCTTTCTTAAGTGTTTTATTCTTTCAGAATCAATCAGAAAGACTTGAAATCATAGAAATCAACTATATATTTCTGTAATATTTCTATAAAATCATTTTGATTCATTAAAATCCACAATTCTATGTCAAATCTCGCTACTCTTATCTTTAATAAGTTCTTTGGAGTATTAGTGAGTGATTTATCTTTAATGCTTAAAGTTTTTCTCTAAAATTAGTTTTCTTCAAGATTTATCTTTATAATTATTCTTGAAAAAGATAATTATATATTGAAATAACTTTATTATTTTAATAAAAGAAGTTTTTATTATTAAATTATTCTTGTAATTGATTCTTGAAGACAATTACTTCTCACTGTTATAATCACTAGTAGTGTATAACACGTGAAAGAAATTATTCTTTAATTATGTAATTGTGGTCATGATAATTCTTTATTATTATATTTCATAAGAACAGTCAGAGTACTGTTGATTAATAGTAATATTATCAACAATTTCATAGACACATCTTACAGTCAATATAATAAGCCTTCTTATCTTTTTTATAACAATATTTTATATTGAATAAAGATTTTTTTTCTGATCTTATGCTGTCAATATAATTCAGGGTAATGTGTTATAAAATACAAGTCCCTACAGCTCAGGTTTTCAGATGCAGTACATTGAATATGAAATAT
Source organism: Austropuccinia psidii (assembly GCA_023105745.1). Lineage (NCBI taxonomy): Eukaryota > Fungi > Basidiomycota > Pucciniomycetes > Pucciniales > Sphaerophragmiaceae > Austropuccinia > Austropuccinia psidii. The sequence continues at coordinate 23,031,524 of JALGQZ010000017.1, read as the reverse complement.
AATTCCTTATTTATGTCATAAAAGAGAAAAAAAAACCATTTTACTTTTTTTCACAAGGGATAAGTTTACTTCAAAGCTGAGGACCTCCTGGTCTTCAATTTTGCTTAATCTAAGGGAAATGTAGTTTCTTGAAGCTGATCTATTTCTTATATTAATATCAACAGTAGGTATCTTGTGGTTTAGATATAAATGGACTATTTGGGTTTATAAATATTTATTCTTCATTTAAAAATTACTATTAATTATTCCTGCATATTGAAATCCTAGATTTTGGTCCTTCTCTCGTGAGTAATGGTTTGAAACATTACCTTTTATTTCTACAAATAATTTTGATAATAAATTTTCTCCTTTAATGGATCAAAAGAGACAGTAGCTATAAGCCATCAGGTGTTTGACTCTGTCCTTTTGAGTCATAAAATGACTCAAAAATCTATTACTCCTTTTATGGATCCATCAAATTTCCAATTCTCTAAATTGAAACCAAGCTATAATAGATTATGGGCTGAATAGGCCTTCAGTCTGCTGATTATGAAAACTCAAAAGATATTTTTATACATGTTGTTTCAATGTTAATATAGAAATTAATCAAATCATAATTTGAGATTCCAAGATATTATTGGAATATTTGGTTTACTTATCTGCCTTATTAATATTTAAGATTTAACTATTAAGGTTTTTGATAAGACTCCCCCTTCAAGTTCAATTTCTGCAGTGGGATTCTTTAGTTTATTTTATTATTTTGGTCCTGTTTACCCTTGAATATTTCTTTTTATATTTCAGATTTTCAATTGTGTTATTATTATTATTATTATCTTAGATCTTATTCAAAATAAGATGAGGCTTTAGCTTTTTTACACCATGAAAGAAATCTATCCCCACCAGCGGGGGTAGCAGGTCCAACCCAGCTTCCATCTTGGTTCATACTGGGCTCTAACTTGTAATTATTATTTGGCCATCTTCTAGTCCCAATCTTCAAAATTTAGAAATAATTTACATAGGATTAATTGAAATATATAGATTCTGAAGTTCCTGGAAATTATTTGAAGCCATTAAGCATAAAATGTTTCTTTTTCAATTCCTCAAAATCAAGATACCCACTTTGCTCTTCTCCTGTCATATTTTTCCTTTCATGAAATTTTTGTTCTGAAATTTCTTTTATCAAATCTCAATCTTTTCAACCTTTAAAAAATTCACACCAACTCATTTTTTATCTAAATAATTTCTTCTAATAAACGTTTCTCACTCACAAAGAACTAAAGTTTGTATGTTTCATAGGCAATTTTTCCAAATTTATAAAAACTATACAAATGATTGAAGTATAACGTTACCTTTTGACCTCTGGGAAACAATTTTGGATTCAAAGAAAAAATTCCCACAGAAAAATTTACAGAGTATAGTTTTATATCCATATTATCCTTGAAATAAATCATTTTTCTTTGTTCTCATATTTTCTAGCCCAATATTTACTCACTTTCACACCCTTTTAGCATTATATAAATAATATGAGACCTCATATGACTCACAAATAACCTCTTTTCATATCATATAACTTGTAATGAACCAAAATGTTTCAGGAAAGACTAATTGATAGGAATATAACCTAAAATATTATTCACCTAATAAATATTATATTGATGAAAAAACACTAATTATATTTTCATTCTGCGGAGAAATTAGTGTTAAATCAGGTTCCCAATACATTTTTATTTAGTAAAGCAAAACAATGAATTTCAGTATTTCATTTTCAGATCGAGAATAGGTTAATGAAATACTTCTCCCTCAGAAAAATGACTATCCTTCATATTTTTAATCTTAAGCTAAAATATTTTAATTATTCACACAAAAATTGTCTTTTTTGGATTGAAATTATGTATTAAGCTCCACATAATGTAAAGAGCAGGAATTAATTTTCCTTGTTTTTAATAGGATTAAATCTCAATTGATGGAAGCCATTAGCTCAATAAAAATTAACTTTCATGATATAAATTTAATAAAATTACTCAGAAATATTTCTTTCAAAAACATTTTGGGAATTTATTTGCAAGGATTTCTACTATTTCCATTTGTGTGATACCTATAAATTAACTACCATGATGAGTTTTTATGAAAGATAATTACAATTTATTTTTTAAGAAGATCATTCATGAAGCTGAAATACTTCTTGGAAAGGTCAGATGCACTTGTATAGGGATATTGGGAGATATTAAAAAAAGCAACCATACAAAATTTGAGTTGACTATTGCTTAGCTTCAATAAAGACTAAAAATATTCATCACAGGCTCAAGAACTTAATAGTAATTTTCAAACAGAAAACTATCATTTTCGTGTGACAATGATTTACTCAATTTGAAAACTCCCTCTCGAATGAATAAGCTTCAAGACAAAATTCATTAATGATTGTAATTTTCAAAAATATTCTCAGATTATGTCTTGATATATATAATAAACAGAAACTAATGGTAAAGCTGATATCTCTAATTTCTCCCATTTTTTTCCTGAATCTCAAATATTTATGAAATGATCTGTATACTTTCAAACTGAAAGGTATAGAATAATATCCTTTTGAAAACTCACCTCCAAAATATTAGGAAGAATAAATACCCTTCAAGCGTGTTTTACAAGCAGAAAACATTATTTATATGGTCTTCTTATCCTTTTGATTAATAAATAATATATTTCAAAATACCGATTTGAATACTTATATAGCTTAATGGAATAACGAAGCTCCGGAAATAATAATACCAAAATTAGCAATTTCCTCAAAAGGAAATTGAAAGAAAAAATTTGAATTGTTTATTCATATTTGAGTTTTTGGATGATTCCTTCAAGGTGGAAATTTTATGAAGCATTGTCAAGCTAAGTTTATATATACATTTAGCTTTATTTTTTAGGCTATATTATGGTTCTAGATTTCAATGTGAAATCTATTCATAAAATAATAATTATGCCCATATTTCTTCAATATTTGAAGATTTCCAAAAATAAATATTATTCTCTTGATTAAAGAAATTCTTGTGATTAATTGTCTGAATGTGTAAGAGCTGAAGCAGAAAAGGCTTGTTGAGAATTTTCACAATTGGTTCATACTAAACTATTTTTCAAGAAGGACAAAGGCCAATTTTTTTCCTGAAAGAGGTTTTCATCTTCAATTTTTTGTGATTCAATACCAACAAAATGAAAATCAAGTTCATGGTAGTAGTTTATGGAAGTTTATCTATTTTGCAATTTTCTATCCGATATCAAATATCTATATTGATTAAATTAATTATTAGAAATTATTCAGATATATGTAAAACCTACTTAAAGTTTCCTTTGGCATTTTATTAGACTATGTGAAATAAACCTCTCAGTGGTTTTAAATCTTTTAAATTTTTAAAAACAATTAATGCCTCCAAAATTAATTATGTTAAAAAATTACTCCTGAGGAATTTTTTGTGTTAGATTGAGGTTCTGTTTGGGAGTTTAAGGAGACTTATTCTCAGCTCAATTCAAATTTTTGTCAAAAATTTGTACAAACCACTCTCACTGGCTAGGGTATTGTGAAGTTGCAAACAAATTAGAAATGGGACAATTGAATAATTTGGTATTCTTATAAATACCTCAAAAACAAAAAATCTATGAGTATTTATTGGCTTATTAGTTCAAATAACTGACACATAAAATGGACTGATTAAATTTAGAGAAATATTCTCTATCACCTGATCAATAATTGGGAAAATAGTGATATATTTGGCCTTTGAGTTTTTCTCAATGTCTCTTAATGAGGTTAGGATATTACTACAAGATGACAAGTAGATTTAAACTCTAATTTACTTCCATCCCCAAGTACTTCTTAAATTATAATTTTTGGGTTTTTACATATGTACCAATTCCTCATTAAAGATGTGTTCTTATGCTTAAATAATTCTTTTTGCCCATTTAGTCCTCATGTCACTTAATGCTGATTTTTCCTGTTCTGTTTATATATTTTTTGTGACATGATTTTGACATTTGGAGAATATCAGTCCAATAAAATTTCTTCTTTTAGCTGGGCATATTTTCTTTGAAACTATTTTCATTTCTTTTTTTGGGATTTCAATTTTCTTATTTTCTTGATTTTTTTTATTTTCTCTTTGAAGTTCTGGCTTGTATTGCTTTTTTATTTTCTTTCTTTGTTTTTGAGCTCTTATTTGTTAATCTATGCTATTTCTTGAGTTTTCAATTTTTTTCACATTGAATTCCTGGTATTTCTTTTTTTGCTCTAATGTATCATTGTATTTTCTTTCATTACTTTTTTTTTCTAATTTTTTTTCTTCAATTTTTTTAAATTTCTTTTCTTTCTAGCTTTTTAATTTTCTTCATTATTTTAAATCTTTGGATTTTTTTAATTCTTTTCATATTTGTTTATATTTTTTTTAATTTTTTAATTTTTTTTTCATTTTTTTAATTTTATTTATTTTTCTTTGTTTTCATTATTTTTTTTAACTTTTCTTCAGGGTAAATGCAAATTCTCCACATTTGGGGCATCCACACCCCCCAAAGAATTGAAAAAAAGAAAGAGAAAAAGAGAAAAACATAAACAAAAACCTTCAAAACAAAGAAGATATACAAATTTTAAAAAAGAAAAATTGAATAAGAAATAAAAACATAGAAAATCAAACACTCTTCTGAGACTGAAAAAACTCAAAGACATTACAACAATTAAGAAAAAAATACAAAAGAACCCAAAAAAGTCAAAAGTAGAAAAAGAAATCCGAAAAACATCAAAAAAAATTTCAAGAAAAAACATCAAATCTTTTCGATGATTGAAAAAAAAAAGAATAATTGTGACAAAGGAAAAAATTCAAAAAAAAAAATATTGTTGTTTGTAATCAAAATTTTGAGTTGTGTTTTTTTTTGAAAAAACAATTAACAAGATTTCTCCTACTAACAATATTTGAAAAAAAGAAATTAAAATTTCTGGCAATATGTAGCTGAGCAGCACAATGAAGGCGCATAAACATGAACTTGGAACTTTTAAAAGTAAAATCTGGCATTCTTTCAAAATTTGTGTAAAGAAGATCTCAAGTAAATCTATTGAGTGTGAATGATGATGATTTAGATGTCTTTATCTAAGGTATACACTAATAATAGTAATAATAGCATAAATATTTATTTAATTAATAAATAATTGAAGAATAAAATTGATTTTTTACAGTTTAAAGCCATGTAGGACTTCCTTAGTAAGCTACTGTATCTAAATAAGAGCTAGTTTTGTCCCAAAATAATCAATATTAGTAAGAAAAGGTCTATTGTACTAGCAAATGTAGATATTATAGCATTCATACATAATTAATCAATCGAAAATTGATATGAATTGATCCAATAAGATAAATTTAAGTGAATTTAAGCCCAATTTATTTGAGAAAATCTCTTTTTAAGACTTCATTCTTAGTATTATTCTTGGCTTTTGATGTAATTCATTAGTAAACAAGTCTCGAAAGAAATTCCATTTTAAGTTAAAATTGGACCCATACAGTCCGAAACGTCTAAATGCCCAGATAACACATAAGTAAAATAATTAATTCAGTAGTTCATGGTATTACTGAGGACTTCATGGATACAAATCAGAATAAAATTTGGTGTAAAAATCACAATAAGCCAGAAAGTCACTTTATGGTCTTTCATATGGCCTTGAAAGTTTAAAATGGTATGTTGATTGGGATTAAACTGAGAATAAGTCATGGGAAAAGAACTTGATTGTCTTTCTGAGGGCCTTATTTGGCTTTTAGTGTTGATTTTGTATGCTTATTTCTTATTCCAGGGTGCTTATTCCTCTTTCACTAGCCACTTTGCTTCCATAAACACCCAAACTTTCTCCTGAAACTACGTTTCCATAACACTTCAGCTTTTTAAACCCAAATTTATAATACTTAAGAGATATTTTCATGTTCACTTTCATATTTTTTCAAATAATAATTATAGTTTTTCTCAATCTAACTTCCATGTCTCTGAAAAAAATATGACCTGATCAATATAGCGCCTTGTGAAATAGGGGGCTATTACATATGACATTTCACCAGGAAATTTCATATGGCCCCTTGATTAATTTCTGTAACCACACACGTCAATCTGTGCAACAGAAGTGTACCACCTGCAATTACAACAGCCCACTTGGTCATCATCTTTCCCCTCATATGTCTTTTTTTTCTTGATCTTACCTCATCAAACTTTTTTACTACTTGCTATCTACTATGACTATTTTGTAATTCATAAACATAGACCTGATTTTCCACTAACCCCTTTTTACTATTTTATCACCAAGAAACTTTTGGTCTTCTTTCCCTCATATTTTATTTGCATAATATTTTCATTTAAGTTTCCGTTTTATACATTTTTCTTTTATCCCTTAGGGTTTCTTTTCAGATTTATACAAACACCTCTTAATATTCTTTCACACTGACCCTGATATTCAGAAAATGCTACTGGCCATTATGAAAGAACCAGACAAAATTACATTGTCTATGAGTACACTGAAAGGTGATGTTGAAATGCTGAAGCTTACCTGAGATTCAACCAAACACAATAAACCCTAACCTTTACAAGTAAAAGAGAAAAACCCACGATCTTTCAAGAGGAAGCATGCACAAAAATATCCCCCACCATCATAGAGAACTCCCAAGAAGCCCTCAAAGGATTCAAATGCTAAGCCACCTCCCCTCTGTTAAGCGGAACGTGTTAAAGTTTCAGTAAAAGGAGTTTCCTCCAAATTTCAAGGGAATTAATGTATTTAAAGTGAAAAAATTCGAATTTATTGTTTTACTAATGAATCACCAACATTTTTTAAGGAGGATTTTCATTCACAAATCAAAGCCATTTGGTATATAAAGGAACAAAAGTTGCTCCGAATACTACCAATTGAATCCAATTTTATTTCATTTTATCAGAGCTATTTGACTACAACACAGGTCAAAAAATAAGTTATGAAATGTACCAGGCCTTGAAATTCATGGTGAGGAGGATTTCTATGAGTTTTCTAGTAAACAACTTACACCTATCAACTTAGGATGTGGTATGAACAATATCAGACAAATATATGTGTATCAACTAAAATTAAGTGTATTAAATATAGGCTTTACTGCCTTGGGCCCCAACGTTTCTCAGAGTAATGATTACCTTTATAATGTGGCATGTTGCATTGTGACAATCACAAACTCTCAACAATTGTCTGGTGGAGGCGCTTATGATAAGTTAAGTATGAGTTTTAGCTACATAAAAAAGACAGGTCTTATGCAGAGAGAATATGATCATTTTGTACATTACTTGATGAAAAAGGATTTCGAAAATGAAACCAAGGACGCTGGCAGCTTCAAGGCAATAGATGTAAAAGATCAATCGATAAAAATAGGTCATGGGTGAGTGAAACTTGTCTTTTATTCAGAAGCTAAATTGATTGATGGTTTCTTTTTTATACATACATTTTGCATGCAAGGCAAGAATTTAATATTTTCCGCAAACTCCCAAAGCAATGATGTCAGATTATTTAAAAATAGGTGCTTCTAGTGATGACAAGGTTTATCCAAAGAAACCTGACACAACCTTTTCCTTACCATTCAAAACAGGCCTTCTTTTTTGAATTTTAGATGGAATAATGGAATAAGAGGATAAGTGAAATCAAAACAACACCCAGGTTGTCCCAAGAATTCTTTTACCATAAAATAATGTAGATGCTACCAACATTATACCCATTGACTTCTAAAATGTCAAGTGGTACAATTAACAAACCAAATTTATGAAATCAACTGTAATTTATTGGAACAAGGCTGCATTAATACCAAATTTGATGGATCCATAAGACTGAAAGAACACCCAGATAAGATATTATTGGACAAAACTTTAAATGCAAAAATTTGATAAATTATAATCAAATTTTAAACAAATCCAGATAACGCTTTAGACAGTGAAAATGGGGGGTCAATAGATTTGTAAGCCCCGATCTCAAATCCATATGAAGACAAGGATGAATGCTACGCATATGAGAATTATGAGAATTCTGCTAAAGAAAAGAGTGTATTTTGATGCAACAAGCAGCAAAGAGATAATTAATTGGAATATGGAAGATATGGTATCAAGGAAGGGGGCTTTCTAATTGAGCTTTTTAGCTGTCTATACTTCATATTCTTCTCATTGTTTTTGTGTATATGTAGTACATCTTTTGTTAAATTTTTCCATGTAATGAAAATATGTTTTAAAGGAATTTTTAATCCATGTGTTATTTTCTGGACAGAGCCTTTTTGAAATACTTTGTTGTGTTAATTGAAAAAGGGGAAATGGGCAATATCAATGGGAAAATTTGCTCAAAGAGGTGAGGTTCTTCATGGGTATTATTGTGTATTTACAAATTTACAATAAGGATAAAGCGGTAAAATGAATACAAAAAAGGAGACTGTAAATGGAACAACTTCCAGTGAAAGGGACAAATGATTATGCCATTGAATGGCGCACAAAAGGTTGTGCTTTGAAAAAGTCTATATGCATCTAAGGAAATGACGGAAGATGAATAATTGATTACTAACTTTGTGTGCTGGTTATTTGCTACAATCCCACTTAGAATGTCTATATATGAAAAAAATATGGCCTGGTGGATCTTGGGGGCAGTTGAAGAAGTTTGAGATGGGCTTAACTTGAAGACCATGAACAAAACCCCCATGGTCACCATGGAAGTGGTAAATTGTGTATACCATTCCATGTTGGAGTTGGGAGTCATTCCTTAATATAAGAATATTTATAAGGGTAATTATCAACATTTGGGCCTCATTCCCTTGGAGTGGCCGGGATAAAACTGGGTTAGAAAATTGACCCAAAACCTACTTTCTGAGTGGATGCGGGAAGTTACAACGAATACAAACCATAGCCCCTCTTTTTCAAAGAATGTAAAACATTCCCTCATATAATTCCGTATTCAAAACTACAAATCAATTCTTCACTTTCTTCCAGCCAATTTTTTTATTCAAGATTCTCTGAAATCCCTCTTTCCCATCTAGCAACCTTTGCATTTCATGGGCATTTTTTATAAGTGTGCAACGTATTCCCTCTTAGAAAGAAAATCTCCTTTTTTTCACCGATCTTGAATTCCTAAAAAAATGATCTTACCCATTCCCCCATTTTTCTGGACCTTATAAAGGGGCCCAATCATCTTTTTACCTGAAAATTTGGACACCCCCATCAAAAGGCCCCAGACTTTGCGCTTCTCTGGAATGTGGGGGTGTAATCGTCATTTTGTTTGACCCTGGGATTATTGAAAGTCTCCTGCAATGTTTTTTATTCCATTTTCATGAATTGTAAGATCTATCTGAATTTCAATTGCCAAAAATTCTTTAGCACAAAATCCTTGTACATCTTACAAGGTACCCACCATTTTGCAGAAACTTGTCTCAGTTTGAGTCAATCCTTTTTTAACATTCCCTCCATAAATCGTTCCTGTATTACCGGTATTATTATCAGTGTATATAGAATCAGAAACTGAAGAGTATTGAGAGGACCATGTTTTAATGATTCCAAATTTGTTTTTAAGGTACCTTCCCCTGTTAGTGTAACATAAATCTCCAACACCTTTTGAAAACCTTCCATTTATATTTTTTTCATTATTCTACATCCAATCACTTGTCCCAATGTAAAATCTTTATCATTTCAGCTCCTAGTTAACACTATCTTTAAAGCCCCATTAATAGTGGGAGTTCTCTTGGAGCACACCTTCACGCCAGTTGTGCATGACTACCAATGCTACATGCCTTTTTGCTAATTTAGAAAGTAGGTGATTAAATTCTGACTATATCGTCCCACTTTGTTGGTGAATTTATTCTGGTGCAGAGGTATTTTGAGCCAATTTTGTAGGCTTTAGCACCCCCCCTTTATCTAAAATACTTCCCTGACCATCCCAGTGTTCATATTTGTAAGCTTCTTAAAGTCTTCCTTCCACCAAACACAAACCTTAGTGGCAGAATTTGAGCTAAACCCCACACTTTTATTCATAGAAGCTATATTACAACTTAAGATAGTAGTTGAACACACATATGACACCCATTTGTATTATCTGGTTTATTCACCTTTAAATAATCTTTGGGTTAAAAAAGATCATAAATCAAAGGCCTGAGGGAATTTGAGATAGCTTAAATATCTTGTGTCAGCCTTTGACTCAAAAATAAAGCACCATCATTGAATCTAAAAATACTTCAAATGTCAGGCTGAGTCTATGATGAAGGTGTAATAAGGCTATTTACAGCTTTAACTATGACTGTAACATGGTAAAATTTCTTTGATAAAGGTTTATTATAGATAATGAATGTTTGGAATAGAGTAATAAGGGCTTTACTATTATAGAATAGTGGTGGTGAGTGCGGTTGAAAGCCCTGAGTGCAGTCTTACCAGTTGGATTACTATAATAGGAACTACAATACTTAAGAATTTCAAGTATAACCTAATTATTTTTGAAGAGTATCACTTTTTTTGACAGCTGTACTACATAGGAATTCAAGATCAGGATGAGGAAACCTTTTCTGGTGGAGAAAAGGTGCCTTTTTATCCTAACATTGGGTGAAAAAGGCTTGTAGACCTTTCCATGTAGAAGAAGTGAAGGTTTTTCACTTCCAAGGACTGGCTTGGGGCTTTCACAAAGCCTCTATATCCTTCATTGGGCTCAGATGTGGTTTTGAAACCACATCTGGGCAGTTTTCACCAATACAGGGTGAAACCTTTCATTTGGGGACCACATAGCCCTCTTCTGACCTGTATGACATGTAGAATGCTGTACAGAACCTGTGCAGGACCCCAATATTGACCAAGCTATGAGTTATTGAAGTATGAACAGGCTTCTTTCTCTGTTTGACACCTCATAATCATAGTTATGGGAGAATATCCCACAGTAAGGCTGTATTGGTCTAACTGTGGGATTTTGACCTTAAAACTGCCATAGCTTAGTCAGGTTTTAAGATATCCAGCTCAAAATTGATTCATTGTGTAGCCCTGGATTCTTTCTACACAATGTTACCTTATCTTGTATGTTTATCATTAAATATGGCAAAGTTGTTCCATGTACAAGATTTTTTGTACATATGTATTATTTGTTTAAAATCTGTATGGAACTTGCTTTCCCCATAGCTTTTGTTCTAACTGAGATACAGGAAAATGGATGGCACCATCAGATAACCCTTATTGAGCTATTTCCAAAAAGACCCCACCTTAGGTATCTCACATTAAAACTGTAGAAGCTATATGAGAGGTGAATATTTCATTCCTCCTTCTTTGACCTTAGTTTGGTCATAACTTCAGAAATTCTGGTGCTAGCTCAATTTAGTTAGTACAATTAGATAGCCCTGATTTAGAGCTTCATTTTGAATACCTATTTGATGAGGTTAAGCCTCTTCCTCTGGATTTCAGATGAGTGGGGAAAAATAAGGTTCATGCTCAGCAACAACCTTTGGAAGGAATAAATTTGTTATTCCTTATCCTATAATGGTGGGACTTGTATATTTGGAAAGAGGTGAGATTCCTCTTTCTTTTGATACTTTTTTTAGATGATTCGGCTCAGCTACATGTTTTGGTGGTATCTTGGCTCTACCATTGGTTTATGGTATTAGGCTGTCATTCTTGTGCTCTGGTTTTGAGTCACAGGCTGACAGCAAACATGGTACCCAAGAAAGACTGAAGCATGCTCCTTTCTACCTTCAAAAAGCTAATAAAGTTATAATAAGGCCAAAAACACAAAATGCAGAACCAAATAATGGTAACCTTTAAATTTTACCATTTTCAAAAGTACATTCTCTCCTTTCAGAAATTGTTATTCTTATTACTAAACAATAAGAATTTATCAAGTTATTAATGTTACAAGCTCTTACTGAGCATAAACCCTACTTAGAGATTGGACAACAGACCCACCAAATGGGATACTTTCTTGAAACTCCTAATAAGGTCTACCCAAGGGTACCACTCTCAAGACTGTCGCACCTATGGAGTGAAATTTACCAGACAAATTATATTTGGGTAATTTTAAAATAAAATACTTCTTTTCACCTCTCATCTACCTGCCACAGTTTTGATGAGAGACATATCAAATGATATATCTTTTGCAAGGGCTGTAGTAGGGATATATAAAAATGTAACCCTTTTCCCTTTATCTTAGACAGATAAAACGTTAATGGCATTTTTCTCCCAAAACAAAGAAAAATACTATTTTACAAGAATGAAATAAACCTTTGAGCCTGTATAGCTTTTGCCTATTTAATTCAAAGGATGACAAAGGTGTAACAATATTGTATAGATCACCTCTTGCTGAAATTAGAGCTACTTATCAGCACTTTAAATTAAAAATTGACAAAAGGATTCAGTATTTAAGGCTATAATCCCACACCAAGTGTTACTGTGGGATATTATCCCATTGAGATGAATTATGAGGTTTCAAATCTGTCCAAAATATTTTTATGAGCTTATTCATAATAATAAAGGCTTTCAAGTTTCACTCCAAGCTGTATTGAGTGCTACTGTGGTAATTCATTCCATACAATTTAATTAGGAGGTGTCAAAACCCTCCAATTGATGTTTCTATGTTGTCCCCTCATAGCTTGGGTAATTTGAGTCACCAAGATGTAATCTTTAGCTCATTCAACATTTCCTGGCTTTTATAAAATTCCTGAGCCTTTCATTGGTGAAACATTTCACCTCTTTTAGTCCTTTAACCATATCTGGGCACTCATACAGCTGGTTTTTTGGTTGTATTGAACCACAAAACCACCACCTGAGTGAGAACTTTCACTTTATTAATGTGGCAAGAGATTATAACCCTCATTTCACCATGATTTTAGATAAAAGGAGGATTTCCCCCCATGAAAAAACCCTCCATCATCTTATCATCTTATTCTTACATAGTTACACTTTCTTACACAAATGTAACCCTTTGCTTGCTTTAGATATAATTATAATAATAACCATTGTAGTGCTTGTTATAAAAAGCCAATTGATAATAATTCCAACAAGGGCTTGCAACAGACTCATCTGTCAGCCGTTGACTCAAAACCAGAGCACAAGCATTACAGCCAAAATACCATAAATCAATGGTATAGCCAAGATACCACCAAAACATGGAGCTCAGCCAAATTATCTCAAAAGGTATCAAAAGAAAGAGGAAGCTAACCTCTTTTTGAAAATGTAAGTCCCATCATCATAGGACAAAGAATAACAAAGTTATTCATGCTTAAAGTTATTGCTGAGCATAAACCTTAATTTTCACCTCTCATCTGCAATACAGAGTAAGAGGCTTAGCCCCATCAAATGGGTATGCAAAATGAAGCTCTAAGCCAGGGATATCCAATAGTACCAGCCAACCTGAGCTAGCAATAGTATAACAGAAGTTATGGTCAAATTCAGGCCAAATAAGGGTGAACAAAACATTCACCTCTCATCTAACTTCTACAGTTTTAGTGTGAGATACCTAAAGTGGGGTCCTTTTGGAAAGAGCACAATCAGGAATATCTGATGGTGTCATCCATTTCCTCATATCTCAACTATAGCATAAGGTATGGGGAAAATAAGCCCAAGACAGCTTTTTGCCTAAACCACGCATGTGTATAAAAATCTTGTACATGGCATAGCTTTGCCATATTTAATGATAACCATATCAAATACGGTACCATTGTGTAGAACACATACAGGGCTACACACGGGTTCAGTTTTGAGGTTGATATCTCAAGAACTGACAAATTTATAGCTTTTTTAAGGTCAAAATCTCACATTCTGACCAATACAGCTTTACCCTGGGATAATATCCCATAACCATGATTATGAGGTGTAAACTGACAAAGAAGCATGTTTATAAATCAATACCTCATAGGTCTGTCAATACTGGGGTCCCATACAGTTTTTGTACAGCATTCTACGCGTCATACACGTCAGAAGAGGGCTATGTGGTCCCCAGATGAAAATTTTCACCCTGTATTGGTGAAAACTGCCCAGATGTCGTTTCAAAGCCACATCTGAGCCCAATACAGGATATACAGGTCCTTGAAAACCACAAGCCTGTCTCAGAGAGTGAAAAATCTTCACTTCCTCTACGTGGAAACGTCTAACAGCCCTTCCACCCCATTTCAGGATAAAAAGGAGGCTTTTGACAGCCAGAAATGCTTTCCTCATCCTGCTCTTGAATACCCTACATAGTAAAATGTCAAAAACAGCTTTACTCTTGGGTAATAAACAGGTATAACTATAATATTAATTATTGTAACCCAACAGGTAAAGCTGCACCCAGGGCTTTTAATAGCGCTCACCACCACTATATTTCATATAGTAAAGCCCTTTTATTCTTAAATTAAAACCTGTTTAACTCTTATAACTCTTTTTAAATCCTTTTTTACCATGTCACAATCATAGTTAAAAGCTTTAAATACATTTTAATACTTTTATCTTAGACTCAACCTGACATTTTGGGGGCCTGGCTGTATTTTTTTACCTTTTTTGACCTTAGAAGTAGGTTTTCACTTATTTATCACTCTCTGACTATTGTTTTGCATTTTTGAGGCACATTTTTCCTTTAAGATATATATATTATATATATATATTCATTTAATTGGTCTATCTACCCCCTTTTACTCATATTTTAAGAGTATCTGTCACATGGTTAATACCCACAAAACCTTTATTCCTGGCGTGTTTTACATATAAAAACACATAAGCCATCAATAAGTCCTGTATTTTTGATGAAATAAGGACACCTCTGACTGTAAAACCAACAGTTGAGGCATGGTTGAGTGTATTGCTGACTCAATTACACTTGTACAGAGCCACTTATACAGATCACACTTGAAACCCACAAGTGAATCTGTGGGATGCTGGTACACAAACAGTGTAACAGGGTACCAAAATCTGTAATTCTGATGTGGAATTGTTAATTCAATTCCACTGTCATTATACAGGGCATATTGTAGTAATTTACAAGCCCAGAGGCCATTCTTAGACATGCAAAAACAGTATTTTAAGAAGTCTTAACTGACATAAGCCCTCTTTTTCCTACTTTGATTCAGTGGAAGAGAATTATATCCCACTTGAGACCAAGCTATAGGCCAACACACCAGTGACACCCTCAGAACCAGAGGGCAGCAAGGGCAAAGGAAAGAGGCACAGTGAAGGCCTTATTACAGCAAAGAAGTGGACACCAATAGCCACCCAGAGAGGTAGAAAACCACAAAACTCTGCATTAATACAAGGTAAACCAACCTTAAAACTTGTACAGGGAAGATTACTATAATTAACCTGGTTGGAAACTCTAAAGGTAAATTGCCCAAATCAGCAGACACCAAAGTTGTACAAGGCACAGTCAAAGGTAAATAACCTAAGAAAATCCAGTTTTTGACTTCTTGAAAGCACTGATATGTCACCTGTATACCTCAGAGACCTTGGCTTCCAAAGGAACTACCCAGAGGACAGAGAAGGCTTGTCCAGAACCAGAAGACCTGGAAGAGGACACCTTGGACACAGTGGTGGATAGCAAAACAATGAGGGAGATAATATCAACCATGCCATTCACACTCCAATTCAACAGGAACCTCAAACCAGAGGACTGGAAGGATATGGATCAAGTTCTTCAGCTTCACCAACTCCTCAAAGATTTTTTTCAATGGAGCATGGACAACAAAAGGTTCAACCTGGCATCTCACTGGGCAGAACTTGGAGCAAGTTTCCAGAAGATCTGTCTCAAAGAGATAGACTTCAAACACCTTATGGTAATCACCGAAGGTTGGAATCCTACCAGGAAGTTCAGACTCCTGGAGGCAAGGCCACAGAGGATAAGGGATAATCAAGACACTATCCAAGATATAGAAGAACAGTTAACCTAGACAGGGCTTACTCAGATTCCTTCAGGCTCACAAGGAGCAGGCCAAATCAGCTCTCCAGTGGATTAACACCATTCAGAAACCAGGAGATCAGTGGCCAAGAGTCACCATTCTTCACAATTCCAGGAATTTTCCAGGAGAAGACAAGGAAACAAGGGCAAAAACAAAACCTCCTTCAACCAGAGGAGGAAAGAGTCAGACCCCATGATCCAGAAGCTGTTGGACTTGGTAAAAGAAGTACACAAGAACCAGAAGTAGTTGTGAACCACTGTAGAATCAGTAGTCCCATTAATAGGAATATTACCCCCACTAAAATTGAACATGATTTTATCACACCTGAGAGTAACTTAAACAGTAATGCACTGTGGTTACAAATATCCCAATATGCTGAGCACACTCAAAAGCCAGTTGCAGAACTTGAAGCAAGCCATGAGAGGATGAATAAATTAACAGCCTCCATGGATAAAATTGTTAAAACTCTTCAGGAAGGACATGCTCAAATGAGCAAAGCCTCTGACGAAACCCGCAAAAGACTGAATCTAGTCTTTTTAGAACAACACCACAGCAAAAGGGACAGGGATTGTCTGGATCAAGGCATAAACAAACTGTTTAATGTCTACCATAACATGAAGCCCCAACCATAAGGCCATGTTATGGATAGTCCATATCACCCAGATGACATCAAACCAGATGCCATGTTGATGAATAAGGCAAGATCTCCATCACAATACCAGGATGGAGATGTCATTTCTTATTCAGAGAAGGAAGCCTTGAAACAGCTTCCTTAGGCCTCAAGCTGGCCCAAATTCTCTGGAACAGGAGAAGGTGATCATATGGAGCTCATAGAGTATATTGATGGACTCTTCATTGATGTATCAAGCATACCAGATTACTGGATTACTGCTAGACTAAATACAGCATTTAAAGGTCATGCTAGTATGTGTTACACAGAAATGAAAGAAATCCATGGCAGAAGGAACTGGCCATGGTGGAAGAGTCAAATCATCCAAAAGTACAGTAATGATACTTGGATATTGCAAAATACCATGTCATTTTAAAATGACAAATGCTCTGTGGACAAAGATCCATATGAGTGGTGTGTTAGACAGGCTAAATAGCTTCAAGCCATTGATCCTCAGATGAACATCCAAATGAGGAATCACAAACTCCTGACACAACTGCCAGGAGAACTGAAGCATGCAGTAAAATGCAGATGCAACCAAAATTGTACTCTAGATGACATTGCTAATACCTTACAAGATATAAGGAAAAGAACCAATATAGGGAACTTCAGCCTATACAGGAGCAGTAGTTCCAAAGAGAAACAACCTCTCAGGGTGGAGTTCAAAGACAAACCCAGAGAAAGAGTGGCAGAAGTGTCAAAGAGGAAGAATACTTGTCACAATTGTGGTTCAACAGACCACTATGCCAACAACTGTCCAAAGGCAAAGAAAAAATTCTATGCCATTGAGAAAGTCTCAGAGGAGGAATCCATAACAGAGGATTCTGAATCATACTCCATGGGTGATGCCATCAGAGAACAATCTGATGATGATCATGACCCAAGAGAAAAATTTCTGGTGGAATACCAAGAGGAAACCCCACTAGAAATTCAGGAAATACAGTTTGAAGAAGGCATGCCACAGGATACTGCCAACAAAAACTTGTGTAAACATACACAAGATGCACAAACATTCCTGGTTACACCAACCAAAGGGATGGCAGATACACATGGAGCAGCCACAAAAGTGACTGTCTGTATTGACAATGCTCCGCATCCACTGATCATTGACAGTGGAGCACACTGCTCCATAGTGGCCACAAAATATCTGGAAAACCACTTCCCAAACTGGGAAGAACAGCTCTTGCCCACCAAGGCAAAGAACTTCAAAGGTGCATCAGGGAGGATGACTTCCATTGGGACAATTATCAAAGAGATAATTACATCCCATAGGAAAGTTAATATAAGACTCAACCCAAAGTTTGTAGTGCTTGACAATTCCCACATCCAAGCGCTCTTACTGGGAACAGACTACCAGAGGATGTATGGCATTGATATTTACAACAGTAAAAATAGGCACATTACCATTGGTACTAACAAGAAAAAGAAATTTTCACTTGATATATACCAGATATCTTCTCAAGATCCACTGGAAGAACTTCTCAATGAATTCAGGGAGGGACAGTTTAGCACTACCCTCACCAGTAAACAAAAACTAAGCTTACTGAAGAGGCTGAGGAAGAAAAGACTGGCATTTTCCATTGGGCAAGATAAAAGGCCATGATATAGACCTATATCTGGATGTGGAAAAACCTCATGCACCCATGCTTAGGAGAACTCCTTATCCAGCAAGCCTGGAAACCAGGAAAGAAATTTAAAAACACATCAATGAACTCCTGGGCATGGATGTTATCAGGAAGATTGGACATAATAAAATAGTAGAAATCACCACTCCTGTCCTAATCACCTGGCATGATGGCAAGTCTAGACTATGTGGAAGCTTCAGAGCTCTAAATAACTACACAAAAGCAGACAGGTACCCTATACACACAATACCTCATGCCTTGGATAAACTGGCTAAAGCCAAATACATAACCAAAATGGATTGTATGAAAGCCTTCCACCAAAATGGAGTTAAACCAAACTTCATGAAATTGCTCAGAATAATATGCCCTATGGGCATATATGAGTATACCAGGATGCCATTTGGCATCAAAATTGCACCAGCCCACTTCCAAAGGATGATGGACACAATATTTAAAGAAGAAATATTGGAAGGCTGGATGGTGGTATATATTGATGATATCATTATATACTCAGAGACATGGGAAGACCATGTACAATACATAGACAGAGTGCTAAGTAAATTTACACCCATCAATCTGAAGATTTCACTGAAAAAGTGTAATTTTGGCCAACAAGAGCTACTTGCTCTAGGACATAAAGTCTCAGGTCTCAGTCTGGAAATTGACCAGAATAAAGTAGCAGCAGTACGGCAAAAGCCATTACCAAAGAGCATCAAAGATATTCAATTTTTCCTTGGGTTTGCTAGCTACTACAGAAACCACATCAAGAATTTTTCCCACATAACTAGTAGCTTATACAAGTTATGTTCAAAAGATGTAGTTTTTGAAATTACCAAGGAAAGAAGGGATGAATATGAGAGGATCAAAAATGAACTCACAAATGCACCTGTGCTCATCTTACCTGACTTTGAACTACCATTCAAGTTATATATAGATGCAGCATGTAGCCAAGGCTTAGGAGCAGCCCTTCACCAAAGACAAATTGTGGATGGTGAACCAAGAGAGGGAGTAATATGTTACATCTTTAGGCAACTGAAAGATTCAGAAGCCAGGTATGGGGCCACCCAGACTGAATGTCTATGCTTAGTCTGGGCTCTGGAAAAACTCCATTATTATATGGAGGGTGCAGTCTTTGAAATCTACACAGACTGCAGAGCCTTGAAGTCTTTACTAAGCATGAAGACTACAAATAGACACATGCTTAGATGGCAAATAGCCATCCAGGAGTATAGAGGGAACATGACCATCATATACTGTGAACCTTTGAGATATAACCACATACCCAATAAGGTCACAAGAAAGACTCAGAATAATTATACCTTTAAGATAATTATACCAAAATTACTTAGAATAATTATACATTAAAAATAATTACTTCAAAAATACAAAAATACCATAAATTGGTACAAAAATTGGTTTAACTTAAAAACCAATGAACCAACATGTGAAATGAACTATACCATTGGATTCCCCATGGTAAAATACACATATACCATTTTTATGGCATATCTGTAAAGTCAATATTTAATGAGTTATAAGGAATAATACCTTATAAAAACCATAAATCCTTATTTATTTCAAGAATCAATGAAACAAAATGTAAAAGAAACTGTACCATTGGATTCCCCATGAAAATTCACACATAAAACAATTAATGAGTTAATTTCCAAAGCTAATACTTAAGGAATTAACCTGAATATATGCACTTTTTTGGTCAACGCATATATTCAAGGATCATAGCTAATATCTCTTAAACTATACAAGATAGAGTGATTAACCAAAAATAAAGTTACCACGTAATTACTGTAAGAACACAGATATGATCTTTATTTTACAATTTATAAACAAGGTTAAAACCTATGATGAAATATTGATAAAAATCAACAGAGCTGTTGACCACTTTGTTGTGAAAGTGGTCCAAACTTAAAATAAAGTACACAGTTGGATTCTACTAGCTCATTCGTGAAGAATGATGTAATTTGTATTATTAAATTCAGGGTATAACCCCCTGAAATCATGATTTGAAGTTTAAAATATTGAATTTCGACAGAAAAGATGAGTTACAAGAAAAATCATCAAGATTAGAGTTTTGATGATTTAATGAAAAGCTCTTGGCAGAATAATAAGGGTATGTCTGGCTATCATAATTCACTCTCTGAATTTCTGTAGCGTGTAAAACTTAAAAGTTATTAAAGATCAAAGTTTGAGCTTAAATTGAGCAGTTATGATCACCTACTGTAACCTTAAATTAAGTTTAACAGTCATATGAGTGATAAAATTGGTGAATACTATTAGTTTATGATTAAAACTAATAAAATCCACGAAATTTGGGGTTCTGCCAAGCCTCTGATGTCATCAACTTTAGAGTTATAGTGATAACTCTAAATAATGGTGTAATAATGATGCAATATGGTTTGATCATGATGTAATCATATCCAAACCTTAAAATATTGATCATTTCCAGTGGATATGATCAGTACACTTCTACTAGAAGCCTTCTGGACTCTAGGAGGGAGGTATTTACTATAAATAGAGCTCTTTTTTACTCTATTTTCCCCTCAGACGCATCAAAAACATTAAATCAATTAAATCAAAGGTAATTTTCTTTATTCTTTATATATAAAACTATTATATTATTAAAGACCAAAGAACACCTTGCTATAATCATCTATTTTGACGTGATTAAATCATTTATTTAATTGTTTTTGCTAAAAATCTCTCTAAAAAACTCATTTCCACATAAAAATCAAGAATATTAGTAATTTTCTTTATTTTTATTGTAAATACAATTTGAAAAGGTTATATTTATATTTTTTGGCGTAAAATATTTCAAAATTATTATATTAAGTGTTAAAAGTAGGTTATTTTCTCTTTATTATTATTTTAATAATTCTTTAATTAATATAGATAGTATTTATATTAATTTATAACTTTAATATTGGTAATATTATTGTTATTAATTGTTTTTTATTAATAAAAAACAATTTTTTACGCCTTTATTATTTGTTTGTAACAATAATAAAGTGCTTTTAAATATATTAATTATTTTATATTAATATATTTATTTTATTATATTATTATATTTTATTAATAATATAATTATTTTTACGCCATAATTATAATAATTCTTTATTATTATAATTATTTTTTATCTTAGTTAATTCATTTATAAGGAAATTCAGAGTACAATAAGTAAAATATTAGTAATTTTTACTTATTGTTTCATAGTCAAACCTTACATATACAAAGAAGGTAGAAGTCATACCAATGCAGATGGCCACTGGATAATGTCAAGAGCAATCCAGCTTATGACCCTGAAGCTTCAGCCAAGATCCCCATCCATTTCATGGAAATAGATAGGAGGAGGAACTTCAGATTCTCTGAATGGGCACCAGGAAGTGGTACCCTTGACAGTGGGAACACTGATTCAGAAGGAACAGAAACTCCCATACTGGGAATAAGCTCCTCAGAACTGCACAATGAATTTCTTAGTGAAGTACTGAAGTGTTAGGCCAAAAACGAACAGTGTGGTATATTACTACAACTCCTTCAACAAAAGTAAAGGAGTGCAGAACCGGAATCCCAGCTGGAGGAACCCTGGTTGAGGGCCTATAAGGATAACGAATTCTTCCTTATAGATGGCCTGCTCTACCACAGGGAAAAGCACACCAGTGCACTCACAGTGGTAGACAGAGACCACATCTCTCTGATCCTGCAAGAATGCCATGACTGCCCCTATATGGGACACATGAGTGAGGACAGAACCAGAGAGAGGGTAGCAAGCACAGCTTGGTGGCCCAAGTAGGAACAAGATTTGAGTGAATACATCAACACTTGTGGAAGATGCCAAAAGGCAAATAGGAAACATGGGAAGAAGTATGGGTTACTTCAGCATATAGAGGAACCCAAGCACCCATGTGAAACCATCAATATGGACTGGGTCACAGGACTTGTCCCAGGGGGCAAAGAAAACTACAATGCCTGCCTAATCATAGTCAATAAGTTCAGCAAGAGCATGAGGTGTCTACCATGCCATAAAGACGACACAGCCATGGATACTGCTCTGTTATTCTGGAATAACATCATATCCACCTGTGGAGTCCCTAAGATAATCATTAGTGATAGGGACCCAAAGTTCACATTTGACTTTTGGACCAACTTATATGACATGCTTGGCACCAAGCTTGCATTTTCCACAGCTTACCATCCACAAACAGATGGCCTAGCTGAGATGATGATCCCAACAATGGAGGACATCCTTAGAAGGTTCTGTGCCTATGGCATGAAATACAAGGACCATGACTGGGTTACCCTTCTACCAGCTGTCCAACTGGCTTATAATACAAGTCAGCACTCTACCACAGGAAAAACACCTGCAGTGGTAGAGAAAGGGTGGAATCCCCTGCTGCCTGTGGATCAATTGAAGAAGAATCTTCTTACTATCCACCCCACAGCCAAAGACTTCCATGATATGTGGAAGAGGGCTTGTGACACAGCTGCCAAATGCATAGCTGAGGCGAAAGAATATAATAAGCAGAGGTGGGACAAGATGCACATGGAACCTGACTTTAAGGAAGGGGACCAGGTGCTAGCATCTACACTGAACTTCAATAGTCTTAAAGGACCTAAGAAAATGAGAGACTCATTTTTAGGGCCCTTCACTATCATTAAATTGATAGGGAAGAATGCAGTGGAAGTCAAACCTACAGAGGAATTTTCCAGAAAGCAGCCAGTCTTTCCAGTGAGTTTGGTCAAGCCATACTTCCAAACAGAGGAGGGAAAATTCCCCTCCAGAAGAAAAAACCCCCCACCACCAGGGTTAGTGGAAGTGGAGGATTTCCCTGCACCTGTGAGTAAAATCATCAGGAACAGGAAGATCAGACTTAATGGGGAGGATCAAAGACAATACTTAGTCAGATTCAAGAACCAAACATCTGATAAAGACAAATGGTTGGCAGAACATGCCATACAAGATGGGAACCTTCATTTAAGAATATTCAGAGCCTCTAGGAGGACTGAACAGTCTTATCAATGATGAGCCTTTTTTAGAGGGAGGGTATGTCAGCCTGTGACTCAAAACCAGAGCACAAGCATGACAGCCAAAATACTGTAAGGTGTGGATATGAAACTTTGATTAAAAATCAAGTACTTTTCCTGTCCTCAAATTTTGTATAAGGTAAAAATCAATTAAAAATAGCACAAAATATTACTTTTAAGAGAAAACACACCAATTTTATTGTTTATAACTTTATTAGTATAAAACAATAATCTTATAAAAATTTATTGTTTTACCAACAATAAAAATTTATCCAAAAAATTCTCTACAAGAGATATTTTAAGGCTACAAAAGAAATTTCTTCAAGAGCAATTTCAATTGGAATTAATTGAGAAAAGAACTGCAAGCAATTAATTAAAGAGCAATGTCTTTAAAAAGAATATTAAAGAGAAAACACGCCCAAAAGTGACCAGAGTGAATTTGGAAACAAAGTGACAAAGTTTACAGTGATGAAAGATGCTTTAATTCACTTTTGGGGTGGTTCAGGGGTAAAAATGATTATAAGAGTTACAAACACTGATTATAATGATTTTTTCACGTGGTTAAAAGGTTTAAAATGATATAAGAAAGGGGGTTGGAATCTTTTATTGATTGGTTTAACAATGTTTAAACTAATTATAAAAGGAAAAGATTCTAACATGAAGAGAAAAGTGGGGCAAAGAAGACATTCTTTTATAGCCATCAATTCTCTTACTCCAAAAGGGAAATTTACTCTTGTCAGTCGTGAAAAACAGTCTGACAACAGAAAAGCCAATTATGGCATCATTGAACCCTGGTTTAGATCAAAAAGGGCTGGTTTAAGCCATTTTTAGCCATTTTAGACCCTTAAATCAGCCATTACTATAGCAATACCAGGCCTAGAGCCTTCAAAACACGTCAGAATGTTTGTCAGAGGCGTAGAAACCAGTTAAAACTGTTTTTACTATGTTTGTTTTATCTTAAGGGTAGTTTTACCCTCTTGGCAACAGCTAAAACTACCCCAGTTGGTATCAAAACCTCATCATCAATTGAGTCCACAGACCCTGTAACTCAATTCCAGGCCAAAAGTGATGAACTTTTGCGTGAATTCTGACATCCCATGCCTGTCAGAAAGGATTTTGGGGCTCTAGCTCCCCCTTAGAGCTGGAGTTCCTTCCCCCCCCCAAATTTAATCTTTCCAATTTATTTTTCCTTTAATTCCTCATCAAGTATTATACTTATAATTTACATATGTAATTCAATTCAATTGTAAAGTACAATACGGTAATAATTGACACCTCATATGTAAATAAAAGTTCACTTATGTAATACACACGCACATTTTGACATTTCAATTGAATTCAATTGAAAATACTTCAATTCCTCATAACTTCTAAACTAAACACAACACCTCAATTTTAACACAAAAATTGATGGTTAACACCACATGTGGTGTAAATTAAATTAAGGTTTTGAGGATTTTCAACTTTTGTATTGAAAATACTAAAAACTTAATTTAAGCTTATTTAGAGTTGAGTTACAAGAATTTCACTCAGAGGTGACCCCACCTAATTTTTTATGAGGAATCCAATGGTGAAATAATTTTCATAAGTTTATTTATTGGATAAAAATTTATAATAATTTTTATTTAACTTTTTTCCAAATTTATTTATTTTTTTACAATTTTGTTAAAAATTCATTTTTACTTAATTTTTTCAAGTATAAATGTAATTTTGTAATTACAAAATTTAATGTAATTTTATTTTTAAATTGTAATTAATTTTTTATTTTTAACATAATTTTATATTTATATTTTTATTTTTATTGTAATAATATAAATCAATTTATTTTATTTATATTAATATGTTATTTTTGTATTTGTGGTCTTTTGGGTATGTGAAATTACCTCTAAGTCTCACATTCCCTCCCCCTAAAAAAGAATATTACTTTGTCATATTGGTGTTTCTAGTGTGTCTGAATCTCCTGAGGAGTTTGGTAGCTTCTGGTATATCTTTTTCTTCTAACCATTCATCTTCACAAGCTGGGTCACTGTACCTAACAAGGTATTCCCTCGCCTTCTTGGTTCTTAATTTCCTTTCTTTAAGAACTTTGGTAATTTTCTTAGTACCAGATGTCTCAATAGGAGGTATAACTTGGGGAATCTTATTCCTCAAGGGAAATTTCTCAGCATCACTAGATTTTTATGGCTTTATCAAGCTCACTGGAAATGTAGCATGCTTATTGCTAAGTTCTTCAGATAACTCTACTTCAACAGCATTTTATCCATGGAGGGCCTTAATCACAAAAGGCCCTGCAAAGGAGTCTTTCAACTTTTTACATCCTTTGATGTTATTGAAGTTAGTGGTGGATACAAGAACTAGGTCCCCCACTTTGAAATCTGGAGTTGCATGTGATTTATCCCATTTGTTTTTAGCATATGCAAAAGAGTCCTCCATGCACTTTACTGCATGCTTTCTAGCTTTGTCTAGCATTCCTTTGAAGCTAGCTGCTGTGGGATGTATCTCAATTAAATCTTTCCTCAAGGAATCTTGGGGTAACTTGGGGTTCCATCCTTTTTCTAGAATAGCAGGAGTCTGATTGGTGCTGGCATGGATTGATGTTCTATATGCTAATTCCAGTTCTGGCAAAAGAGTACACCAATCATGGGTAAATCCATCACAATCTTTGAATTCAAGGCCATATGCACAAAATCTTCTCACCATCTCCTCCAAGGTTTGGATCATCCTTTCAGCCAGGCCATCAGTTTGTGGGTGGTAGGCTGTAGAGAAAGACAGTTTAGTGCCAAATAATTGGTGAAGATTTGTCCATAGTGCTGAAGTGAATTTGGGATCCCTATCACTAATGATATTTGTAAATATCCCAGTCCATGACACTACTCTATTCCATATCAGAAGAGCTGTATCCATGGCTGTATCATCTTTGTGACATGGTAAAAAGATTGGAGTTTTACTGAATCTGTCCACAATTACTAGACAAGCATTATAGCTTCTGTCACCTCCTGGTGGTAGGCCAGTTACCCAATCCATATGGACAATTTCCCAAGGTTTGTTTGGTTCTTGGATTTTTATCATATTTCCAAGTCTCTTCCCAGTGGATTTATTTTCCTTTTGGCATCTGTCACAGGTTTTGCCATACTATGCAACATCTTTCTGCCACATTGGCCACCATATGAAGGTCTTTAGTTTTTCTCTTGTTCTATCTTCAGACAGATGTCCTGAAAAGGGACTATCATGGAATTCTTTCAGTACAAGATTGATGAATGACCTGTCTACAACTGTCATGACACATGTGTGCTTGGTTCTGTGGTAAATTATACCATCCAGTAGGTGAAATCTTCCTTCATCATAGGATTTTCTCCATACTTCATCCAAGGCATGTATTAGATAGTTGTCTTTAAAGTCTTTGTTAAGTAATTGGCATAAGATGCTACAATTCTTATCTTGAGTGTAACTACTTCTGACTTCTTCAAAAAAGGTGGTGTTCAAGTCTGTAACACTTATTCCTTCTATTGGAATTTGTGGTGAAGCTTCTTCTGGCACATAAGAAGGATTATCAATATTATTTGGTAATGGCCATCTGCCAGTCCATCTGCATTCTTATGAATATTACCATCCTTATGAACAATAGTCATATTGCCTCTGTATTCTTGTATAGCTATTTGCCATCTGAGCATATGTCTGTTGGGTGTTTTCATGTTTAAAAGTGATTTGACATCTGTACAATCTGTTATCACCTCAAAAACACATCCCTCTAAGAAGTAGTTCAATTTCTCCAAGGCCCAGACAAGGCATAGACATTCCATCTGACTTGCTCCATATCTGGCTTCAGTTGGTTTGATTTGCCTGGATATGAAACATATGGGTCCTTCTACAGGTTTATCATTTATGATCTGAACTTGGTGAAGCGCAGCACCTAGTCTATCCCCTGATGCATCAATATACAGCTTGAAAGGCAATTTAAAGTCTGGCATCAGTAAGAGTGGAGCAGTGTTCAATGCTTCTCTTAGAGACTCAAAAGCTTTGACTCTGTAAACAGTCATTTCAAATAATGTGTCTTTGTCACACAATTTATAAAGTGGTCTTGCTATGGATGCAAAATCTTTAATGTGTTGCCTGTAATATCCTGCAAAACCTAAGAATGACTGAATTTCCTTCTTGTTCTGAGGCATGGGCTTTAGCAATACTGCTTCAACTTTGTTTTTGTCAATTCCAAGGGATAAACCAGATACAACATGTCCTAGTGCCTTAAGTTCTTTAAATACAAAATGGCATTTCTTCAAGGAGATTTTCATGTTGACTGATTGAATTTTTGTCAAAACTCTGGACAATCTGTACATGTGCTCCTCCCAAGTCTTGGAGCAGACAATAATGTCATCAATGTAAATGATTAACCATCCCTCTGAGAGTTCTTCAGGGAATATTTCATTCATCATTCTTTGGAAGTGTGAAGGTGCATTTTTGATACCAAAGGGCATCCTCAAGTATTCATACACTCCACAATGAACAAAAATTCTCAGGTATTTTCTTGCTCTTGGTGTCACCACATTTTGATGGAATCCTTTAAGGGCATCCATAGTGGTTATATACACTGCTTGAGATATTTTAGTAAGGGCAATTTGGATTTTTGGTATTGGGTATCTGTCTGGAACAGTGTAAGTGTTCAGAGCTCTAAAGTCCCCAACCATTCTGGATTTTCCCTTATGCCACGCCACTATGACTGGTGTAGTTATTTCTACTTCTTCATTGTGGCCTACTTTTCTTATTACACCAAGGTCCAGAAGTTCTTTGATATGAATTTATAGAGCTTCTCTTGATTTTGGACTTGCTTGATAGGCAGGTCTTCTTAAGAGTTGTGGATAAGGTCTCTCAATATTAAGAATGATGTCAACTTCATGCCCAATAATTGCTCCTAAAGGTTCTTTGTCTGAAGCAAATGCTCCTCTGTGGTCATACAAAAGGGAAGAAAGTTCATTTTCCTGTTTATCAGTCAGATGAAAGCTTATTTCAGCCTCATTTAACTGTTCAGACTTGAATTTCTCTAACTCTAAGTTGACTGGTGATACTTTGATTACTGTAATTTGTCTTTTAAATGGTAAAAAGGAAAATTTTTGGCACTTATTGTCCCCAATTGTAAAGTATCTGTCTTTGTTATTATGTAAATCTATCCCATACATGATTAAATAGTCATTTCCCAATATAAAATGGGTACTAGAGCAATTTTCCATAACAACAAATTCAACTGTAATTCTTAAATTCCCATTTATGTGTGGGAATATGACATTGGTCTCAAAGATTCCTAATGCTTTCATTGGGTTAATTGCACTGTTGCATTTTATACCATCAATTGGTAACAATTGGTCTTCAAAATTTGGTACACAAGTCTTAAGAAAAGATTTTCCAACACAAGAGCAGAAGGCTCCTGGGTCAAGTAAACGTTTGGTCGGCTTGTTGTCAATCACCACTTCTGTTATACAGGAGTTACCAGCTGTATAACCTTTTCCTCTGTTTGGTTTTGTTTTCATAAGTTGTGCATCTTGAACCTTTGATAAATCAAGTTGACCATTGCTCAATTGTGGTAAGTGGGAATAAGATTCCATGATGTCAAAAGTGGCATTGATATTTTCTATATCTTTTGAAGATTCAGAAAATATGGATGACTTATCATATGAATTGTCTTCAATTATGTCTTCTTTTTCAACATCTGGTTCCTTTTCGATGTCAATTTCATTTATTTTCCCCCTTTTTGGACATGTATTGGCTAAATGGGTGGTGCTTTGGCAAATATGGCATTTTCTGACTGTATCTGCAGATTTATACTTAATATTACTAGAATTTTCTTTGGGGTTTTTTTCCACAGAATCTTTCCAAGGTGTATTAAACCTTTTTTTGAGATTCACCCTACTAGAACCAATTTTGGTTCTGGTAGTTACTTCTTCTAGTATATTGATAATATCTTCTGCTGAATATTGTTCAGTAGTCCTGCTTTTGATAGCATGCTCTAAGTCACCTCCACATTGTCTCAGAATCTTTCTATGGATCATAAATTCTGACATGTCTGGATATAATGCTGTTAATCTGTCTTTTTGTTGGCAAAACCATGGTAAAGCTTTGTCTTTATCAGCATTAAATTTGGCAGATTCAAAGGCTGTTTCAACTTTAAACCTCCAAGCATCATTTGCCCATTTTTTGATGGTTTGGGTTTTCCACCAAGTCCAACTCTGGTGTCCATGTGCTTGTCTTATTTTGATGTACCATCTGTGAGCTGATCTGGTAAACAAGGTGTTAAATCTTGCTATTACCAATCTGTCTGGTAATTCAAAATCTTCTTTGATCATGTCAATACCTCTAATTAATTCCATATGGTCATACCCTCCTTCACCACTGAAGTGAGGCCATTCTTGAATTTTTGGAACTTCTTTCAAAAGTGCTTGGCCCATTGATGGTTCCAAGTTATGAAAAGGAGTGGATGATTCACTTTTTAACTGTGAATTATCAGGATTCAATACTTGTGGATTTGGAATTCTTGTGCCCTCATTTTGATTCAGAGGTGTAGACATTCTTGGTAAGGTGTTCAATATTTGTTCAATGTCATTCATTTTACTGTTGCTACACCTTTGGGAATTTCTGTATTCATGTTGGAAGCTTTGTATTAAATTTATTACTTCAATTTTATACATGTCTTCTTTATGTGTCAGTTCTTGCCATAACTCTGTCTGTCTTGTATTATCAGCAGTTACTTGATTCAATTTCATTGATAATTTTGATACTTCTTCTTGTAAAGCATCAAAACACTTTTTCAAGGCAATGGTATATGTCTTTACTTCAGTAAAGGAATTTGAAATGTCATCAAGGACTTTCTTGTGATCTGTTTTGATAATATTTATGCCTTGTTTAATTCTTGTTTCAATTATGTCATCAATATTGAATTTGGAATATTTATATGTTAATTCTTTAATAATGGCAGATTGCTCATTTATTTTATTGTCAAATAAATTATCTTTATTGGAAATTTTAATTTTTCTTAAAACTTTCTCAAAACACATAAGTGTTTCATTAATTTGGCAAAGACTCAGGTTGTTTGTTTTAATGCTGTTACAAATGGTTTCATCTTTATCAGAAAGATGTTTTTTCACATCATTTATAGCATCATACAACTCTGGGATGGAATCAAATATATCAGAAATCATTTCTGGAATCTTAATCTGGCTTCCTCCTTCTTCTGTAATTCCATCATGGTTCTGGCCATCTGAAATACATTTTCCATGGCATCCTGCTGAATCTTTGGGATTCTGTATCCTTGGCTGTAAGGGTTTGGGGCTGGTGCCTTCCCTTTGCCCTTGTTTGGAACTTGTGGCTGTTTTTTCACGTTGGAATTGCTGGTGCTGGCCACTGGGGCTGTTTTTGGCACTGGTTTGGGTTGTGGAGGGTTGTTTTTCCTCCATTCTAGTGTCAACAGCATCATGTTTTTCTTCTCCATCAATTGATGCCATCCATTGAGCAATTTGCAAGTGGCGGGATGGCCCAGGAATTTTCTCACAGTTAGGTAAGAATTCATGCAATTCTTCCACAGGTCTGCAAGGATCTGGTACTCCTTGAATTGAAGTGCATTGTTGTATGCACTGTGGTTGGCTTTGTATATGTTCACAGAGGCTTGTTGTGGCGGTGTCAGCTCTTTTCGAAGGTAAAATGGTATTATCAGCTTCAGAATGACCCATTTTAGTTGTTTGGAAGTCATCAACTGACCCTTTTCCTTCTGTACCTGATTGGCCTCTGCCATAATCATGTCTATTACCTTTCTGGGAGCTTCTTGAGGGGTTATAGCTGGCTCCTGACCTGGTTGAAGGCATAATTCTGGTTAAAAAGGCTTAAAATAGTAATTTTACGTCAAAAAACTTACTATTGGCCAAATCTTTGGCTTTCTGAAGAGTATTACTTATGTCCAAGTTAATCAATTCAGAAGATATTGGTTCAGGTTGGTTATTATGAGTCACAATAACAGTACTATTATGGTCTGAATTAATAGTACTGGCAGGAATAATGCTGGTGACTGTTGAGGCTGTTTCAATGTTTTCTTGTCTTACCACGTTGTCAGACACTAAAATCAATGAAAAAACCAATTGATTAAGTAAAAAAAAGGATATTTAAAAAAGGAAATAAAAATATAAGCCTCACTTATAATATGAAAAAAATTATTTTTTATGGATTTTTTGAATTATAAGTATTTTTTATATGTTTTTAAATTTTTCAATATAAGAAAAAAGATTTAAAAAGAGCAAAAAAAATATTTCACAGGCAAAGTATCACGGCTGGGCCCCCAAATGTAAGGTGTGAATATGAAACTTTGATTAAAAATCAAGTACTTTTCCTGTCCTCAAAATTTGTATAAGGTAAAAATCAATTACAAATAGTATGAAATATTATTTTTAAGAGGAAACACACCAATTTTATTGTTTATAACTTTATTAGTATAAAACAATAATCTTATAAAAATTTATTGTTTTACCAACAATAAAAATTTATCCAAAAAATTCTCTACAAGAGATATTTTAAGGCTACAAAAGAAATTTCTTCAAGAGCAATTTCAATTGGAATTAATTGAGAAAAGAACTGCAAGCAATTAATTAAAGAGCAATGTCTTTAAAAAGAATATTAAAGAGAAAACACGCCCAAAAGTGACCAGAGTGAATTTGGAAACAAAGTGACAAAGTTTACAGTGATGAAAGATGCTTTAATTCACTTTTGGGGTGGTTCAGGGGTAAAAATGATTATAAGAGTTACAAACAATGATTATAATGATTTTTTTTCACGTGTTTAAAAGGTTTGAAATGATATAAGAAAGGTGGTTGAAATCTTTTATTGATTGGTTTAACAGTGTTTAAACTAATTATAAAAGGAAAAGATTCTAACATGAAGAGAAAAGTGGGGCAAAGAAGACATTCTTTTATAGCCATCAATTCTCTTACTCCAAAAGTAAAATTTACTCTTGTCAGTCGTGAAAAAAATTCTGGAAACAGAAAAGCCAATTATGGCATCATTGAACCCTGGTTTAGACCAAAAAGGGCTGGTTTAAGCCATTTTTAGCCATTTTGGACCCTTAAATCAGCCATTACTATAGCAATACCAGGCCTAGAGCCTTCAAAAAACGTCAGAATGTGTGTCAGAGGCGTAGAAACTAGCTAAAACTGTTTTTACTATGATTGTTTTATCTTAAGGGTAGTTTTACCCTCTTGGCAACAGCTAAAACTACCCCAGTTGGTATCAAAACCTCATCATCAATTGAGTCCACAGACCCTGTAACTCAATTCCAGGCCAAAAGTGATGAACTTTTGCGTGAATTTTGACATCCCACGCCTGTCAGCAAGGATTTTGGGGGTCTAGCTCCCCCTTTGAGCTGGAGTTCCTTTCCCCCCCAAATTTAATCTTTCCAATTTATTTTTCCTTTAATTCCTCATCATGTATTATACTTATAATTTGCATATGTAATTCAATTCAATTGGACAGTACAATACAGTAATAATTGACACCTCATATTTAAATCAAAGTTCACTTATGTAATACATGCACACATTTTGACATTTCAATTGAATTCAATTGAAAATACTTCAATTCCTCATAACTTCTAAACTAAACACAACACCTCAATTTTAACACAAAAATTGATGGTTAACACCACATGTGGTGTAAATTAAATTAAGGTTTTGAGGATTTTCAACTTTTGTATTGAAAATACTAAAAACTTAATTTAAGCTTATTTAGAGTTGAGTTACAAGAATTTCACTCAGAGGTGACCCCACCTGATTTTTTATGAGGAATCCAATGGTGAAATAATTTTCATAAGTTTATTTATTGGATAAAAAGTTATAATAATTTTTATTTAACTTTTTTCCAAATTTATTTATTTTTTTACAATTTTGTTAAAAATTCATTTTTACTTAATTTTTTCAAGTATAAATGTAATTTTGTAATTACAAAATTTAATGTAATTTTATTTTTAAATTGTAATTAATTTTTCATTTTTTATATAATTTTATATTTTTATTTTTATTTTTATTGTAATAATATAAATGAAGTTATTTTATTTATATTAATATGTTATTTTTGTATTTGTGGTCTTTTGGGTATATGAAATTACCTGTAAGGCTCACAAACACCATAAATCAATGGTATAGCCAAGATACCACCAAAACATGGAGCTGAGCCAAATTAGCTCAAAAGGTATCGGAAGAAAGAGGAAACTTACCTCTTTCTGAAAATGTAAGTCCCATCATCACAGGAAGAATAATAACAAAGTTATTCATGCTCAAAGTTATTGCTGAGCATAAACCTTAATTTTCACCTCTCATCTGAAATACAGAGTAAGAGGCTTAACCCCATCAAATGGGTATTCAAAATGAAGCTCTAAGTCAGGGCTATCCAATGGTACCAGTCAAACTGGGTTAGCACCAGTATTACAGAAGGTATGGTCAAATTCAGGCAAAATAAGGGTGAACAAAACATTCACCTCTCATCTAACTTCTACATTTTTATTGTGAGATACCTCAAGTGGGGTCTTTTTGGAAAGAGCACAATCAGGAATATCTGATGGTGTCATCCATTTCTCATATCTCCACTATAGGAGAAGATATGGGGCAAACAAGCCCAATACAGCTTTTTGCCTAAACCACGCATGTGTATAAAAATCTTGTACATGGCATAACTTTGCCATATTTAATGATAACCATATCAAATAAGGTACCATTGTGTATAACACATACAGGCCTACACACCGGTTCAGTTTTGAGGTTGATATCTCAAGAACTGACAAAGGTATAGCTGTTTTAAGGTCAGATTCTCACATTCTGACCAATACAGCTTTACCCTGGGATAATATCCCATAACCATGATTATGAGGTGTCAAACTGACGAAGAAGCATGTTTATACTTCAATACCTCATAAGTCAGTAAATACTGGGCTCCCATACAGTTTCTGTACAGCATTCTATGTGTCATACACATCAGAAGAGCGCTATGTGGTCCCCAGATGAAAATATTCACCCTGTATTGGCGAAAACTGCCCAGATGTGGTTTCAAAACCACATCTGAGCCCAATACAGGCTATACAGGTCCTTGAAAACCACAAGCCTGTCTCAGATAGTGACAAAATCTTCACTTCCTCTACGTGGAAAGGTCTAACAGCCCTTCCACCCCATTTCAGGATAAAAAGGAGGCTTTTGACAGCCAGAAATGCTTTCCTCATCCTGCTCTTGAATACCCTATGTAGTAAACTGTCAAAAACAGTTTTACTCTTGGGTAATGTACAGGTATAATTATAATATTATTTATTGTAGCCTTGATTATTGAAACCCAACAGATAATGCTGCACCCAGCGCTTTCAACAGTGCTCACCACCACTATATTTCATATAGTAAAGCCTTTTTATTCTTAAATTAAAAAATCTTAAACTCTTATAGCTCTTTTCAAATCCTTTTTTACCGTGTCACAGTCAGAGCTAAAAGTTGTAAATACATTTTAATACTTTTATCATAGACTCAGCCTGACATCATCACTGCTATTTCTTAAATAGCAGAGCCCTTTTATTTACTCATTAAACAATTATGTATGTCCGAGTCATAGTTAAATCTTGTAATCACTGTTTAATAGCTCCTACATAGACTCATCCTAAAATCTGTTATTTATTTCTGGTAATTCTCATATGAATAAGTGAGTAAGATGGTTTCCTATGTAGGTTTGGTGGTAGTTTCAAGAAGGTGAGGACAACACATCCAATAATCACCATGAAAAAAATCTTATCCCCACCAGTGGGGGTAGAATCTCACACACATGTACAACCAGGATTACAACATGCTTCATACTGGGCTCTACTTTGCTATTATTATTTAGTCATCTTCCAAGCTGGAGATTCAAGATTAATAAATACATCAGATAAAATGCATTAAGCTATGTAAATTCTGGAATTCCACAAGATTCTCTCAAACCAAAGCAGATAATGTTGCAATTGAACTAATTTAATTAGACATTAAATATTTGTATTGAAGTTTCCAAAATAAGAACAGTTTACTCCCTCATCTCTTTTCATAAACTTCCCTCAATGGACTTCTTTCCTCTGAACATTCTTTCATAATATATCAATATCTTTGAATTCCAAAATATCTTTCTTTAAATAATTACATATCATGAGTATCTCTCACTAAAAGAAATGCTTTTCAATATTACTTGTCCCAAAAGCTTGATTGAATGTTTTCCTGAAAATTAAACACAAATTAACATATAATATGTCCTTTTTTAAATATTTGGAAATAATGTTGCAATATTATTGTGAATATTATATTTAAAAAGAATTACAAACCCATTCAGCTACTGTCGCTTTCTTTCTCTCTTATCCCTGAAATCCAATTTTTCTTTGAGACCTCCAAGGAAATATTATTCTCATTTTTGCAAAATTCAAGATTTTTTATCTGTCACACCTTTTTTCCATAATATAAATAATTTAAGATTTCTTATGGCTCAAAAAAATTTCTTTCTGTATTAAATAGCACTAAATATACACAAAATTTCCAAAAAAAACCTACTTTATAAGAATATATTCTAAAGTCTTACCTAAACCCCTACAAGGTATATTACTGTGAGAAAGATTCATTATAAAATAATGTTTTGGAGGACTAAATCTTCATTCAGGTCATCATTATCTTTCATTTTCGTGAAAAAAAAGCAATCTTACAGTAACAGTCACAACTTTTGAACAAGTGAATTCATTACATATCCTTAGACACATATTTTTTTGGATAAATGTTACAGGTATATGTTGGATTTCTTAGTATAAATAATATTCTTGTTTTAATTGGAAGTATTTATCAAAGTGTGAAAAGTCCAAGAATCTTGAATCAATTTAGAAGGTACCATAAATCCTTCAATCTCAACTGAGTGAAGTCATTATTTGAGTTGAAATTAATTTTCATAATATAGATATTGAATTTTCTGATGATAGTTTTTTAAGAAAATGATTCCTTCCAAAAACCTCTTTGAAATTTATATCCAACTTTCTTTTATATCTCAATTGTCCTAATCAATTCAATTGAACTATCATTGTGATATCTCATGATGGAACTTATCATATAAAATTTATGAAGAATATTCCTTAATATGAAATATTTCTTGGAAAACATAGATGCACTTGTATAGAGATATTCTCATTTAGCTCAAAGCAAAAAAGTCAATACTCTTCACCTTTTCAATTCACCATCATAAAAATTGTGTTCAGTTTTTGCATATTTAACACTGTATCAATAAATAAGTGGTAATATTGAAACAACAATTAATCATTTTCATCTAACAATAATATAATAAGCTTTAAGGCTCCCAGTTCAACACCTAAAATTTATTAATTATTCTCTTTTTAAAAAGCCTGATTTTTTGAGGTTTTCATCTATATAATCAGCTCAAACCAATGGTACATCTTATGTATTTCAATAATATCATTTGATTACTAATCTTCATATATTGATTGTATGATATGCATGTATTTTATCTGAAAGGTCTAAGATATTCTTCTTCCAAGAATCAACCTTCCAGAGAATTTTCAATATAAATATCTTTCATTTGTTTTCCATAAGAGAAAAACTGTAAGTATATTCTTCCCTTTCCTTTTTAGCAATGAAAATTTAGCCAATTATACAGATTAAAAAAAAATTATATAGCTTGATAGGATCAGTGATCTGTAGAAGAAATAACACACCAATTCTCAATCCTCTACACAGGATATTTGAATAAAATCTTGAAGCTGAAGCTTTCTCTGTGATTCTTTGACTGGTTTCATCAAGTTAGATGTCTTATTCAGACTTTGGAAGCTACATCTATATATATCTTGATGTATATATTTAAGCTATAACTTGATGGCAGCCTTTTAATTTTACATTTTTTCATAAACTATGAACTCAGATACTTTTTTTGCAAGACTTAGAAATCTTAGAGTTAAATATTATTCTCTTGATTTCTTGAAAAATCATTTCTAGTATTTTTTCCAAAAATTAAATTGCTAAAGCCTATAAGGTTGCTTCTAACTTCCTACAATATTCTCAAAATCAATTACTCTTCAATAAATAAATAAGGCTGATCTTCTATGGAAAAATTTTTACTTTTCAAATTGCTTTATATTGAATGGAAAAAAAGCAAGAAAAATTATGTCAATAACTTATGGCAATTTTCTTTGTTTTCTTATGATTGAGAGGGGGAACAATAAAAGCAATTTGAGACAATTTGGAAACCAATTTCTTGTAAATCACACCAGCATAGGTTATTATCAATATATCATGACTATAATTCTAGCTTTCATTTATGTACATAAATCTTATGGAAATAGTTTTTTAATATTCTTCTTTTTCAGATTCAAAGACACCAAAAATTTCCATAAATGTCTCTATATAATAGTTTTCAATATGATGAAAAAAAATTATATTTATAAAAATACTGCATAAAAATTATTCATTTCTGTCTTACAAACTTCCTTAGAAAATTTAAAATACACTTCCAAGTGGTCTAAAACTAGGTTCATTTCTGAAAGTAATAATTACTCCAGAAATAATAACATCAAAAAAATGGGGCTTACACACCCTTTTTAGTGATTGTATTTTCCATTTAGCTGTGGCTCAAAACTTTGTCCAACCCACTTACACTAGCCAATTTTTGGTAAAGTTGGAAACAAATTGGATATTGGAATCTTTATCAAGGAATTACCACTATCAATTCCTTAATTACAAAATTTATGAGAGTATGACTGGACTTATGGACTTAAACACAAGACTATTACATGGATTGAACAGTTTTACATAAACATCATATTTGAATCCATTTATTATTGAAAATATATCAATATGTTTGGTTTTCAAATTTTTCTGTGTGTCTTTCAAAAATGTTGAGTTATGAAAATGAATTTCCCAAAGAAAATTTAACCTCATTATACTTTGGTCTTCAGGGACTTAATACATCAAACGATATGGCTCTGATATATGAAAAAGCTCTAAATAAACACTCTTCCTTATGCTTCTTCATTTTCTTGAGCCAGTTTTCTCTTTACCTCATATTAATTGGAATATTTTTATTACCTTCATTTTATCTGAATTTTGGTGACATCATTCCAATATTTTGAAAATTTGATTCAATTAGTATTGTTTTTTTCAACTTTTGGATGTTTTTTTAATATTTCCCTTACTGTGTTGAGCTTTAATTTTCTTTTTTCAATTCCTGCTATTTGTTGATTTTGTGTTTTGTGTTTTTTTGATTTGTTTCATTTTGTACTTGCCAATTATTTCAAATTTTTATTTTTTGGTAATTCTTGATTTGATTTTTTTTCAATTTTTTTAACTTATCTTTTCAAGCTTTTTGAAGTTTTGTTAGGGTTTTTTATGGATTTTTTTTTCTTTTTGGAGGTTTATTATGGTATGAATTTTTTTCGAAGTTTGTTTTTTGGCGGTTTGTTTGGTTATT
Source organism: Austropuccinia psidii (assembly GCA_023105745.1). NCBI lineage: Eukaryota > Fungi > Basidiomycota > Pucciniomycetes > Pucciniales > Sphaerophragmiaceae > Austropuccinia > Austropuccinia psidii. The sequence goes on along the minus strand of JALGQZ010000017.1, from coordinate 22,992,867 downwards.
TTTTCACAATAGCCCTTTTTTGAACATATAACTGAATAACACTCTAAAAAAAATAACATAGACATTTTCAAAAAATTGAAAAAAACACTCACAAACGTTTAAAAGAAAAAAATTAAAATTAAATGATAAGATGAAACCCAAAAAACCAAAAACGGCTGTTGGTAAACCCATGTAAGCAATTTACTAAAAAAACATAAGGGTTGTTTTTTGATTAAAATGTAGTTAAAAAACACCTGTATTGGGCACAGCCCCAATTATGGCATAAATGCCATGATTAATGCAATAAATCGAATTCCTGTCATTGTTGATTGCATTTATGGCATTTTTATGCTGTTGTTGATGCCGTTTATGGAATTTCTATGCCTTTGTTTATGCCATTTATGGAACTTTAAACAGTTCCATAAATGGCAGAAATGTCATTGATAATGCCATTTATGGCATTATTATGTCATTGTTAATTCCATAAATGGCATTTTCAATTTGAATAATGCCATAAATTACTTTTTTAATTCAATTTATTTCAACAATGGCATTTTCAATTTACTTACAAACATGAACAAAAAAACATAAAAAAAGCACTTTTTGGGCCTACAAGTGTCCCACCCAAAAAAAAAGCCCAAAATTTTGGGTTTTGGGGTTTTGATTCTCAATCTTCTCCCTTTTATTTCAAAAAGAAACATGGAAACTCATAAGTGGGAACCTTTATGATGAATTTTGTTTAAAAAATAGGCGTTTTTGCCAAATTTGTCAAATTGGATTAATTTGGCAAAAAAATTGAAACAATGTGGGGATCTTGACTTGCCATTTTGGAAAAAATATGGCAAAAAAATAAAAAAAAAGTCCTGAAAATTGAGCCTGTGGAATTCTTTTTAAAAAAATAGGCCACTTACATGTTTTTACAATAAATTGGTAGACACATGGAAGGGCTTGCATGTGCTTAAAAACACGCTTAAAAAAATTAAACGAAAATTCAATTCAAAATAACAAAAAAATAAAAGAAACAAACATTAGAAATTAAAGAAAAATATGCAAATAAGAATTGGAAATAAGATAAAAATAAAAATCAAAAACAAAACTTGATAAATTACAAACAATGAAAAAACCCAAAAGAGAAAGAAAATTACAAAACAATTGAAGTAAATGAATAAAGGTAAAATAATCTTGAGCATAAAAAAGGAATTGGAAAAAATGAAAAAATAGAAACAAAAAAATCCTTTTTCTAAGGATTTAACATATATAAGCAACACCATAAATTACAAAAAAAGAATGTCTTTTTTTTATCAAAGTTTTGAATGATAATGATTTGTGCTTTTGTCAAAGTAATTGAGAAAGAAAACAAGTTTTTTACTATCAAAATAATGAGAACATTTCATTTAAATCTCTGCCAGATATACATAACTCTGAAGTAACAGAAAGGTGGTTGAACCAGAAATTAAAGCTTTCAAAATGGAATACTTTCATTCTTTCCAGATTTGTGTATACATATTGTATACAAAAGTGGACTTAGGTTAGATAAATATGAGGTATTGAAAGCAAAACTTAAAATTTCAAAGTCCAATTGAGTTGATCATTATTATGACTATATTTCTGTATTTCAAGAATAATTAAGCTCCACATAGAAGTAAATTCAAATTGAAAAATACCTTTTATAATTGATATATTTATTAAATGCAAACAGGATTAGAAATCCAACAGAATATAATAGAATTGAATATCTTGAATAATGAATAGAAGGGTACAAATATTTAAAAATATATTTGTGAGCCTTGAGGAATATTTTACATACCCAAATAGGCCACAATTATCTTAAAAATAAATTTTGAATTATGCATGACTCATAAGTCATGCATATATCTAAAATTCATCATTTTTAATTTCAGAAAAGATGAATAACTTTTTATTGAGTAAGTAAATCCATGGATTTGAGGCCAGTTTTGGATTCTACACAAAAATTCACCTAGGGTAGCTCCATAGAGTCACTAAGCTCAAATTAACTCTTTAAGGTGGTAAAATGGAAAATACTTCAATACCACATCATCAATACCACATAAAAGATCTGTGAAAAGTTTTGTTTTTCTTAATTTCACGCCAAAATAATGGGAATGTGAGAAATCCCATGTTGCATATACACTAAGAATAGTGTTATGCATGTTTTGAGCACTTAATATCATGGTATTACTACATGGACTTTTGGTACACCCATAGTGGATATCTCACTTGAAGCTTAAATTTCTATTTTGACGTGAAAAATAGGCAAGGGGGACAAAAGACATCAAAGAGAGCCAGGGTACCCAACTTCTGAGGCCTCAGAGGCGTGGACAGCTCTAAAGCTTGGATAAATGGCTGATCTTAGCCTAATTGGTAAACTAAAACCTTTTTGGGAACTTGGTTACCATGTTACAACTACAGTAAAACTTAAGAAAATAGCAAATAACCTGCTATTTTGACGTGCCAAGGAGGTAAAGAGCTACTTAGACTCCTGTAACCATGTCAAGTCTTAATGACTTTCCATGGATAAATCCCAAAAGAGTAATTAAAACCCTTTTTGGACTTGTATCCATTGATTTACCTCATAGCAACAATGAAACACTGATATTTGCAATTCTACGTAGAAATGAGGTAAAAACTTCAAAAATTCATTAAAAATACAATTCTTGATGAATCTTCCTGAAACTTCCAGGACTAATGGAGAGCTGTATTATCTATGGTACAAGCAAAAAGAATTACAGTTTTACTAGTAAAATTAAAAGTTTTACATACAGTCCATTTTTGACTATTCTACGTGAAACACTGAATCTTCAAAAATTCACAGTAATTACAACCTGTGATGAAATTGGCAATAACATTCATAACTTTGAAAAATCAATGATTATTTTGGAATAAAAGAATATTTACAGATGTTACTCCTTTTATTCTTAACCATATTGGGGTTTGTAGTCACGTAAAAGCATCAATTAAGTAATTATGATAATCTTACGTGACAGCAGATGATGCAATCAATAATCCAAAAAAGGTTTATTGTTTTCTAACTCACTTGTTTTTCAGTTTGCTCCATGGCACGCCTCTGTGAGCTGTTGTTGACTTAAAAGAAGCCTCTTCTTGCTGTTTTTTCCACATCATCATCATCTTATTATTCATTTAAACCATTATTACCAACAAGTAAGTACTAGTAAGGCTATTATTAAGTGTTTTAAATCTTTCAAAATCAATCATAAAGACGTGAAATCATAGAATAAAACTATAGATTGTTGTAATACTGTTATAAATACATTTTGATCCCTTAAATCCACAATTCTACTTCAAATATCTCTACTTTATCTTTCAATAAGTTCTTTGGAATATTAGTGAGTGATTTATCTTTAATCCTTAAAGTTTTTCTCTAAAATTAGTTTTATTCAACAATTACCAGTATAATTATTCTTGCAAAATATAATTATATATTAAAATAATTTTATTATTTTAATAAAAGAAGTTTTATTATTAAAATCTTCTTGTAATTGATTCTTGTAGACAATTACTTGCTCACTGTTAAAATCACTATTAGTGTTTAAAACGTGAAAGAAATAATTCTTAATTATTTAATTGTGGCTATAATAATATTTTATTGTTATATTTCATAAGAACAGACATAGTACTGTTGATTAATAGTAATATTATCATCAGTTTCATAGTCACATCTTACAATATTGCTACTCCTTATTTATGTAACTAAATGACTTGAAATTGACCACCAAGAGTCTGTTGAGAATAATGATCCCCAATTACATATGGGATATGAAGAAGTAAGAAAGATGGAATAATTTCCTTTTAAAAAAATACTTAGAAATTGGAACATACCTCTCAAAAGGAATTTCAATTCTATAAGAATAGAATAAAGAATGATATCAGGGATTATTTGAGTTAAAATCTTTTTGTTTTTTTCCAAATTCTGTTTTATGAGCTTAATGTTTTTCTTTTAAGAAAGCTACATATTATTAATTTTCAGTGGTAGACACATATGAAATAAATCAATTATTTCAAATGGAAAAGACAATTTAAGCAATTTGAAATTTTGTCACACATTTGTTGAAGGAAATTTCTTTCCCTGTTGGAGATAATTTTCCATCCAGAATTTTTAATATTAATTAATGGTGGATATTTTATGTATGAGGAAACAAACAAAAATAATGATATAAGCTTAATCTTCTATTCTAATTGAGTAAAATTCTGAATGACCAGATGTGTGGCTGAAATTATCTGCAAAAATCTCTCAAGGTGAGAACCAAGGTTAAGACTCAGGTTGGAACTGGGTTGGACCTGCCACCCCTTCCAGCAGGGATAGCTTTTTTTCATGGTCACTCTGTTGCTTCCATGTGGGTAATACAAGTTAACAAAGAATGACAAAACTAGCTTAAGTTAATTAAAATTATTTGAATTTTAACTTGACCAAAGAAATTGCTTCCAAGCTTGAATTTTCTGGTTACTAATTATATTATTTTCATTACTGTGAATTGTTTTTCATTTTGATATTTCACTTTTAATTATCTTAAGGCCCAATAGAAGTTCAATAAAGGCCCTTTCTTTGTAAGTATAATAGATACACCTTGGGCTGTTGATTACCTCTAATTCATTCAATTTGATTCTCAATGACCAACAAGGTGTTATTCCCTTGTTGCACATTGTGATAAAGTGTGTGCTTTCTTTGAATAGTTTTGTCTTTTAAACATTCTGGCCAATTATTTTGTAAGGGAATGTTAAAGGCACATTGGTGCCTTCACACAATTAATAACATTTTGTAAAAAACACAAATCTCTTGAGCTTTGGGAAGTTTCCTGGTGACTTCAACATTGTACATAGGTATTTTGTTGGCTTTATTACTGAAGTGTTGTGTTTTGGGGGTGATAAGACAATGGTGTGAATAGGTTTATAGGCTGTGAAACAGCTTTTCCAGATTAAAAAACATAACAGGTGGAGCCACAATAATTTTTGTTTAAATAAAACTGAAAGTAAAATAAATTATCTCACATGTAAAATATCATGGCTGAGCCCCCAAGTGTAAGGTGTGAAGATAAAACTTTGATAAAAAATCAAGTACTTTTCTTATCCTCAAAATTTGTATAAGGTACAATTCAGTTAAAAATAGTAAAAATTAAGAGTTTTTCAGATAAAACATGCCACATTTTTTTTAAATTTATAAGTATTAAAATGTAATATTATAAATATTTATTGTTTTACCATCAATAAAAATTTATCCAAAAATACTCTAGAAGTGATATTTAAGGCTACAAAAGAAATTTCTTCAAGAGCAATTTCAATTGAAATTAATTGAGCAAGAACCGCAGGCAATTAATAGAAGAACAAATTCTTTAAAGCCATTATTCAAGATAAAACACACCCAAAAGTGACCAGAGTGAAGTTGGAAACAAAGTGATGAAAGATTCTTTAATTCACTTATGGGGTGGTTGAAGGGTAAAAATTATTATAATTATTTTTGAACATGGTTAAAAGGTTTAAAATAATTTAAGAAAATTTTTTGTAATCTTGTATTGATTGGGTTAAAAGTTTTTAAACTAATTCTAAAACTAAAAGATTCTAACATTAAGAGCAAAGTGGGGCAAAGAAGACCTTCTTTTATAGCCATCAATTGTCTTACTCAAAAAGTAAAATTTACCCTTTTCAGTCGGGGAAAGCACACTGAAAGCAGAAAAGCCAATTATGGCATCATCAAACCCTGGTTTAGACCACAAAGGGCTGTTCTTAGAAATTTTTTGGTATTTTCAGCCATTGCTATAGTAATACCTGGTTCCAAGCCTTCAAAACACATAAGAATGTCTGTAGGAGACATCGAAACCAGTTGAAAGTGGTTTTACTAAGATTTTTTTTACTTACGGGTAGTTTTACCCTCTTGGAAACAGTTAAAACTGCCCTGGTTGGTATCAAAACCTCATCATCAATTGAGTCACAGACCCTGTGACTCAATTCTAGGCCAAAAGTGACAAACATTCACATGAATTTTGACAACCCATGCCTGTCAGAAAGGAGTATAGGGGAGTCTGGAACCCATGGGGCCAAGATTCCTTTCCCCCCAGAATTAATCTTTCAAAGTTATTGTTTGTTTAATTCCTCATCAGGTACTATACTTGTAGTTTACATATGTAATTCAATTGAGTTTGACATAATACAACTTTAATAATTGATAACTCATATGCAAATAAAATCTCACTTATATAATACACATTCACATTTTGACATTTAAATTCAAAATACTTCAATTCCTCATAGCTTCTAAACTAAACACCACACCTCAACTTTAACAAAACAAATTGATGGTTTACACCACATGTGGTAAAGGTTTTTGAGTATTTTAAATTTTCATACAGAAAATACTAAAAACTTAATTTAAGCTTATTTAGAGTTGAGTTACAGAAATTTTACAAAGACGTCACCCCATCTTATTTTTTATGAGGAATCCAATGGTGAAATAATTTTCATATATTTATTTATTGGATAAAAATTCATGATAATTTGCATTTATATTTTCTCTAATAATATTTTTGTTGAAAATTCATTTTTACTTAATTTTTCCAAGTAAAAAGGTGTTTGCACAATTTCAAATTTCAAAGGAATTTGATTTTTAAGTTATAACCAAGATTTTAATTTTGTACATATAAATTTCCTGTTTATATTTCAATTTTTGTTTTTAAAATATAAATAAATTTATTTTTGTTATAATTATATCATTTTTTTATTCTTTGTGGTCTTTTGGGTATATAAAAATACCTCTAAGGCTCACAGATTGACTGTACATTTAGACTCTATGCAAGAAAATATGCCAAGAATACCACTTGTACTCTAAAGGGAAAAAATCCTGAACAAAACCATGATTCCACTACAAATATCCTGGCACATCCTTCTTTTGGAAAACTCAATGACCAAGAAACATCCCAAATTTCTCAGATATCTGAATCACTGCTCATACAAAGGTAAATTGAGGCCCAATCATACAGCCAGAGGGAGTATTACAGGCCTGTAATCCTTCAATACATTCAAAACCAAGTAAATGAAATTGAGAAAGGCAAACTGTAAGGCAGAAGGCACATTTATGCTCTCTTTGAAACCCTCAAAGAAGAAGTTTTTGTGTGGTCTTCTGCAAGGGATACTGAGGGAGAAATTACTTCCTTTTTTTCACTGACCCCCTTGCCATAAAAACCCTTCATGGATTTCCTCATGCAATTCTTCTTGGTTGTACTTATAGAACTAATAAGTAAAAAATTCCCCTTTTTCATATTATTTGATTCAGCTCTACAAATAAGACATTTTCTTAGGCTTTCTGTTTGATGAAATATGAAACTAAAATCTCATATACATGGTAATTGAATCAATACATAGAGAAAGCTCTCAATAATACCAATGATATTCCCGCTCCATTTATTGTTATTCACAGGTATTTGACCTTGAATAATTCTCTTAAGAAGCTTTTCCCAGACACAAAGGTCATGCTATGTTTTTGGCACATGAATGAACATGTATCTGCCCATTGCATGAGGAAAATTTGTCATGGAACTGATTGTAAAAACTTTATGGGCTTTTAAAATCAAGAAAATTAATTTTATGTTTCACTTTTATACTCATTACTGTGTTTATTAATGACTTTGGAAGTCATCTCTCAGGTTATGTATTTATCCACTGGAAAGTCTTTCAATGTTAATTTGAATAAGCTTCAAAAGAAGGTCACTGGTACTCTCCTGGAGGATTTCGGGGCCATTCACATTTCTTTCAAGAAACAATTTATTGAAATCATAAACAGAATCCCAAGAAAATGTTTTTCCATGTCAAGAATTTCCCTCCAAACATCTGTGCTCTCATTAGCAAGGTAACCCATTACCCCCTACAGATGGCCTTTGAAACTTTCAAAGAAATATTTTTCCCCACTGAAAAATGCACCAACAAATACAGAAACTATCAAGGCATACCTTGCAAGCACAAGACTCAAAATGCAATTGACAAGTTCCAAAGGCTCCATTTATTAGAATTCCATCCTTGATGGCATTTGATTTTACCTGTGAGGATTATTTCATCTTCAATTTCTTAGTTTTTTCACATTACCTGATTTTCTTTGTCATCTTCTTTTCAGAATAGCTATCAAGGTGACTATCAAAGTGTTGAAAAATAAAGAAATAATGAAGCCAAAATAATATTTGGGGATATTGGGGAAGAATTTTTTTAAAGTCCAATGGCGGAAATTTCACCAGTTCTTCAGCATTTTCAATATGTTTTGACTGGAAAAGTCCCTTTTGATAAAATTCCCAAGAGTAAAGACAATCAAGAATATTATGAAGACCTACTATAGTGAAAGAATATCTGTGGAAGACCTCAAGGAGCCAAAAATAAAAATCAAAATAAAAATAAAAATAAAGGAGATCCCTAAAGATTTGAAATATTTGAAATTCAATCAAAGATAAGAGGAGGATACCCATCAAAAGTTACCAGCACAACAAATTCAAGATCACAGTCAATTCCCCCCCCCCTCAAATTATGGAAGTGGATTCATCTGAAGATTCTGAGGCCTAATTATTGAAATCAATCACTTCATAAGACTCACTACCTTCAGTAACTCAATTGAATGAATATAGCAAATAAAGGGTCACTCTCAGAAGCTACAGAAGATTGGCCAGGAGTAGAAGAGCCTCACAAAGAAAGTCCCACAAGCCTACAACAACCATGAGAATATATAATTCCGTTGACTTAACCTGTGAGAACTTCCAAAGGAATTCTCACACAAGTGAAGAATTCTTCAAGATCTTCTTGAGTTTTGATTGATTCATTTCAATGTAGTTTTTTTTGTTTCTTTTAACATTTATTAAGTTTTATGACCCAATCTTGTCAGGTACCTGTCTCAGAAGAATTAGTAAAATCTATTTTGAAATACAACTTCAAACCCATCAATTTCCAGGGTGATGGAAGCTGTGGATACAGAAAAGTATCTTATTAAATTTACAAGACTCAAGATCAATGGGGTGATTTCAGAGGTGACTTGACTGGAGAAATTCAAAATAATTGAAACCTTTATAAAGCCATGAACACTTTGGTACCCTCAGTAGCCTCTTATTTTGACAGAATTGAGTAATATGAAGATGTTGGCCAGGCTCCAAAGAGCAAGTGGATTTCCATGCCTGATATTGGGGATCAAATTGGAAATAGGTATCAAATACTAGTTTTATTTTATTCCACAGTCCAATATTTCTCTTTTTTCCTTTATCTCTAGCCTCCAAATGAAAATACACCCATTTTCATCTTTTTTTGGATAGCTGTTCTCATTTTGTTCTATTGGATCTCATCATTTCTAAAGTTTACCCTGTTCCCCCAATTACTGTGAGTTGATAATTTCATTCCCAACCACAAGCCCTGGGTAGAAATATCAATTTAAGAAATGCAGGATGTCATATTTCTCCAATCTTCCTCCCCCCCTTAGAAAAAACCCATTCTTTTGAAGGTTGATTCAGATTGAATTTTTCTCAAAATATACAATTTACACCAATTTTCCTCCTCCTCAGTCCTATTTATTTCTTAAATCCCACCTCAGTCTCTTTTTTTTATCAAAAATATGGCACTTTTGTTCTTACAAATAGTCATATTACAAAAATGAAAAAAAAAACATAACTTTTTGGGCCTTAAATTTTCCCACCCAAAATTTTGGACTTCTAGGTTTTGATTGTCAAGATTCTTCCCTTCCTTTTTTTTAAAAAAAATATGGAAATTCATAAGTGTGAACATTTTTAATGAATTTTTTCAAAAAAACATAAGCCATTTTGCCAAATTTTCTAAATTGTAGAAATTTGGAAAATAAATTTTTGGGGCACTTGATATCCCATATTGGAAAAAAGTATGGCAAAAAAAATTAAAGAAATCCTCAAAATTAAACCTGAGGAGTTTTTTTCAAAAAAACAAGCCACTTATGTGTCTTTGGACATAAATTGGTAAAAACACGTAATAACTTACATGTTTTTTCCAACATCCAAAATTTAATGAAGAATAATATAAACTTGATTAAATTTACTCTTGAGGCTTATTTTTGTGGTATTTCTTTTTCTTGTTTATGTCTTTTATTTTTACAATTTTTTTTCCAATTTCATACTTAATTTATTTGATTTTGTGATAATTAGTTTTTCTTCTTTTTTAAAAGAAAAAAATAATCAAAAGAATAGGATAACAGGAAATTAGTTTAAGAGGATCTTAATTTCATACTCAAGCCTTGTCACACTTAAAAAAAAAAGGTTTTGAATGTGCATTAAAACTTAATAAAATCAAATTGAAATTCGTCTTAAATTAAAAGAAACAACTATTAAGTTTTTTAATTTACTTTTTTCACACCCTCAAAAAAGAAAAAGAAGTCAATCATCACTTTTGGAGATAATAAGGTGATTTTTTTACAAAAAAATAAAATAAAATTTTATTAAATCTCATTAATAAACAATGATAAATTATTGAAAGCTAATTATTTATATATTTACATATTTAAGTCTGTTTTTTTAAAAAAATCAAAATGACAATTAAATTAAACTCAAAAAAAACAAGAGGAAATTCCTCTTTAGTTCAAATCGACTAAATGTAGTAAAAAAATATTACTGAAATTCTTTTAGTTCAACAAAATTTAGTTAATTTTCAAATGTTATTTGATTGGCTATACTGTATACACAGTATAGTACTGTGAAGCTTGAATAATAAGTCTAGCATTTAATCAGGTGATCAATTAATGATTCATTCTGCATGCATATGCAAGTTTTTGAATTGTTATTTTTAGTCTGATGACGAATTTAGTTTAATACCAGACCATATTAGTCTTATCAACTGATTGCTTTTGCCTTTATTTATTGATACAAACATAAACATTATTATCATTATTAGGAAAAATAAAAGACTCCAGGAATTTTCAACCATTTTTAACAGTTAGACTGACATATATAGGAGTTCAGTGTAGAGTGCCTTCCTGAATAGTTCTATTTGAGATACTGTTTGTCGTTATAAATTGAAATAATGAATTTTGCTTTGTGTTTTATCTTTCTACCTTTTGGGGTATAAGTCGCTAACACTTCATCAGCTAAGGTGAAAGTAAAAGTAAATTTAATCAATTCAAAACTCTAATCGAGAGAGCAATCTTGGGTTGACTTGCTGATCTTGCTGTTTCTACAATTTATTAAATAATTTTGGGGTGAAGTATACGATACCTATATCATCATCAGCCTAATCGTGACTATTTCCCCAAGCGCGTACTCCACCTCGGCTACCCAAACCAATCAGTGTTGCAAGTACTGCAGTGAGTATTGTATTTCTTCGTTATGTTTGAAATTTAAAGGAAATGCTCTCTTCCATGCCGTCCGCGCTTTGCTAGCTTCACCCGCCGGGCAATACAATATGCAGTACTGTAATTGCAGGCTTGCTTATGACAACCATAAAACTAACCCTTGCATGGCTTCGGTAGCTTTTTATGTCCATGTATTATTATTAGTTTCTTGCTGCAAAGCTGAGGTGATTGTGATTGGTCAGAACGCTGAAATGGCCTCTGCGATCAAATGAAATATCCGCGACTCAGCTCTGAAAGTATGATCTTATCTTATCTGTTGTTTTTTCAAATAGAACATAAGCTTGGTAATTGGGGGATGGAGCGTTTAACCATCCCACAAAATGTAGACCTCCGGACTTGAGACTGTTCAAAAATTCCCTGTGCCTCACATTAATTCACGTGTTGTAGTCTACACTCCAGTAATATATACATAGTACAGTATAGTAGGTGGTAGAGTGTGTTACAGTGCGTTGACAATGACTTGGCTTTGAGTTGGTCCTCTTGAGTTTGGGAAAGAGAGACAATTGTCTACCCGATGATTTTGACGAAACTGCGGTGAATATCGTTTGCGAAAAAAATGAAAACGACAGAGCTTCCGTTTTCTCGGAATCTTGAGTGGTCAAACCGAAGCAAATACTGCGCATGATACCATACGCAGGCTCGAATTCAAAATGCATACTTGGGAGCTACATTTAGTTGTTTGGACCGGCTCCTCTGCGTCCAACTTTGGAGTGGCACTCCTTGACGGTTTATTGCGCATCAGCTAATTGGCTCTTCAACCTTTGATTCAAGAGGGTAGCTTGAGTTATGTAAAATTTATATAGTATATACATAATACAGAGTATATACTGTTTGTCCGCCTAATGTAGTTAATTGTAGAAGAAACCTTAAGCGAATATCCTCAAGTAATTACCAAAGTGTTGAGTTTGTCGGAAGGTAAGGGTATATGGTAGTTGGCGAGAAAAACGCTCAGCTAACTGTCAAAACCAAGTATTTGATATATTGAACCGATACAATAAATAAATACGATAAAACAATCAATTTGTTTACTATCAACTTGGATGTTATTTATCAACACTTTGAAGTGTAAGGAAGGTCGTAGGGCACCAAAAGATTTACCCTACATCGCTGCACCAATCCAACGGCCCTTATGAGTCACACACTCACTTACGTGAAATAACTTACTTTTACCTTATCATTTGGTAACTGTTTCTTGGTTTTCAAGGACAATTTTAAATCTAATTTTATCGGTCAAATTGAAGCATTTGCCTACTATTTACAAGCAAAGGTAGTGACGTCATTGGGATTGGTCAAGAGGCGCAATCAAGCAATCGATTAAGTTAAGATTCAGTGTTTGTGAATTTCTAATAAAAGCTCAGGTAAATTCTGCGTGAGCTTATGGTGGAGCAAGAGCGGCATAAAGTCTATGATTAAGAAGTTTGTTGAGTAGGTTTTGTTGACCAACAAATTGGTAGAGTATTACGATGAGTAGGTAGTAGGTACAACAGTACTAGGTACGGTGCTGTTGCTATAGACTACGGCTACAGTATCTGTTAGTGTAATCGTTTATTAGTGTAAAATTATGTGGGTAAAGTTGATAAACTACTCAAAAATCATAAACTACCGCCTTCTAAAGTGCAAAGTTCCGAATCAACATAAACAAACCTTTTAAAAAAATTATCCGTCTAAGCCAAATGATTGGTCTAGCAAGTACAACAACAGTACCCTGTATGATTAACGCTTATGGGTAGTTGGGTACAATTTTTGTCACCACACTATATACAGTTTGGATATTATTGGCCGATTCGAAACTTCGTATCCACAATGGACTTATACGCAAGACATCGACCCATAATTAGTGCTGACGATATGTTGACGATCATCATTACGCCAAGTGCAAGAAAGGATATGAGGCTTATTTGGCCTTGGTAAGTCAATGACGCCCAAAGGGGTAAACATACGTAATCTGAGCCTTAATCTGAAATGGACTTGCTGATACCTGTTGACCGGTGGAGATGAAAGTCCCCTCAAATATAACCTATAACCTTCTACAGTAGCCTGCTAAATCAGCCAATCCTCCTCAAGGAAAATTTATTACTTGCCCCCATCAAATTTTATCATCTCCTAACCCCAACCTTGAGATACAGTATACTGTAGTCTGTAGTACATGTTTAGTTAAATCTTCTACTCTAGCTTTTTTTTCTTTGTTTTTTTGCATATATAATAAAAAATATTCAAAGAAAAAGAATTAAACTGGAAAAAATAAAAATAAAAGTCAAGAATTTATTGATCAAGAATTAATTCTATTCTTACCTTCCAATTTTCATTTATCTGATATCTGATACAATATAATTGCCATCTCCAACTTTATCACTTTTTGACCTTTACTCAAGTCGAAAAACATAATCCTAGTTATTATAGTTTGAACCTTTTTTTAAATTTCTTCTTTAAAAACTTGACGTCTTTTCAAATTACAAGATGACTTTACCAGCAGACGGCCATGCTGATCATCGTCGCGGCTCCGCTGATAAAATCCCTGAGCCGGAGGTTGGCTCCTCGGCAGCCACAAACAGTCCCTATAATCTCGAATACCAGAATACTCGTCCTCAAATGTCCGTTTTGCCGGCCTTGGATTCTAATTTTGCCGCACTTCAAGAGAGACGACGCCACCAACATGGCATCTCTCTTTTTCGAAGCCGTACTCGCGAATTTTGGGCGTAAGTAGTCTTATGGAAAACACTTTCAAAACTGTATCATTAACTCTTTCACCTAATCTAGGGAGTTTTTTGGCACTGCCATCTTAGTTCTCTTTGGTAAGACTATTTCACAGAGTTTTCACCTGGTTTGGGTATCATTCAGTTCCTCACTTATCCCTTTGCCACCTAGGCACGGGAGTTAATCATCAAGTTACCCTTGGGGGCTCAAGCAATGTAACCGCCAATAGCAGAGGTGACTGGACCACCGTTTCGGTAAGGCATTTTTACTTGTTCCCACACATCTTGATCTTCGTCACTAATCGCTGCTTGAATCTTTCTCATCCAGTTTGGTTGGGGCGTTGCTGTGTAGGCACATTATTTCTTTCTATCCTTTATTTTGACATAGGATTTTTCAAATCTAATTTTATTTTATTTGAAGAATGCTTGGTGTTGTAGTTTCTGGTGGTATTAGTGGTGGTCATGTAAGGCATGGTCTCTTGCATCTTGCTCCGATTTAATCGCTTTTCTAAGACGTATCATTTTCAGATCAATCCCGCAGTTACTTTGACCCTTGCTTTGCTTCGTGGCTTGTAAGCTTTTTTTTGGTTCGCTTGAGTTACAACCTATTTAGCTTATCTGATCAATTTTTTTTCTAGTTCTTGGAAAAAAGTGTAAGTCGGCAACCATAATAAGCTGGCTCAAATAACCGCTCGTTGATGACCCCCCCCCATCAACACCAGACCTATATATTGGCTTGCGCAGTTCACTGGCGCATTCTTCGGAGCCAGGTGAGAGGATTCTGTATTCTATATCGCTTTTCCGAATGCTAATGTATGTTTGATATAAATTTCGTCGCGCTTTAGTCTTGTCTGTGAGTGTCATTTCCTAAAGAATCTTGGAAGGGGTGATCTTTACTTGGTTTTCTTTTTATTCCAGATCTTAATTATCACCGTGCAATTTCCCTCTTTGAAGGAGGACCTGGTATCCGGACCGTAGCCGGTACAGGAGGCTTGTTCTTTACTAGTACGTCCCGTACTTCAATTGTAAATTGCCAGTCTCCGCCGTCTAATCTTTCAAATCTTATTCGCAGATCCGTTGGTCATTACTCTGCTTCTTGATAATCTTATAATCTTATAAATCTATTGACCATTCTCTTTCAACCCTATAGTTTGAGTTATATGTCTAATTTGGGCTGCTTTTTCAATGAATTTCTCATGACAGCCATTCTCATGATGTTCATGTAAGTGGTTACAGACCAACCAATGATTACTGAAACAGTGCGCTGACTGTTTTTTAATTACAAGATGTGCGGTTGGTGACAAGGGGAATTTGGCCCCACCAAAAGGCCTGAGCCCATTTGTGATCCTTTGGGTGGTGTTCGGATTGGCTTCAACTTTGTACGCTTTTGCTTTTTGACGCTTGACTTATGCCTGACAAAAAATAATTAATCACTGTTTTCTCTTCCGTGTGCCTTTGCAGGGGAATGCAGGTATGTCGTCGAGTTTTTAAGTAGCAAGTTTATAGGTCCAACTAACCTTTTTTTTAGACATCCTTTGCGTTAAATCCTGCAAGGTGAGTAAAATGAGGCTATTCATGTTCATCTTCATATACTAAATGCCTCGATTTTGTCATTGTAGGGATCTCGGTCCCAGACTCTTGACCTGGGTTGCCGGATATGGAAGCGGAGTATGGCGCATTCGTTCAGGGTATATATTACTTTTCCTATTAGATTAATCTTACCGACTGTTCTGATATAATGTTTTTTACAACTTCAGCTACTGGTTCTGGTGTGCGACGTTAGGTCCAGTATGGTAAGTCAGGATCCTTGAATCACATTAGTTGTAATAGATGGCTGAGTTTATGAGCTGTATTCAGTGGATGCTTTGTTGGGTGCTTTTTGTACGATTGTTTTGTTGGCACTGAGAGCGTCGAAAGTCCACTACACAACGCGAAGATGACTAATTGGGTACGCAAAGTGCGTGGCCTTGACCCCATACCCGACCCTGAAGCCCCGAACGTCGCAAAAGGTGTGGATGAAGCAGATTGATTAATAAGGGCCTAAAAAGTGTCTTACCCAGATTTTATCGGGTAAAAATTTAACATCTATGGTTAATTTTGTTGGGGTTTTATTTTCGCACTGTATTACGTTTTTGATTGGAACTGTAACGCCGTCCATTCCTCAATTCCTTGTTAATCCAGAGGCTTATTTCAAAAGTTTTAAATATGCATTCATACATTAGCAAATAACTATGTGAACGAAATCATGGGGTGGCTCAGCCAAAAGTCGCATGAGCCAATAAAACATTATTTACACTCCTGACATGAGCATCGCCAAAATTGAATGACATTTGCTTGCACAAGAACCTTCACATTGGATGGTATGAGCCAGGGTTGGCATTTCAGTCCAAAACTGCACATGAGTCAAACTGAAGGACATTCAGAATAGAATGACCAGTTGTCATACTGCCATCACATAACTTGAATCGTGAAAATTAACTTATTAAACATTCAGTCAATTTATGAACATGAGTAATGACTCATGTTGCAGTATCAAACTCCAATACTGCAAATAAACAAACTCTACAACTTATCTTACTAGTTGTAAATTGTAAATGGCCTTATATCATCACATTTAAAATTGCAACAGTAAAATTTTATTGTGAAGAAATGCCCAATGACCATCATCATATAAGTATGTATTTCAATGTTTAAATATGTAATCTGCACATACAAAATTTTGAATACAAGTTGGCTATTCAAAATCAATAACCAAAATCAATCACTGGACTCTGGCCTAGCCCCACTAATCACACAAGAGTAAAAAATCCAAACAAATAATGGCAACAAGGAAAATCACAAATGAACTAAAAAAACCAAACTACAAGTGGGCGCCTGAAGCTATTTACTACCTTTGAGCAATGAAATATCATCATTTTGAAACCATTCTTTTAAGCAGGTCAAACGGAAAATTGTTTGGCTGCTCAATGCACCCTTAACTGGACAAGCCACAGGCCCAATTTGAGAAAAAATTTGCTCCACAGATTCTGAGGAGGCAGAAATGGTCAAAGAATTTCAAAGCTATTGTCCCCAGGATTGCAAAATTATCACTTCAGATCTGCCTCTCAAATCATATGCTAATGAGATAAGTATAAAATGGGTGAAATATTAAGCTTGACTCACCTTTCAAAAAGTTATAAGTTATTACTTCCTCTTCTTCTAAGATAGGATAGTGATACTTCATATATGCATGGAGTTCATCCTCATTACAATGTAAGATTATTCATGGCTGATTGGAATAAGTGGCAACTTTTGAATAATGGCTCATCAAGTTGCCATGTGCATTTTCAGGGTTGGGCCCATTGGAAATCAGGTCAGTTAGGTGAAGCAAATCCTCCTCTGAGTCATCTGCCAAAGAATAATATTCAGCCATAACCTGTTTCAGGGCTTCATCAGATAACCCATGTGGAATTCCTGTCTCTTTGAAAATTTGTTGATGGTAACTTGGGCTCAAAACCCAA
This sequence comes from Austropuccinia psidii, assembly GCA_023105745.1. Classification (NCBI taxonomy): domain Eukaryota; kingdom Fungi; phylum Basidiomycota; class Pucciniomycetes; order Pucciniales; family Sphaerophragmiaceae; genus Austropuccinia; species Austropuccinia psidii. The sequence goes on along the minus strand of JALGQZ010000017.1, from coordinate 22,975,333 downwards.
TCTATTATTCAATTACTTGTTGCAACTTTGTATTCAAGGTATTTCTTCATTTTCCAGAAGTCAGACTTGCAGGCAGAAACACATGTTGGTATTGCACTACTTCTCAAATGATTGAAATGGGAGTGTATTGTATTGAAGAAAGGTATCACTGAGTGTTTTGAACACATGTTACTTTGAAATTCATTGAATGACTTATTCAAGAGATCAAAGATGGGTTTTATGAAGGCGAGAGTGTCCCACTCTTCTTCCAAACATAGATAAGCAAGCACATCTGTCCAGTGTTTGCATATATAACTGAAAAAAAGTCTTGAGTAAGATAAGAATTTCAATTTGTTATAAAAACACAATTGGGTTACAGGAATACTGATGGGAATAAGTTTAAGGTCTTTAATTTTGTTGCAGAGCTTGATAAACAGGTCACATTGCTTGTTTGAGTTACAAGTATGAAAACAAAAGTCTTAAACAATATTTACTATGGACTTTCCACCTAAAAATCAAAAAAAGTCAATATTAATATTTAATAGGCTTGGAACAGGTGTCTTACAATTGTGAGGTAGTATTAATTTGGCCATTTTAATTAGTTGGACTTTGGATTTTCCTTGTTATTGGTTTTCCAAAACAGGGTCATTCAAAATGCAATTGGGACCAACCTTAGATTTCTTGGTGCAAGGTCTGAATGCCTGGATTGAATATAAACAGAATAGAAAAATTAGCTGCTATCTTGTCAGACTGAGTCTATGATGAGAGTATTAAAAAGTATTTACAACTGTTAACTATGACTGTGACATGGTAAATAAAGATTTCAAAGGGTTTTATAAGAGTTAAAGATGGTTTAATTTAATAATAAAAGGGCTTTACTATAAGGAATATAGTGGTGGTGAGTGCTGTTCAAAGCCCTGGGTGCAGCATTACCTGTTGGGTTACAATAATAAAGACTACAATACTTTAAATTAAGAGTATACCTGGCTATTACCCAAGAGTAAAACTGTTTTTGGACAGTTTACTATTTAGGGTATTCAAGAGCAGGATGAGGAGACAATTCTGGCTGTGGAAAAGCCTCCTTTTTATCCTGAAATGGGGTGGAAAGTGTGCTAGACCTTTCCACGTAGAGGAAGTGAGGATTTTTCACTCTCTAGGACTGGCTTGTGGTTTGCAAACAGCCTGTATAGCCTGTATTGGGCCCAGATGCGGTTTTGAAACCACATCTGGGCAGCTTTCACCAATACAGGGTGAAAAATTTCATCTGGGGACCTCACAGCCTGATTCTGACGTGTAGGACACGTAGAATGCTATACAGAAACTGTATGGGACCCCAGTATTGACTTAATTATGAGGTATTGAAGTATTAACATGCTTCTTTGTCTGTTTGACACCTCATAATCAGAGTACAACTGTATCCTGTCAGAATACAGCTGTATTGGTCATATTGTGGGATTATAACTTTCAAATGTCCATAACTCTGTCAGTTTTTGAGATATCATGCTCAAAGTTGTCTCATTGGATAGCCCTGTATGGGCTCTTCACAATGCTACCCAATTTGGTATGGTTATCATTATATATGACAAAGTTATCCCATGTACAAGGTTTGTTTGTACATAGGCATGGTTTGGGCAAAAGATGTATTGAGCTTGTTTGCCTCATAACTTCTGTTATAGTTGAGATATGAAGATTTGAATGGCACCATCAGATAGCCCTGATTGTGCTCTTTCTAAAAAGACCCCACTTCAAGTATCCCACACTAAAACTGTAGAAGTTAGATGAGAGGTGAATGTTTTGTTCACCCTTATTTGGCCTGAAATTGACCATAACTCCAGTAGTATTGGTGCTAGCTCAGTTTGGCTGGTATCATTGGATAGCCCTGGCTTAGAGCTTCAATTTGAGTACCCATTGGATGGGGTTAAGCCTCTCCTTCTAGATTTTAGATGAGAGGTGAAAATTAAGGTTTATGCTCAGCAATAACTTTGAGCAGGAATAACCTTGTTATTTCTTGTCCTATGGTGATGGGACTTATGTTTTCAGAAAGAGGTGAGTTCCCTCTTTCTTTTGGTACCTTTTGAGCTGATTTGGCTCAGCTCCATGTTTTGGTGGTATCTTGGCTATACCATTGGTTTATGGTATTTTGGCTGTCATGCTTGTGCTCTGGTTTTGAGTCACAGGCTGACATATCTGAACCCTCATAATAAACAAGAGACATACCCTTTTTGGGAGTTGGTAAGAATTATTGGCCTTCATAATCTCCAATTGCCCATTGATTGGTGGATATGTATGGTTAAAAGTACTTCAGGTCATCTTGGCTGAGCTGCTTCATTTTTGACAGAAATTCTTTTTCCACAAAACAAATGACATGAAATGAACATCAATGAAAGAAATGTGAATGTGGCCAAGCAATACCTATCAATTTATATTTTTTATTTAAACCTCTAACCATCTGCAAAGATTTTTCCAGAATTATTGCCTATAATCGCATAACATAAATCCAGTATTTCATGCTCCTTGAGAGCATCCCAAAATGTTTGTGCCATGGCCTCCACAGAATGAGAACTGGTAATTGTTGCAAAATAGAGAAAGAGTACTCTCAAAAACTAAAGAAGTCAGATCTATCCAGTTGATAACTATTACAAAATAACAAGCCACCATGTCTTTCAAATTCTAAATATAAATTAAACAGGAGATCATCAGGTTTTCAGGTAATTAAGACAAGTACTTGATCAAGTATTCCTTGAATTTGTAATAAAATTGGTTAGCAAGGGTGGAAATAACCTTTCCCAAAGGCCACCTGAAGCTTGGGACCAGTTCAAGGAACACATCTCTCAATATCCCCCAATCAAAAGTAGAGAAAAGGAGTGCCTCATAAATCATCCCAAGAGCTACCTTGCATTGAAATTGATACTGATATTTTTGAGGGATATGGTCATTAATTGTGGGACTTATAGAACATTGGGCCCAATCTTACAAAGCCCTAAATCACCCTTTGCATTTCATAAAATGTTTGTTGAGGTTTAAAGAATTTCCCCAAAAGATATTGATGGTTGCAGTGCAATTATGGCATCAATATTTATATTGGTACTGTTTCCAAGCATCCTCTCAAATTCCTTGAAGATTCATTAAGTATCTACTGATATATAGGCTTTGTTAATAAACTTTTTTATCTTTAAATGTCAGCCTGTGACTCAAAACCAGAGCAAAAGCATGACAGCCAAAATACCATAAACCAATGGTATAGCCAAGATACCACAAAAACATGAACCTGAGCCAAATCAGCTCAAAAGGTATCAAAAGAAGGATGAATCTCACCCCATTCCAAATATACAAGTCCCATAATCAAAGGACAAAGAATAACAATGTTATTCCTACTCAAAGTTTTTGTAAAGAATAAACCTGAATTTTCACCTCTCATATAAAATACAGAGGGAGAGGCTTAACCCCATCAAATAGGTATTCAACATTTAGCTCTACGTCAGGGCTATCCAATCTTACCAGCCAAACTTAGCTAGCACCAGAATTACAGAAGCTATGACCATAATAAGGTTAAATAAGGGTGATTAAAATACTCACCTCTCATCTAACTTCTACAGTTTTAGTGTGAGATAGGTAAAGCGGAGTCTTTTTTTGAAAGGATACAATCAGGGCTATCTGATAGCACCATCCATTTCCCCATATCACATTATCAGCCTGTGAGTCAAAAGCAGAGCACAAGCATGATATCCAAATATCATAAACCAGTGGTAAAGCTAAGAGACCACCAAAACATGGATCTGGGCCCAATTCACTCAAAATGTCAGCCTGTGACTCAAAACCAGAGCACAAGCATGACAGCCAAAATACCATAAACCAATGGTATAGCCAAGATACCACCAAAACATGGGGCTGAGCCAAATCAGCTCAAAAGGTATCAAAGGAAAGAGGAAACTCACCTCTTTCTTAAAATATAAGTCCCATCACCATAGGATGAGAAATAACAAAGTTATTGCTGAGCATAAACCTTAATTTTCACCTCTCATCTAAAATCTAGAAGGAGAGGCTTAACCCCATCAAATGGGTACTCATAATGAAGCTCTAAGCCAGGGCTATCCAATGGTACCAGCCAAACTGAGCTAGCACCAATATTACCAGAGTTATGGTCAATTTCAGGCCAAATAAGGGTGAACAAAACATTCACCTCTCAACTAACTTCTACAGTTTTAGTGTGAGATACTTGAAGTGGTGTCTTTTTGGAAAGAGCACAATCAGGGCTATCTGATGGTGTCATTCATTTCCCCATAGCTGAACTAGAACAAAAGTTATGGGGTAAATAAGCTCAATACAGCTTTTTGCCTATACCATGCAAATGTACAAAAATCTTGTACATGGGATAACTTTTCCATATTTAATGATACCCATATCAAATGGGATATCATTGTGTAGAGATCATACAGGGCTATCCAATGAACCAACTTTGAGCATGATATCTCAAAAACGGACAGAGTTATGTCCATTTGAAAGTTATAATCCCACAATATGACCAATACAGCTGTATTATGACAGGATACAATTGTACTCTGATTATGAGGGGTCAAACAGACAAAGAAGCATTTTGATACTTCAATACCTCATAAGTAAGGCAATACTGGGGTCCCATACAGTTTCTGTACAGCATTCTACACGTCATACACGTCAGAATCAGGCTGTCAGGTCCCCAGATGAAAATTTTCACCCTGTATTGGTGAGAGCTGCCCAGATGTGGTTTTGAAAACCAAATCTGGGCCCAATACAAGCTGTTTTCAAACCAAAAGCCAGTCCTAGGGAGTGAAAAATCTTCACTTCCTCTACATGGAAAGGTCTAGCACCCTTTCCACCCCATTTCAGGATAAAAGGAGGCTTTTTCACAGCCAGAATTGTCTCCTCATCCTGCTCTTAAATAACCTACGTAGTAAACTCTCAAAAACAGTTTTACTCTTGGTTAAATAATCAGGTATAATTATAATCTTTAATTATTGTAACCCAACAGATAAAGCTGCACCCAGGGCTTTCAATAGTGCTCACCACCACTATACTCAGTAAAGTAAAGCCCTTTAATTTTATTTTAAACCATTTTTAAACTTTATAAATCTTTTTAAAATCATTTTTACCGTGTCACAAACATAGTCAAAGTTATAATTAGCCTACTTACATCTTTGTCATAGTTTCATCCTGACACAAAAGGTGTCAAAAGAAAGAGGAAACTCACCTATTTCTAAAAATACAAGTACCATCATCATAAGACGAAGAATAACAAAGTTATTCCTGCTTAAAGTTGTTGCTGAGCGTAAACCTTAATTTTCACCTCTCATCTGAAATACTGAATAAGCGACTTAAGCCCATCAAATGGGTATTCAAAATGAAGCTCTAAGTCAGGGATAACAAATGGTACCAGCCAAACATAGCTAGAGCCAGTATTTCAGAACTTATGGCCAAATTCAGGCTGAATAAGTGTGATCAAAATATTCACCTCCCATCTAGCTTCTACAGTTTTAGTGTGAGATACCTAAAGTGGGGTCTTTTTGGAAAGAGAACAATCATGGCTATCTGATGGTGCCATTCATTTTCCCATATCTCATCTAGACCAAAAGCTATAAGTCAAACAAGCCCAATACATATTTTTGCCTAAAACACGCATATGTACAAAAATCTTGTACATGGCATAAATTTGCCATATTTAGTGATAGCCACATCAAATGAGGTACCATTGTGTATACAACATACAGGGATACACACTGAACCAATTTTGAGGTTGATATCTCAAAAACTGACAAATTTATGGCTCATTTAAAGTCAAAATCTCAAAGTTTGGCCAATACAGCATTACCATGGGATAGTATACCATAACTATGATTATGAGGTGTCAAACAGAGGAAGAAGCTTGTTTTTACTTCAATACTGGGGTCCCATACAGGTTCTGTACAGCATTCTATGCATCATACATGTCAGAATCAGGCTATGTGGTCCCCAAATGAAACTTTTCGCCCTGTATTGGTGAAAATTTCCCAGATGTGGTCTCAAAACCACATCTGACCCAAATACAGGCTATACAGGTCTTTTGAAAACCACAATACTGTCATTGAAAGTGAAAATCTTCACTTCCTCTATGTGAAAAGGTCTAGCAGCCTTTTCACTGCCAGAAAAGGAATTCCCATCCTGCTCTTAAATTCCTACCTAGTAAAGCTGTCAAAAACAGTTATACTCTTGGGAAATAACCAGGTTATACTCTCAACTTAAGTATTGTAGCTCTTATCATAGTAATCCAACAGGTAAGACTGCACCCAGGGCTTTCAGCAGCACTCACCACCACTATATTATTATAGTAAAGCCCTTAATATTTTAATTCAACCATTTTTAAAAACTATTTCCACCGTGTCACAGTCATAGTTAAAGCTGTAAATACTATTATACAACTTCATCATAGATTCAGCCTGACATTGTGGGAGCCAGGCTGTGTTTTTTTAACTTTTTGGACCTTGTAAGTAAGTTTTTTCTCTTATTTTCCCTAATTCTGACAGATTTTTTTATCTTTTTAGGCATAATTATTTTTAAAAATATATATACAACATATATCTTATATATATTTTTACAGTGGTATAGGTCATATACCACCATGATTCGTCTTCTTTAATCGAATTGTGGTGTGGTTTATTATAATTTAATCACCACAAAAACATATATTTTTGGTGTGTTTTACATATAAGAAGACTTTAAGCCTTTAATAAAGTCCTTTTTTTTAATTAAAATAAGGACACCTCTTACTGTAAAACCAACAGTTGAGGTGTGGTTGGGTGTATTGTTAATTCAATTACCCTCTTACATAGCACTTTTACCAGACTATACTTGCTAATTACAAGTTATTCTGTGAGATACTGGCATAAAAACAGTGTACCAGGTATCTGTTAGCTGTATTTCTGATGTGGATTTGTTAATTCAATTACGCTGTCATTATACAGGGGCATATTGTAGTAATATACAAGCCCAGAGGCCATTCTTAGACATGCAAACAGCACTTTTTAAGAAGTCTTAACTGACATTTAGCCTTCTTTTTCCTGTTTTATTTCAGTGGAAGAAAACTACATCCCACTAGAGACCCAGTCACAGGCCAACATACCAGTGACACCCTCAGGACCAGAGGGCAGCAAGGGAAATGGAAAGAGGCACAGTGAAGGCCTCATAACAGCAAAAAGGTGCACACCCAATGCCACTCAGAGGAATAGAAAACCACAAAACTCTGCTTCAATACAAGGTAAACCAACCTTAACAACGTTTATGGGGAAGATTACCATAATTAACCCAGTTGTAACTTCTAGAGGAAAATTGCCAAAAGCAGCAGACAAGAAATTTGTACAAGGCACAGTCAAAGATAAATACCCTAAGAACATAAAGTTTTTGACTGCTTTCAAACACTGATATGTCACCTGTACACCTCAGAGACCTTGGCCTCCAAAGGAACCACCCAGAGGACAGAGAAGGCTTGTCCAGAACCAGAAAACCTGGAAGAGGACACATTGGACACAGTGGGGGATGAAAAGACACTAAGGGAAATCATACCCACTCTGCCATTCACTTTCCAATTCAACAGGAACCTCAAACCAGAGGACTGGAAAGATATGGATCAAGTTCTTCAGCTCCACCAACTACTCAAAGATTTATTTCAATGGAGCATGGACAACAAGAGGTTCAACCTGGCATCCCACTGGGCAGAACTTGAAGCAAGCTCCCAGAAGATATGTCTCAAAGAGATATATTTCAAATACCTTATGGTGATCACCAAAGGTTGGAATCCCACCAGGCAGTTCAGACTCCTGAAGGTGAGGGCAAATAGGATAAGGGAGAATCAAGCCCCTATCCAAGCTATAGAAGAACAGCTGACCCAGACAGGGCATACTCAGATTCCTTCAGGCGCACAAGGAGCAGGCCAAATCAGCTCTCCAATGGCTTCACACCATTCAGAAACCAACAGATCAGGGGCCAAGATTCACCATTCTTCACAATCGCAGGAAGATTACAGCAGAAGACAAGGATACAAGGGCAAAAACAAGACCATCTTCAGCTAGAGGAAGGGAGAGTCAGACCCAATGATACAGAAGCTGTTGGATTTGGTGAAATAAGTGTACAGGAACCACAAGTAGTTGTAAATAACTTTAGAATCATGATTCCTATTAATAGAAATATTACCCCCACTCATATTGAAGATAATGTTGTCACACCTGAGAGTAACCTAAACAGTGATGCACTGTGGTTACAAATGTCCCAATCTTCTGAGAAAGCTGAAAAGCAGTTTTCAGAATGTGAAGCAAGCCATGAGAGGATGAAAATATTAACAGCCTCCATGGACAAAATTGTTAAAAACCTTCAAGAAGGACATACTCAATTGAGAAAAGCCTCTGAAGAAACCAACAAAAGACTTAATCCAGTCTTTGAAGAACAACACCACAGAAAACATGACAGGGATTATCTGGATGAAGACATAAACAAACTTTTTAATGTCTACCATAGCTTGAAGCACCAACCACAAGGCCATGTTATGGATAATCCATATCACCAGGATGACATCAAACAAGATGCCATGGTGATGAATAGGGAAATATCTCCATCACAATACCAGGATGGAGCTAATATGTATTATTCAGAAAAGGAAGCCTTCAAACAGCTTTCTGAGGCCTCCAGCTGGCCCAAATTCTCTGGAATTGGAGAACATGATCATATGGAACTCATAGATTACATTGATGGACTCTTCAATGATGTACCAAGCATACCAGACTACTGGATTACTGCTAGACTTAATACAGCATTTAAGGGACATGCTAGTATATGGTACACAGAAATGAAAGAAATCCATGGCAGAAGAAACTGGCCATGGTGGAAGATTCAAATCATCCAAAAGTACAGCAATGGTACTTGGATATGGCAAATGACCATGTCATTTGAAAATGACAAATACTCTGTGGACAAAGATTCATATGAGTGGTGTCTTAGACAGTCCAAGAGACTTAAAGCCATTGATCATCAAATGAAAATTGAGATGCAGAATCATAAACTCCTGACACAAATGCCAGGAGAACTAGAGCATGCAGTGAAATGCAGATGCAACCAAAATTGCACTCTAGATGACATTGCAAATACCTCACAAGATGTAAGGAAAAGAACTAATACAGGGAAATACACCCCATATAAAAGAAGTGGTTTTAAAGATAAACAACCTCTCAGGGTGGAGTTAAAAGAAAATCCCAGAGAAAGAGTGGCAGGAGTCGCAAAGAAGAAAAAGTCTTGTCGCAACTGTGGTTCAACAGACCACTATACCAACAACTGTCCAAAGGAAAAGAAAAAAGTCTATGCCATTGAGAATGTGAGCCTGTGAGGTATGTATGACATACCCATAAAGCCACAAATGATTTTATAAATAGTTAATTTTGTCTTAAACAGACTTTTTAGTTGAATTTAAAATAAAAAATAAGTATAACTTTTTTTTGGATAAACAAAGTTATAAATATTATGTCATTTTTGGATTCTACACCAAAAATAACCTAGGGTACACCCATAGGGTGTTATACCCAAAACCACTTATTTTTTATGTTATTGGAAGATTTAAGAATCTCACAGTACCAATGTAACTTTTTTAACATTTTTTTAAAATTGTTAAATTTAAGCTTAATTAAGCTTAAATTTAAAGTTGCATAAGGTTTATGCAAACTTACCAAAATTTTAGTTAAAATTGAGGTGTGGTGTATATTTACTGAATTGGCTAAGGATTTGCCATACAGAATGTAAATCCTGCGTGAGCTCAATTTAAAAGGGTTTAAGGCCATAGTATGGCTTTAAATAAATAAAAGGGCAAAATCCACGCAGAAAGGTGGGACAAAGGAAAAAGACCAAATAGAGCTGGGGTACCCAACTTTTTGGATCTGCAAGGATTCAATTAAGGTTGTCCACCTGTATTGGAGGATTTTCAACCTTATTTGAACTTTAAGATTAGACTTTGATCCAACCTTAAGGTTTAAACTGGTTTTATCCCAAATTGGACAGGAATTTCAAGCTGCCAAAGGGTAAATCCCAATATGCAGGCTTGAAATCAAGGTTTTAAGAACTGTAAGAGCTTAATTAAGCTTAAAAACCTTAAATAAGCTTAAAAATTTAAAGTTTCAAGCATTAAAACCTTATCAAAACTTAAGGTTTGGTGTGTTTTGCTATTTTAGGTGGAAAAATAGCAATAACTTCAAAAATTCATTAAAAATCCAATTCTTAATGGATTTGCTTGAAAATTTCACACAACTTAGAATTTAATATTATCAATATATAAATCAAATTTTAAGTATCTTTTATAAATAAATTTCCTGGGTAATTAGCCTGGAAATTTACTCTTTTAATTAAACTCAAAGAAAATTATGATTTCTTTAAAAATTAATTAAAAATTGAGTTTAAGAGATTTTTGCTTGAAACTCTAATTTTAAGTTGTTCATGTGATGAAATTTAATATAAATAACCTCATTTTATATTAAAACTTAAAATAGTTAAACTAAATGAGGATTAAAGTTACTTGGAGTTAAGAATAACACTGGTAACTTTAAATTGGAAGTAAAAATAAGTTGCCTTAAGTTAAGAACTTTATTTTTAAGCATGGTTTTTCAGTTTTGACCTGAGCACGCCCTCTACATCCATTATGAATCATGAGAGCTGCTCTTAAGACATAAAAAGAGTCTTTTCATCACTGTTTTTGTCCATCATTCATTATCAATCCAATCATATTAGAAATTTAAACAGGTGAAGTTTTATTAAATATAAAATCTTATTATTAAAAGTAATTCTTAAGTTATTTTTATTCTTTATTTATTAAAATTAAAGAATTGAAGTCATAGAATTTAGATTATTGTTGTAATCACCAATAATATATTTTATTATATAAAATTATCATTTTAAATATCTTTTAAAATCCACAAATTCCTCTCAAAAACTCTTTAATCATAATTTATATTATAAAAAGTTGTTTTATCTTTAAATTTATTGATTTTTGACGTGTTTTTTTAACTTATAACCTTTATTTAATATAATAACTGTTGTATTAGACTTGTTGTATTAAATAAATCTTATAAGTAAGCTATCTTTAAAGTTCTATATTTTTTTTTATCTAAATATTAGTTTTTTTATATAGAATTTTTATTCTAAAAGAGCTATTTCTGCACAGTGTGTGTTCAATTCTTTTTATAAATAATATTTATATTATTTATAAGTGGTTAATATTCATATTTTCCACGTGTAATTGTCTCATTAAGAGCTTTACACTTCTTATTGTTATAACTGTCAGTGACTATAACAATAATAGAATAATTATAATTTATTATTATATTATTATAATAATAATTAAATTATTTTTAATAATTATATTTAAATTTGTGGTTGTAATATTTTATTATATTATATTTTTCTACTGAGGACAGTCGTAGTACTCTTGATATTGTTACTATTATTATCAAGAGTTTCATAGACAAACCTTACATTTGGGGGCTTGGCCCTGATTTTAAACCAATTTTTGGGACATAAATCATATTCTAGACCTTATTTTACTATTTTTGACGTAAAATTGCCATATTTGTCTAAATATTGGCTTTTTTGGGACTTATCCCTTATAAATAATCTTTATAATATTAATAAAGTTAATTTCTTCTTAAGAATATTGTTTGAAACAATATACTATTGAGTGATTTGGAATAAATTTCTTTTGTCTAACTAGTGGCTTCTTCACATCACAGACTTGAAATTTATTCTTTGAGTTATTCTAGTATAAAGTGAATAATAATACAATTTTGATTAATTAACTTGTTAATTGCATAATTATTATTTCTTTAAAGAAAATAATAAATCAAATAAAAAAATCTTTAAAAATAAAAATCTTTACCAAAAACATTTTTTCTTTTATCTTAGACATTTTTCTTTATTTTTGACGTAATTTGCCATAAAATTACATTAAAACAACTTTATTTAATAAGTTGAGTTTAAAAGTTATTTTCATTATTTCATAAAATAACTTATATTTTTAATTTTCTCTAGTGTCTTCCATCAGAGAAAATTCTTCAGACTCTGAAGCCTCAGAGTCCAGTATTGAAATTCAAACCAGTCCACCACCAAGGGGTTTAATAACCAAAGAGCCCTTTAAAGATCCTGCAGGTGAATTCAATTCAATTTTACTCTATTTTTTATTAAAATTGACGTGAAATGACTCCTACTAGAAGTGGAAGTAACTACTCCATCCAATCAAATGGATCTGGACCAGGACATTCCAGCCACAAATCCAAAAGGCAAGAATGTCCTCCCAGAGGAGAGGCACAAATGGAGGATTCCAGAACTTCCACCAGTTCCCAAAGGTTAGCCAGCACCTTTGAACCTCTTATTGAGAGTCCAGAAGCTGACATAACTGCTATTGCTGTTAGACCTGAACCATTTCCAACAGGCAGCTGTGGAAGTTTATCAATCCCAATGGAAAAACTGGTTCCTGGTGTCAAAACAACAAGAGTGGGAACTCCTTCCAAGTCTTTGGATAGGCACCATGAACTCTTATATTCAAGTGAAGAAGTTCATGGGGCCAGAAAAGACAGAAGATCTTCTGCTGGGTTGGACACCAATGTCTGTCAAAGGACAAGTCCAACAGATCAAAGCTTGGTTGAAAAACCAAAGCATTTTGTCAGAGGATCAGAAGAAGAAATTGGCTCAAGGCAAGGACAACAGCCCAGTGGAAGCTCCTCAAGCATCCACCAGCAAAAATCCGCCTCAACAAGTGCCAAACAAGCCCAAGCAAGCCCCAAAGACCAACCAGAAGGGCAAGCAAAAGGCAAAGGGAAAGGCAAAGCCCAAGTGGAACAAACCTTACCCTCAGAATTACAGAATCTCAAAGAAGGAAAAGACAGCCATGGACAATGTGTTCAATATGGCAAGAACTTTGATGGAATTCAAAAACAAGGAGGAGGAAAGATTGAACCAATCCTTTCCAAAGAAGTAGATCTTGTAAAACTTGTAACTTACTTTGAATCTTGTAATAAAGAAATTATGGCAAAATTCAAAGCATTTGATCATGTCCAACAAAAGTTGGGTAATGAGATACTACAAGGAAAAGACCAACAAAAGACCATAATTGGCGTTGAAAATGTTAACAAGGCAAATATTTTGTCTTTGACGCAAATTTGTGAAAGACTTGAGTTTAAAGTTACCTTACTCAATCAACCAGATGAACATTCAATTTCTTTTATAACTGGACAGTTAAAAGAATTGAAAATACAAGTACAAAACTTGGAAAATTCAACTGGTCACAATGCAGCTCTTTTTCAAGAACAATTGGAAAAAAGTGATAAAGCAAGACTTGAATTGAAAGAAGACATTCAGTCAAGTATTAATAATATATCACTAAAAAATGAATTGCCAAGGCAATCCACACCAATTCTTGACAGAAATGTCCTTAACTTGAATAATGATTTACATCATACAATTTCAAGTCATGATGTGGAAACTGCTTGCAATTATAAGGACATTCCAAGATTAGAGGAATTGCCAACCTTCAGTGGTGAAGGAGAATATAATCATATGGAATTTATGAAAACAATTGATATGTTTAAAGAAGACTTTAACATACCAGATGAATATATAAGTGCCAGATTACACTCATTATTTACCAAATCAGCAAAGAAATGGTATTATAAAATGAGACAAGACCATGGTAAACGTTCTTGGCCTTGGTGGAAAGAACAAGTTATTTCCAAATGGGCAAATGATTCCTGGAGATTTAGAATGGAAAATTCTTTTGCATAAGCCATTTTCAATATTGAGAGGGACAGGCCCATGACTTGGTTTCTTAAACAGAAGGACAGATTAACTGTCCTTCATCCTGATATGTCTCAACCAATGGTACATAAAAGGATATTAAGAAAGTGTGGTGGTGACCTTGAGCATGCTATAAGAAGCAGATGTATTGAGCCTTGCTCTACAGAAGATTATATCAATGCTATGGAGGATATCACTACTAGAACAAAAATTGGAAGAAATTGGTATAAACCCCCAATAGACAACAAGACTAGTGGGAAACCAATTTTAAAACCAAATAAACCACATGACAGACCTCCTTTGAAATGTAATAAATGTGGAAGTACATTTCATTTAGCAAACACTTGTCCAAAAAAGACAAGAGTCAATGAGATAAATGTTGAAAAAGTGGAAGAAACAAAAGAAACTGATGTATCTTTACATTCAAGTGATTCTGAGCCTTCAGAAGAAGAAGAAGCATCAGAACAACTTGGTATAGAAAATATTAATGTTTCTTTTGAGGTCACTGAGGTACATACTCACTTACCACAGTACAGTGATGAATTTATGGATCTCATACATGTGCAAGATGCCAAAATGCAAAAAACCAAACCTGCTAGAGGTAAAGGTTATACAGATGGGTCATCTTGTATCACTAATATTGTGATAAATAACACAGAAGCCAAGATACATCTTGACTCGGGTGCTTTTTGCACTTGTGTTGGAAAAGATTATCTTGACAAAATTTATACCAATTGGCAAGAGAAGTTAATGCCAATTGAAGGTGTAAAATTCAGCAGTGCTAGCCAGAACATGCACCCTTTGGGTATATATTTGAAGCAGCAATAATATTTCCTCATCCAGCAGGGAGTATAAGATTGAAAGCTGAATTTTTTGTTATGAACAATTGTACTTCACAACACTTTATACTTGGAAATGATTATCTCAATATCTATGGTATTGATATTAACAATCATAAGGACAGGTATTTCACTATAGGGGAAAATAAAAGGCAAAAATTTGCTTTTTCTCTAGAAAGAAAAGAAATTACTGTCATTCAACAAGTAAAGAATGTTAAAAAAGAAAAATTAGTGTCAGATCAGCTAATTGAAGCACAAATTAGTCCTGAATTAACACCAGAAATTAAGGAAGAACTCATTGAAGTTTTATTTCAATATAGAGAAGCCTTTGCTTCTGATAATGAACCACTTGGGGCTATAAAAGGCCATGAGGTGGACATTATGCTTAATGTGGAAAGGCCTTATCCGCCACTATTAAGAAGACCAGCTTACCCAGCTAGCCCTAGGGCTAGAGAAGCATTAGAAAATCATATTAATGAACTAATGAAACTGGGAGTTCTTAGAAAAGTTGGACACAATGAGGAAGTTGAAGTCACAACTCCAGTAATCATTACTTGGCATAATGATAAGTCAAGGATGGTTGGTGATTTTAGAGCACTGAATACCTATACTATTCCAGACAGGTATCCAATCCCTAGAATTCATGAGACTTTGACTCAATTATCCAAAGCAAGATTCATCACTTCTATGGATGCTCTAAAAGGCTTTCACCAGAATGTTTTGACACCTCATGCTAGGAAATTATTGAGAATAATTGCTCATTGTGGTATTTATGAATATTTGAGGATGCCTTTTGGTATTAAATATGCACCCTCTCATTACCAAAGAATGATGAATACTATCTTCCCACATGAATTATCAGAGGGATGGTTAATCATTTATATTGATGACATTATCATTTGTTCAGAAACCTGGCAATTACATTTAAAAAGACTTTCATTAGTACTTAAGAAAATTCTACAAGTGAACATGAAAATTTCTCTTAAAAAATGTAATTTTGGGTTTCATGAGTTAAAAGCTCTAGGACATGTAGTCTCAGGACTAAGCCTTGGTGTTGATAAAAACAAAGTGGCTGCAGTTTTACTGAAACAAATGCCCCAGAACAAAAAAGAAATGATGTCTTTCTTAGGGGTTGCCAGTTATTACAGGCAACACCTTAAAGATTTTGCAATCCATGCCAGATCATTATACAGAATTTGTGATCAACAAACTGTTTTTGAAATGACACAGGAGAGAATTCAAGAATATGATAAAATCAATTATGCCTTGACCAATGCACCATTATTATTGATGCCAGATTGGAAACTTCCTTTCAAGCTGTATATTGATGCATGTGGTGATGGTTTAGGAGCTGCTCTTCATCAAGTTCAAATTGTCAATGACAAGCCTTATGAAGGTCCAATTTTTTCATTTCAAGACAAATTAAGCCTACTGAGGCCAGATATGGAGCTAGCCAAATGGAGTGCCTTTGCCTTGTTTGGGCTCTGGAAAAACTTAATTACTATCTTGATGGTAGTGTGTTTGAAGTAATTACTTATTGTAATGCAGTTAAATCACTTCTTAACATGAAAACTCCAAACAGACACATGTTAAGATGGCAGATTGCTATACAGGAGTATAGAGGCAATCTGACCATAGTACATAAAGCTGGAAGTATTCATAAGAATGCTGATGGCTTGAGTGGATGGGCATTACCAAATACACCTGATAATCCTGCCTATGTTCCTACAAGTGCAGAACCTCAAATTCCAATTGAAGGAATTAATATCACAGATGTTGGAACAGAATTCTTTGAAGAAGTTAGGGAAAGCTACAAGCAAGATAAGAATTGTCATATTCTTACTGCTCTACTTGACAAAGATTGTAAAGATGCAGCATTGGATAATTCTCTGGATGATATTTGGAAAACATCTTATGATAATGGAAGATTCCATTTGTTTGATGGTATACTATATCATAGATCTAAACGCACATGTGTCATGGTCCTATGTAGTAGAATGTTGATTAACACAATACTACTAGAATGCCATGATAACATTTATTCTGGACATCTGTCTGAAGACAGAACAATGGAAAGAATTAAGACATGTTCCTGGTGGCCATCTTGGAGAAAACATGTCATTGAGTACTGTAATAGTTGTGATAGATGCCAGAAAGCCAATAAAGCTACTGGTAAAAGATTTGGTATGATGATCCATATCCAAGAACCAACTACCCCATGGGAAGTGGTTCACATGGATTGGGTAACTGCATTACCACCTGGAGGTGATAAGAGTTACAGTTCATGTCTTGTTATTGTAGACAGATATAGCAAAACACCAATCTTTTTACCATGTCACAAAGATGACACAGCTATGGATTCAGCTCTTTTAATCTGGAATAGAGTAATATCCCATACTGGTCTCTTTAAAAACATCATTAGTGACAGAGACCCAAAATTTACATCAGCCTTATGGACTAATTTACATAAGCTTTTGGGTACAAAATTATCATTCTCAACAGCATACCATCCACAAACAGATGGGTTAGCAGAAAGAATGATTCAAACCCTTGAGGACATGATCAGAAGATTTTGTGCTTATGGCCTGGAGTTTAAAGATTCTGATGGCTTTGCCCATGATTGGTGTACTCTTATACCAGCATTAGAATTAGCCTACAAGACCTCCATCCATGCTTCAACAGGCAAGACCCCTGCAATGTTGGAAAAAGGATGGAACCCCAAACTTCCAGTTGATACTTTGAAGAAATATCTGGTTGACATTCATCCAACTGCTTCAAGCTTTAAGCTATTGCTTGATAAAGTAAGGCATCATGCAAATCAAAGCATAAATGATGCCTTTGAATATGCTAAGCAGAAATGGGATAAAAGTCATAAGACCCCAGAATTCAAAGTAGGGGACTTAATACTAGTTTCAACCTTGAACTTTAATAATATTAAAGGTCCAAAGAAATTGAAAGATTCCTTTGCAGGACCATTTATTATTAAAGCCCTTCATGGGAAAAATGCAGTACAAGTAGAACTTTCAGGAGAACTGGAAAATAAACATCCAACATTCCCTGTCAGTCTAGTAAAGCATTACACTTCAAGTGACAAGGAATCATTTCCTTTAAGAAATGAAACACCCTTAGAAGTACCCCCACTGGACCTAAGTGAGGAGAAAAAGGTACTGAAAGTCTTGAAAGAAAGAAGACTTAGGGGAAAAAATGAAAGAGAATACTTGGTCAGGTATAAAAATCCACAACATGAAGATGAGTGGATTGTAGAAAACAAAATAACTGATTCCCAAAAGTTTCTCAGAAGATTCAGACATGAGAGAAGACCAATTGCTCAATAAAAAGTTTGAATTGTGTGCTTTACATACTTGGAAGTATAAGTAGAGAGGTTGGACAGTGGATTATACCCCCCCAAATAACTTGGGGGTACACTACAAAAGAAAAATTGTGGTACAATTTTTTTTTGGTGGTAGGGAATGTGAGCCTGTGAGGTATGTATGACATACCCATAAAGCCACAAATGATTTTATAAACAGTTAATTTTGTCTTAAACAGACTTTTTAGTTGAATTTAAAATAAAAATAATAAAAAATAAGTATAACTTTTTTTTGGATAAACAAAGTTATAAATATTATGTCATTTTTGGATTCTACACCAAAAATAACCTAGGGTACACCCATAGGGTGTTATACCCAAAACCACTTATTTTTTATGTTATTGGAAGATTTAAGAATCTCACAGTACCAATGTAACTTTTTTAACATTTTTTTAAAATTGTTAAATTTAAGCTTAATTAAGCTTAAATTTAAAGTTGCATAAGGTTTATGCAAACTTACCAAAATTTCAGTTAAAATTGAGGTGTGGTGTATATTTACTGAATTGGCTAAGGATTTGCCATACAGAATGTAAATCCTGCGTGAGCTCAATTTAAAAGGGTTTAAGGCCATAGTATGGCTTTAAATAAATAAAAGGGCAAAATCCACGCAGAAAGGTGGGACAAAGGAAAAAGACCAAATAGAGCTGGGGTACCCAACTTTTTGGATCTGCAAGGATTCAATTAAGGTTGTCCACCTGTATTGGAGGATTTTCAACCTTATTTGAACTTTAAGATTAGACTTTGATCCAACCTTAAGGTTTAAACTGGTTTTATCCCAAATTGGACAGGAATTTCAAGCTGCCAAAGGGTAAATCCCAATATGCAGGCTTGAAATCAAGGTTTTAAGAACTGTAAGAGCTTAATTAAGCTTAAAAACCTTAAATAAGCTTAAAACTTTAAAGTTTCAAGCATTAAAACCTTATGAAAACTTAAGGTTTGGTGTGTTTTGCTATTTTACGTGGAAAAATAGCAATAACTTCAAAAATTCATTAAAAATCCAATTCTTAATGGATTTGCTTGAAAACTTCACACAACTTAGAATTTAATATTATCAATATATAAATTGAATTTCAAGTATCTTTTATAAATAAATTTCCTGGGTAATTAGCCTGGAAATTTACTCTTTTAATTAAACTAAAAGAAAATTATGATTTCTTTAAAAATTAATTAAAAATTGAGTTTAAGAGATTTTTGCTTGAAACTCTAATTTTAAGTTGTTCATGTGATGAAATTTAATATAAATAACCTCATTTTATATTAAAACTTAAAATAGTTAAACTAAATGAGGATTAAAGTTACTTGGAGTTAAGAATAACACTGGTAACTTTAAATTGGAAGTAAAAATAAGTTGCCTTAAGTTAAGAACTTTATTTTTAAGCATGGTTTTTCAGTTTTGACCTGAGCACGCCCTCTAAATCCATTATGAATCATGAGAGCTGCTCTTAAGACATAAAAAGAGTCTTTTCATCACTGTTTTTGTCCATCATTCATTATCAATCCAATCATATTAGAAATTTAAACAGGTGAAGTTTTATTAAATATAAAATCTTATTATTAAAAGTAATTCTTAAGTTATTTTTATTCTTTATTTATTAAAATTAAAGAATTGAAGTCATAGAATTTAGATTATTGATGTAATCACCAATAATATATTTTATTATATAAAATTATCATTTTAAATATCTTTTAAAATCCACAAATTCCTCTCAAAAACTCTTTAATCATAATTTATATTATAAAAAGTTGTTTTATCTTTAAATTTATTGATTTTTGACGTGGTTTTTTTAACTTATAACCTTTATTTAATTTAATAACTGTTGTATTAAATAAATCTTCTAAGTATGTTTTCTTTAAAGTTCTATATTTTTTTTTATATCTAAATATTAGTTTTTTTATATAGAATTTTTATTCTAAAAGAATTATTTCTGCACAGTGTGTGTTTAATTCTTTTTATAAATAATATTTATATTATTTATAAGTGGTTAATATTCATATTTTCCATGTGTAATTGTCTCATTAAGAGCTTTACACTTCTTATTGTTATAACTGTCAGTGACTATAACAATAATATAATAATTATAATTTATTATAATTATTATTATTATTTTTTATTATTATATTATTATAATAATAATTAAATTATTTTTTTATATATAATTATTTTTAATAATTATATTTAAATTTGTGGTTGTAATATTTTATTATATTATATTTTTCTACTGAGGACAGTCATAGTACTCTTGATATTGTTACTATTATCAAGAGTTTCATAGACAAACCTTACAGAGAAAGTCCCAGAGGAGGAATCCCCAAAAGAGGATTCTGACTCAGAATCTATGGGACCTGCCATCAGAGAACAATCTGATAAAGAGCAAGACCCAAGAGAAGAATTTCTAGTGGAATAACAAGAGGAAACCCCACTAGAAATCCAGGACATACAGCTGGAAGCAGGCATGCCACAAGATACTGCCAACAAAACCTTGTGCAAAAACACGCAAGATGCACTAACATTTCTGGTCACACCAACCAAAGGAGTGGCATACATAGATGGAACAGCCACAAAAATGACTGTTTGCCTTGACAATGTGCAACACCCATTGATCATTGAAAGTGAGGCACACTGCTCCATAGTGGCCAGAAATTATCTGGACAACCACTTCACAAACTGGAAGAAACAACTCTTGTGAACCAAAGCAAAGAGCTTCAAGAGTGCATCAGGGAAGATGACTTCAATTGAGACAATTATACCCCATAGGAAGGGTAATATCACACTCAACCCAGAGTTTGTAGTGCTTGATGATGCCCACATCCAAGGGATTTTACTGGGAACAGATTACCAGAGGATGTATGGCATGGATATTTACAATAGTAAAAGCCGGCACATTAACATTGGTACCAACAAGGAAAAGAAATCTTCACTTGATATATACCAAATATATGCCCAAGACCCTCTGGAAGAACTACTGAATGAATTCAGAGAGGGACGGTTTAGTACTACCCTCACCAGTAAGCAGAAATTAAGTTTGCTGAAAATGCTGAAAAAAGATTAAACCAGAATTTGCCATTGGTGAAGAACCATTAGGAAAAATTAGAGGCCATGATATAGAACTATATCTGGATGTTGAAAGACCTTATCCACCCATGCTCAGGAGACCTCCTTACCCAGAAATCATGGAAACCAGGAAGGAAATTGAAAAACATATCAATGATCTTCTGGACATGGATGTCATCAGAATGATTGGACATAATGAAAGCGTGGAAATTACCACTCCTGTCCTGATCACCTGGAATGATGACAAGTCTAGGCTGTGGATATTTCAGATCTCTGAATAACTATACCAAAGCTGACAGGTACCCTATACCCAGGATACCTCATGCCTTAGACAAAATGGCAAAAGCCAGATACATAACCAAAATGGATTTTATGAAAGGCTCCAACCAGAATGGAGTTAAAACAAACCCCATGAAATTACTCATAATCATATGTCATATGGGCATATATGAGTACACCAGTATGCCATTTGGCATCAAGAATGCATCAGCCCACATCCAAAGGATGATGGACACCATATTTCAAGAAGAAATATCGGAAGGCTGGATGGTAGTATATATTAATGACATCATTATATACTCAAAGACATGTGAAGACCATGTGCAATACATAGACAGAGTGCTAAGTAAATGCACACCCAGAAATCTGAAAATTTCACTTAAAAAGTGCAATTTTGGCCAACAAGAGCTACTAGCTCTAGGACATAAAGGCTCAGATCTTAGTCTGGAAATTGACCAGAACAAAGTAGCAGCAGTACTGCAAATGCCAGTACCAAGAAACATAAAAGAGATGCAATCTTTCCTTGGGTTTGCTAGCTACTATAGAAACCACATCAAATTTTTTCCCACATAACTAGTAGTTTATAAAAGTTATGTTCAAAAGATGTAGTTTTTGAAATTACCAAGGAAAGAAGGGATGCATATGAAAGGATCAAACATGAACTCGCAAATGCAACTGTACTCATCTTGCATGACTTTGAACTACCATTCAAGTTATACATAGATGCAGCATGTATCCAAGGCTTGAGAGCAGCCCTTCACCAGAGACAAATTGTAGATGGTGAACCAAGAGAGGGAGTAATATGTTACATCTCTAGGCAGCTGGAAGATTAAGAAACCAGGTATGGGGCCACCCAGACTGAATGCCTATTCTTATTCTGGGCTCTGGAGAAACTCCAGTATTAGTTGGAGGGTGCAGTCTTTGAAGTCTACACAGACTGCACAGCCTTGAAGTCTTATCTAAACATGAAGACTACCAATAGACATATTCTGAGATGGCAAATAGCCATTCAGGAGTATAGAGGGAACATGACCATCATATACAAGGAAGGTAAAAGTCATAGCAAGGCAGATGGCCTCAGCAGATGGCAACTGGATAATGTCAAAAGAGACCCAGCTTATGACTGTGAAGTAGCAGCAAAGATCCCTATCCATTTAATGGAAATAGATAGGAGGACAAACTTCAGATTTTCTGAATGGGCACCAGAAAGGGGTACCCCGAAAAGTGGAGACACTCATTAAGAACGAACAGAAACTCCCATACCGGGAATAAGTTCCTCAGAACTGCATAAGGAATTATTCAATGCAGGGATGAAGACATGTCAAACAAAAACAGTGTGGCATATTGTTGAAACTACTTCAACAAGAATACAGTAGCCCAGAACTGGAATCCCAGCTAGAGGAACCCTGGTTGAGGGACTATAACAATAAGAAGTTTTTCCTTATAGTTGGCCTGCTCTACTATAGAGAAACACACACTAGTGCACTCACAATAGTAGACAGGGACCATATATTCTTGATACTAAAAGAATTCAATGACTGCCCCTATATGGGACACATGAGTGAGGACAGAACCAAGGAGAGGGAAGCAAGCACAGCTTGGTGGCCCAAACGGGAACAAGAGTTGAGTGAATACATAAATACTTGTGAAATATGCCAAAAGGAAAATAGAAAACATTGGAAGAAGTATGGGTTACTTCAAAACATAGAATAACCCCAGCACCTGTGGGAAAACATCAACATGGACTGGGTTACAGGACTTGTACCAGGAGGCAAGGAGAACTTCAATGCTTTCTTGATAATAGTTGATAGGTTCAGAAAGAGTGTGAGGTGCCTACCATGTCACAAAGAGGCTACAGCCATGGATACTGCAGTGTTATTTTGTTATAACATAATATCTACCTGTGGAGTCCCTAAGATTATCATTAGTGATAGGGACCTGAAATTCACATCAGAAGTTTGGACCAACCTCTATGACATGCTGGGTACTAAAATTGATTGTTCTACAATTTATCACCCACAAACAGATAGATTAGCTGAAAGTATGATCCAAACCATGGAGGATATCCTTAGAAGGTTCTGTGCATATGGAATGGAATACAAGGACCTGAAGGATACACCCATGAATGGGCTACCCTTCTCCCCGCAGTCCAACTGGCTTATAATACTAGCCAGCACTCTACCACAGGAAAAACACCTTCACTGGTAGAGAAAGGGTGGAATCTCCTATTGCCTGTGGATCACTTGAAGAGAAATATTCTGACCATCAACCCCACAGCAAAGGGCCTCCATGATATGTGGAAGAAGGCTTGTGAAACACCTTCCAAATGCAAAGCTGAGGCACTAGAATATAATAAGCAGAGGTGGGACAAATCATGTCAGCCTGTGACTCAAAACCAGAGCACAAGCATGACAGCCAGATACCATAAATGAATGGTATAGCTAAGATACCACCAAAAAATGGAGCTGAGCCAAATCATCTCAAAAGGTATCAAAAAAAAGAGGAAATTTACCCCTTTGCAAATACACAAGTCCCATCACCATAGGACAAAGAATAACAAATTTATTCCAGCTCAAAGTTGTTTCTGAGCATAAACCTTCAATTTCCCCTCTCATCTTAAATACAGAGTAGCAGGCCTAACCCCATCAAAGGCATATTCAAAATGGAGCTCTAGGTCAGGGCTATCCAATGGTACCAGTCAAACTGAGCTTGTACCAGTATTACTGAGGTTATGGCCAAATTCAGGCCGAATGAGGGTGAATAAAATATTCACCTCTCATCTAACTTCTACAGTTTTAGTGTGAGATACCTAAAGTGGGGTCTTTTTGGAAGGAAAAAAAAAGGGATATCTGATGGTGCCATTCATTTAAAGGCCTACACACTGAACCAATTCTGAGGTTGATATCTCAAAAACTGACAAAGCTATGGCTGTTTTAAGGTCAAAATCCCACAGTTTGGCCAATACAGCCTTACCATGGGATAATATCCCATAACCATGATTATGAAGTGTTAAACAGACAAAGAAGCTTGTTTTTACTTCAATACCTCATAGTTCATTCAATGCTGGGGTCCCATACGGGTTCTGTACAGCAGTCTATGCGTCATACACATCAGAATCAGGCTGTGTGGTCCCCAGATAAAAGCTTTCACCCTGTAATGGTGAAAGCTTCCCAGATGTGGTTTCAGAACCACATCTGAGCCCAATACAGGCTATAAAGGTCTTTTGCAAACCACAAGCCTGTCTTAGAAAGTGAAAAATCTTCACTTCCTCTACGTGGAAAGGTCCAGCAGCCTTTCCACCCAATTTCAGGATAAAAAGGGGCCTTTTCACAGCCAGAAAAGGAATCCCCATCCTGCTCTTGAATACTCATGTATTACAAATGTCAAAAACAGTCATACTCTTGGAAAATAACCAGGTATACTTTCAATTTAAGTATTGTAGTCTTTATTATTGTAATCCAATAGGTAAAGCTGCACCCAGGGCTTTCAGCAGCACTCACGACCACTATCCCACAATAGTAAAGCCCTTTTGTTTTATTTATAAGCCCTTATTATCATCAGAAACCTTTATCACCATGTCAGAGTCATAGTTGAAGTTTTAAATAGCTTAATTATTGCTTCATCATAGACTCAGCCTTACAAATCACACATAGAACCTGACTTTAAGAAGGGGACCAAGTGTTAGTGTCCACACTGAACTTTAAAAATCTCAAAGGACTTAAGAAAATGAGAGACTCATTTGTAGGGCCGTTCACTATCATTAAATTGATAGGAAAAAATGCAGTGGAAGTCAACCTCACAGTAGAATTTTCTAGTAAACATCCAGTTTTTCCAGTGAGTTTAGTAAAGCCATACTTCTAGACAGATGAGGATAAATTCCCCTGTAGGAAGAACAACCCCACCTGACCAGGTATAGTAGAAGTGGAAGACTCCCTTGAGACTGTGAAGAAAATCATCAAGGCCAGGAAGATTAGACTGAATGCTAAATACCAAAGGCAGTACTTGGTCAGATTTAAAAACCAGACAGCAGATAAAGACAAATGGTTGGCTGAAGATGCCATACCAGATGGGAGCCTTCATCTAAGGAGATTAAGGGCCTCTAGGAGGACTGAACAGTCTCATCAGTGATGAGCCTTTTTTAGAGGGATGGTATTTCAGCCTTTGACTCAAAACCAGAGCACAAGCATGACAGCCAAATACCATAAATCAATGGTATAGCCAAGATACCACCAAAACAGGAAGCTGAGCCAAATCAGCACAAAAGGTATCAAACAAAGGAGGAAACTCACCCCTTTCCAAATATACAAGTCCCATCACCATGAGACAAAGAATAACAAAGTTATTCCTACTCAAAGTTGTTGCTGAGCATAAACCTTAATTTTGACCTCTCATCTGAAATACAGAGGGAGAGGCTTAACCCAATCAAATAGGTATTCAAAACGGCGCTTTAAGTTTGGACTATCCAATGGTACTAGCCAAAATGAGCTAGCACCAGAATTACAGATATTATGACTAAAATAAGGTCAAATAGAGGTGAATAAAATATTCACCTCTCATCTAACCTCTACAGTTTTAGTGTGAGATACCTAAAGTGGGGTTGTTTCGGAAAGAGCACCATCAGGGCTATCTGATGGTTCCATAAATCTCCCCATAACTCTTCTAGAACAAAGGGTATGGGGCAAGCCAGCTCCATACAGTTTTTAAGTAAAGCATATATATGTACAAGAAATCTTGTACATGGCATAACCTTTCCATACTTAATGATAACCATATCAAATGAGGTACCATTGGGTAGAAAGCGTCCAGGGATACACAATAAACTAACTTTGAGCTTGATATATCAAAAACTGACAAAGGTATGGCAGCTTTAAGCTCAAAATACCACAGTTAGACCAATACAGCCTTACTGTGGGATATTCTCCCATAAGTATGATTATTAGGTGTCAAAGAGACAAATGAGCATGTTTATATTTCAATAACTAATAGTTCATTCAATACTGGGGTTCCATACAGGTTCTGTACAGCATTCTACACGTCATACATGTCAGAAGGGTGCTATGTGGTTCCCAGATGAAAATGTTCACCCTGTATTGGTGAAAACTGCCCAGATGTGGTTTCAAAATCACATATGAGCCCAATACATGCTATAAAGGTTTTGTGAAAACCACAAGCCAGTACTTGGGAATGAGAAGTCTTAAATTCCTTTACATGTAAAGGTCTAGAAGCCTTTTCACCCCACTTTAGGATAAAAACTGGCCTTTTCACAGCTAGAAAAGGTTTCCTCATCCTGCTCTTGGATTCTACATAGTAAAACTGTCAAAAACAGTTATACTCTTGGAAATAAACAGGTTATACCTTAGAATTAAGTATTGTAGTTTATATTATAGTAACCCACTGGTAAGACTTCACCCTGGGCTTTCAGCAGTGCTCACCACCACTATATTATTATAGTAAAGCCCTTAATATCTTTTTTTAAACCATCCATCATAATTATCCAAATCTTTTTATATCATTTTCACCGTGTCTCCGTCATAGTTAAAGTTTGTAAATACCATCATACACCTTTATCATAGACTCATCCTGAAATTAAATCATTGGTCCATTGAAATATTTATTGATTGTAATCACCCCAAAATAGCTGTATACTGATGATATATAATCCTTATCAAAACTGCCTTAATTGATTAATTCTTCTTCATTGTTCTCAATCTATTATTCTTGACTTGGCTTGTCAGTCATTTCAAGAATTGTGATTTAATATTATTCTGAGTCTTGAGGTGATTCAAATAAGTGTTTTTTCAATATTAATATAAATCTTATTATAAAAGAATATAGGGGACCAATTGATACTATCAAAAAACAATTTATCATCTTATATGTTAGCTATGAGTAACAAAAAACCAATTCAAAATCATTAATTGAAAAGGTGGAGATATACTTAATAGTTATTTAATGAAAATCAGACTTATCTGTAATGATTGCATCTTTCATATTTTCCCCCAAATATTTAATTTTTTGTATTGATTCTGTCCAATTAAGCTACAAGCCATGCTGAATTCAATGCTACTGCGTTTCAGCCATTGCAGTTTATTTTTATGATTAAAAATCTGTTATTAACTTGTGAAGTAAAGAGGATCTATTAGAATATGTTGAGTGGATATAATGTTAGATATAGTTACTATTGGATGGGTGGAAATAATAATATGAAAGCTAAAAAAACAATATCAAAGAGGAGATCAAACAATGGTCAACAATAATTAAGGATTGGACAGATACAGAAGCTTAAGTAAATAAAGAAAAATTTTGTGAGGGGTTATTTTAAAACTGCATGAATTCCTTCACTTCAATGCAGTTTGACAAGTTATTACTGCATCAGTTAACCAACTGCATGGCCAACACTGATATGAGAGTTTTTTTCTGTTTCAACACATTTTCATGTTTCGTGGGAGAATAAAAAGATAATGCCACGAAAGTGGTTTAGTGAAGCCCAATGAAACGCAATCAATTTCTCATCACAAGAAATGGAGAAGTATATATTTTCTTCTATTTTCTTTATCTTTGACTTCTAAGATAGGATAAAATGAGAAATTCATGTTGATGCTTAATTGAGAAGATTGAAAAAAAGTCTCATGAAAGAGAGAATCTCCAAATGGAATATTGTTAGTTGATCTTGATTGGGATTAAATATTATTATATTTAAATTTTTTTAACTGCATTTGTATCAGTGATGATGGCCAATTGGTTAAAACTCAAAATTCAGCTGAAACACAAGAGTTTGAGAATGAAAGGTAGTAATAATTGAAACATACCATTTTGATCTCAGCTTTCAGCTTAAATAAATATTATAAAGATTTTGAGATTAATTATCTTAAGAAAAGACTATCAGGGCCATTCATGTTGGATTAAAGGACAATTACAGCAGTTCAATAATTGTATACAATTTTACCAAACCCAATTAGCTTGTAACATCATGAAACATATTTAGGAATTAACAAAAAATATTTAGTTGTGACATAGCTGACAAAAAGATAATAAGAAAAAGTTTAATTCTTGATTCAAAGAATATGAGAATAGAAGACAAGAAAGTATAATAGCTAAGCTAAAAGTCTCCACTTTAGCTCCTTAAGTAGTGGGCTCCCTAATTGATTGATCCAATTGTTGAGATATGCTAAATGGGAAACTGTTTTAGTACTAAGACTACCTTTTGTGGGGAAAGTAACTTTCCCACTCTTTAAGAATATTTCTCAGCAGATGCCAAATATACAGGGATGAATATGTAATGAAATTAAATTTGACCTAATATGGGCATATTTTTATTGTGGATCTGATACTGAAAGAATTTCAGTAAGCCTATAATATTTGAATTCATCAATATAAGTCATAATTTCCAATAATAAACCACTTCTTCATTGGAGATGATTGTATAATTATTTTTTTATAAGTGTGTATCTGCTCCTTGCTATAATTTGGGAAGAGTATTCTTTTGCTAGAATCATTGGTAAACTTTGAATATTTCATCAAAAGTGGATCCCATTGTCTGGTACCAGGAATGGTAGCTGTATCATTGTAATTATTTTTACTTTTCTGTTCTTCAGATTTGTGGGCATAAATGCAGCAATGGCACATCAAATGCTGTATGGCATTTTCTGATTTCTCATGATGGAAGCTAGTCTATTTGAATATTTGTTGAAAATAAACATTTTATGGATGAAATGTTAATATAGTTGTTGAAATACTACCGTTTTAAGTTTGACACCCCAATAAATGGTCAAAATAGCTAATAAAGGGGTTTTGATATTACTAGTGATGGTGAATACTTCTGAAAACCTGTGGTCCAGTGCTTATCAACTGGATAATAATAAAGGATGAAATAGTTAAGGTTTAAATTATAACCTGGTAATTTTCCAAGAGTAATATTTTTTTCAAAATAGTACTATATAAGAATTACTCTTTAGGGAAGAGGAAGGTACCTTTTGATCCTAAATATTTAGTGAATGCCCCTCTGGTCTTCACCAAATAGAAACAGTGAATATTTCTCACTCTCAAGGGTGAAATTGTGGTTTATGCAGCCCTGAATGCACTGTATTGGACTCAAAAGTGGCTTTGAAACCACATCTGGTCACCTTTCCCAAATACAGGGTCCTCACCAGAGGGATGCTTAGGAAGATGTAAAGAACACATCAATGGGCCACATATAATTCATAATATGTGTTATCAAAGTATAAAAGAGCTTTGTTGTCATTTTGACACCTCATATGCATAGTTATGGGATATTATCCCACAGTATTGGGTTTTGTTCAATACTGTGGGATTTTGACTTTGAAAATGCCATAGATTTGTCAGTTTTGAATTTAAAGGGCTCAAAGATGGTTCATTTTGTCGGCCTTGATGAGTTCTACACATCAGTTACCCATTTGGTATGCCTAACATTATATATGGAAGATCTATACAGGTTTCAAATTCCATTACTGGAATTCAGTTTTTTGATAGAGCCTGTATTAAGTTATCATCTTTAATAGCTTTTTCTTAGAGATGGTAAAAGAATATAATGGTTACCATCAGAAATCTCAGATTATGCCATTTCTGTCAGCCTGTGACTCAAAACCAGAGCACAAGAATGACAGCCAAAAACCATAAGTCAATGGTATAGCCAGGATACCACCAAAAAATGGAGCTGAGCCAAATCAGCTCAAAAGGTATCAAAAAAAAGAGGAAACTTACCCCTTTCTAAATATACAAGTCCCATCACCATAGGACAAAGAATAACAAAGTCATTCCTACTCAAAGTTGTTGCTGAGCATAAATCTTAATTTTTACCTCTCATCTGAAACACAGAGTAAGAGGCTTAACCCCATCAAATGGGTATTGAAAATGAAGCTCTAAGTAAGGGCTATCTAATGGCACCAGTATTACAGAAGTTATGGCCAAATTCAGGCCAAATAAAGGTAAACAAAACATTCAGCTCTCATTTAACTTCTACAGTTTTTAGTGTGAGATATCTAAAGTGGGTCTTTTTGAAAAGGGCACACTCAGGGCTATCTGATGGTGCAATTCATTTCCCCATATCCCATCCAGAACAAAAGTTATAAGGCAAACAAGCCCAATACAGCTTTTGCCTAAAACATGCATATGTACAAAAAATCTTGTACATGGCATACCTTTGCCATTTTTAATTATAAAAATATCAAATGAGGGGCCATTTTGTAGACCACATACAGGGCTACACACAAAACCAATTGTGAGGTTGATATCTCAAAAACGGACAATGTCATGGCTGTTTTAAGGTCAAAATCCCATAGTTTGGCCAATACAGCCTTACCATCTGATAGTATCCCATAACCATGATTATGAGGTGTCAAACAGACAAATAAGCTTTTTTTTACTTCAATAACTTATAGTTAATTCAATTCTGGGGTCCCATACAGGTTCTGTACAGAATTCTACACGTCATACATGTCAGAATCAGGCCATGTGGTCCCCAAAAGAAAATTGTCACCCTGTATTGGTGAAAACTGCCCAGATGTGGTTTCAAAACAACTTCTGAGCCCAATACAGGCTATAAAGGTCTTTTGAAAACCACAAGCCTGTCATTGAGAGTGAAAAATCTTCACTTCCTCCATGTGAAAAGGTCTAGCTGTGTTTTCACCCATTTCAGGATAAAAGGAGGCCTTTCCACTGCCAGAAAAGGAATCCCCATCCTGCTCTTGAATTCCTATGTAGTACAATTGTAAAAAACAGTTATATTCTTGGAAAATAATCAGGTTATACTTTAAACTTAAGTATTGTAGCTTTTATTATAGTAATCCAACTGGTAAGACTGCACCCAGGGCTTTCAGCAGTGCTCACCACCACTATATTATTATAGTAAAGCCCTTAATAATTTAATTTAACAATTTATTATTATAAATCAAACTTATTTTCAAAACTATTTTATCTGTGTCACAGTCATAGTTAAGGTTGTAACTACTATTATACACATTTATCATAGACTCAGCCTGAAAATTTCAAAAAGGCCCCACCTTGGATATCTCCTACTTAAACTGTAGAATTTGGATGAGAGGTTAATATTTTTTCACCCTCATTTGGCTTATATTTTTCCATAACTTCTGTACTGTTGATTCCCGCTTCATTTGGCTAGTACCATTGAATACGCAATACTGAGAAACTAAATTTTAGCACACATCTGATGGGCTTCTTCCTCCTTCTCTGCAATCTAGATAAGAGGTAAAAATTGAGGTTTCTTCTCAGTTCTTGTTCAAATATGGAATAAATTCTTCATTCCTTGTCCTATGGTTACAGACTTGTATATGTTTAAAGGGATACTTTTCCTCTTCCATTTTGAATACCTTTGTGGACTATTTTGTGTCAGTTCACTTATTAGTGGGCATTTTGTTCTAACATCTGTTGATGGAATTTTGATGTCATTATTGTTCTCTGATTTTGAATCACAAGCTTGCAAAGATGTTTAAGGAAAAATGAAAGAATTAAATCATCACTTTCAAGTCAAAGGTCAAGGTATCATGTTAATCTTCTGTAATATAGCTTTGGATACCAATTTCCAAGTTTGTACTTCCATTTTTGACCTGATGTTTAAAAAATAGCAAATTGAATTTTAAAGTGGTATTAAAAGTTTCTGTGATGCAGCATTGGATTAAAATCCATTAAACTCCATGTCAAGTATCTCCAAAATGGGAAATATGAAGTCCAGTGTGCCCCAGCTGTCTTCATTCAATGGAAAGTTTTGAAGTAGAGTTTAAGAGATGTTTTGAGTGTTAATAAATGCTTAATTCTCTTGAAAAAAATGAATTGAGTCAGTAAGATGCTGATGGGAATTAACTTGGGGTCATGAGTTTCATCTTGTATTTGAGTGAAAGCATCCCCCTGTTCATTTTAATTGCAAATGTGAGATTAGATATCATCAACTAACTTCAAGATAGAATTAGGATATTAAAATGTTTTGAAATTATTTTAGCTCAATCTTTCATTTTAAGAAATGAAAGAAAAATTTCTTTTGGGGATTATTGGAATCTAATCTCATTAATATGACTCAATTCTTGAATACCTTGATGTTGTTCTTCCATTATTGCATTATTTGATATGCAATTATGACTAATCTGCTGATGGTTTTGAGTATAGTTAAGGCTCTTAAATATATTTAGAGATATAGGTACACATGAATGTAAATTTGTGTTATTATATGGTTCAAAAATGAATAAATCAAATAAACTCACCTATAGAAGGTGAGCTGTGATACAAGTTGTTAATATAATTGGATGAAGCATAATGATCAAAATCTTTATAATCCTCAGGTGTAAATTGAGTCATCTTCAACAAAAATCCTTTGACCCTTAAAAATATGATTTTAAAATGATACCTATTAAGAAAATGTTAATTTGGCCAAATAAAATAAACTGATTTGGATTTTTTGGAAAGATATGATTCCATCTTTATGCTTTTGGATTATTTTTCCCCTGTTCTTTTATAAAACTGATTCAATGCCCCATACTCTTCAAGAGAATCTCAAAAGGGTTAAGCTAATGCAGACACTGTATAAAAAAGAGTTTTCTTATTGAATGATATTGACATTTGATTAAATTTGAGAGCTTTACCATCCACCAAGATTACTACCACTGCAATTTATGATGCCTCCATATATTGTCATTTCCAACACTCAAAGGCATGAGACAGATCTCATTCTTCAGGTATGTATTTGAATCATTGTATCATGTACATCTTATGTTTGTAACACCTTTGAAACAAAACTTGAAATTGTCTTCTGCCTAGGGAATTTGAAGTGTGGAGCTAAATATTTGACAGCTTTTAATGAGATTCCTACCTCAAATATTGTAAAGGGTGGGGACTTTTCAATGAAACCTAATACAATTATTGTCTAAATTTGGTCTTTATTCTGCTCCAGATGCTGTTTATTTACATTCCTTGAAGTTACTATTGCATTTATTACGGTTCTTGTTTAAATTTGATATATTAGGTCCACCTATGTTGATTTTAGAAATATAGTCACCAGGGAGAATGTTCTGTCAATAACCGGAAATTGACTTCTTTTCAAGAATATGTCACATTCAGGTCTCACACAAATATTTGTTCCCCATTTCCTTAAACTGATATTACTCACCCCCTGAGCCTCCATAAACCAGCCTAAGGTTTCTAAGAATAACAAAATACCCCACATGCTTCCATAAGTACACATCAAAGAGGTCATTCAGGCAGTCTTGATGTATATTTGTCAATAGGAAGCCCCATTACAGAGGAGGGGTGTGTGTGAGCTCCCTGGGTCATCCATAAAAAACTTAGCATGGGTGGGATTAAAAAGCTGTGTGTGACACAGGTGGAGTCAGCTGAACAATGTTTTGGGTGCCTATGTGTGATACATGCACACAAAGGCCAGAGACTGTGCAGGGTTAATTTTAAATAGCTATGCTTTGGGTGCAGGTGCACGTGTGTGACACATGAACATGGAGGGCCAAAGATGTGCAAGGCTGATGTTGTGTAGCTGTGAATCAACTCTCCAAGAGTATAATTGACAAGCTGTGGGTGACACAGGTCAATCCATTCACAAAATGCTTTGGGTGCAGGTGAATATGTGTGACACATACACAAAGGCCAGAGAATGTGTAGGGTTAATGATGTGTAGCTGTTAATGAACTTTCCCTGAGAGGAATTGAGCAGCTGAAGGTGACACAGATGGAGCCAGCCACACAATGATTCAGCTTTAGGTAAATATGTGTAACATGCACACAAAGGCCAATGAATGTGAAACATACATGCACACTACACTAACTTGGGGCACTCAACCAGCCCCATGCAGCTTACAGACATCCATACCCTCATGGAAAGAATTTGATTCTAAGAAACACAGGGCTCGAGGGGCTATTCACCTATTAGCATAAGGATAAAAGAGTTGTTCCATTTTATATCATTTGATTTTCCAGTTTGTGTGAAATATGATAACTTAAAGTGGTTTATTCATACCATACCCAATGTGAAGATGGTAAATGTTTGTAGCCATGAACTGGGGGGACTTACTGGTAACAATGAAACCTTCATGTCACAAATCTTTGAGGAAATTCTTTTTCAGGAAAACATCCCCATGAAACTGAGAGAATTCCATTGATGTGTCACTATATTTTTAGAAAGAGAAAATATACTAAATATCATAAAATAAGGTTTTATCATTACAACAAGTCCACATGACATCAATTTCCTATCATACACTCCACAGTGACCTTCTATTTATACTTCAGAAATAATTCTGTGTCTATGATCAAAAAAAAAGATTTATAAATATTCAAATGGGGCCAATCTAGGAAAAGTTTTAAACCAATCTTCAGAGTTTTTAAGATCAGAAAAGTTTTTTTCAGGATGAAAGATGGATCAGAGAATTTAAAAATCCTATTACTAATACCAAATTGATCTGCTTTTCTCCTCAGGAAACATAAAAAGCTATTTTTGAGATCTTTGGTTTCAGTTGAATATATATTTTTGTTGATATTAATGTTTCAAACTGGAAAATACCAAGGTGAAACAACTCTCAAAGCAGGATTACTTGTGGGTTTTACCAGAGTGTGTAAGCTGATCCACTGAGCTATTTCACTTGTTGGATGAAAATTCTGTAAGTCCTAAGCCTGGGAATAATAAGTTTTTTTAAGGCGGAGTGGTTTTTTATGTTTTTGGTGATTCAACTGGGAAGGAGGTTGTGATAAAAAAATTTGTTTTATTTCAGATGGGGCTGATGGGGATTTCAGGAGAACGGAAAGGTTGTAACATTGACAGATATGTTTAAGTAAGGTTTTATTTATATCATCTAGAAACTGTGTTCATCTGATGATGTCTGTTGACCAAGAATTAAAAATGGAATGTAGAAATTTTATAAGAGAGCCCATTCAGTGGGTCTTAAATGACCATTATAGGAAGACCCATTTTGCAGGGAACTCTTGTCCATGATGATAGAATTATGGTATCAGATATAATTTTTGAGAAGCTCTATAGCCTCACCCTTGTCTGGTGATCACTGAGGGCACTGATATCCAACTCAGAGGGAAATTTGGAAGTGGGGATGTAATCCACATTGAATGAGGTAGTATCTGCAGAACCACTGGATTGATGTTGTGTTTGAAGGGGGGAATTTGTAAGTAATTTTGTCAGGTGGAAATAGTCAGGAGTGTCTCATTTATTCTTTTTTCAGAGTCACTTCTTGGGGAGTGGGTCTGTCTCAATGTTATTTGATAAAGGAAGCTTTTGGAAGTCATTGAATCTGATTTTGAACTGCTGGTGTCTGTGGATTTCTTGCAGGATCTGATCAATGTTTCTGATTTATCCTCAAGAATACACAATTTGAAAGCTGAATAATCTTTCAAAATTCCAAAAATTAGATTATGCATTATGTCAAGATTAACTATTCTTTTTGAATTTAAATAGCAAAGGTCCTCCAAAGCTGAATATCACACTCCATACTCAGAGAGAATTGATTGAAATTTTTTTGGGTTTTCCTGCAGCCATTTTGAAATAGTTTATTTGTGACTTGGGTATGAGTGTGTGTAGCAAAAGTGCAAACCAAGTTATTCAATTTGGGTCTTGTGAGTAGAGCAAAAAATCACAAAAGTGGTTTCCTGAATGAGAAATAAACCCAGTACGCATGTGCATGGAAACCAAATCTGAAATGGCCATGATGATGGCAAAATGAATAAAGGATTCTGAAGGACCTGTTGAGGTGGGTGAAAATTGGAAACCTTGCCACAGATCTTTGAGCTCCTTGATGAGTGGAATTAGACAGGATGTTGGATACTTTGGTCTAGGGATGATTACTGCAACATAGAAATTATCTAGCTTCAATCTTTCATTTTGGGGGAGATTGATACAGGTTAGCTTGATGGATCCAATGCTGGCCAGGCAGCTTGACTTTCCAAGTGAGTTAAACCACTCTACACAGTTTGAGAAGGCCAATTCACTAGAAATAGATGTGAATTGGGTCATTGATATTTATGGTGCAAGTGAAGTGTCTCCAGACCAATTCATCCCATATGTCACATTTGGGGGAACTGTCTGGTTTTTGGGATTGTTTATGTTGATGCAGAAATTCCATCATGCCAGAAAAGTTTGGAAAGGTTGATAAATGAAATGTTTTTTGGTATAAATTTTTTCTTGATGTTGGTTGTATTTTGGCTTTGGGTTTCAAATAAATTGATGAATTTGCCTAATGATTGTGTGCAAAAGAGATCATAATCATTTTTTGTTTTGGAATTGGAAGTGGGGTTTATCAGTTGTGACAGATTCAGTAAGGCAATTGAGAAAGACACATTGAGGTCAAAATATATAGTTCTTTATCTGTGGATCAAATTGGAGATGTTCAAATATGGTACTGAGATCTTCAGCAATATTGAATATGGGAGTGGGGTGGGGCCCTGAGCATGAGATACTTGACGTAATAAGTTGGTTCAGGGTGGGGTTGAGAATGCATTAAGCCCTGGAGGTAAATTTTAGCTTAAAGAAAAAATGGCAGAGATTATCATTCCAAGGTCTTGTGGGGGAAGCTCTTGACTCCAGATGTATAATTTTTGTGCCATTGAATTGAGGCCTGGTGTAGTGAAGAATGTTTGGGCTTATTGGGAATTATCATTTGGAAAAATTCAATCCAATAAAATTTGTGGGAAACTACATTCTGATTCCAAAGTAGGGGTGTATGGAATAGATTTTGGTTTGATTCCTAATTCGAGATTTTTAATGTGTATTTTATATTGAAAAGGTGTGAAGGAAACTGTTTGCCTATTTCCATCAGGGGAAGAGTGTGTTTGATTTGAGCATTTTAAACAAGTGCATATAACCATTAAGGAATAGTAGAGGGTGGAAATTGTTTCCAGAATCATAGATATGGTTGGATTTCTTATAAACCTCCCTGGTTGGTGTGAAATATTTAGGAGAGTGATCAATTGGTAAAGAAAGGGAGTAATTATTTATGAAGGGGGAGATGAATTGAGCTAGTGGAGGAGTTTATTCCATTTGGTGAAAGTGGCTGAGTTTCAGGAGATAAATGCAAAAATGTGAAATGTTGATGGGGTAACTTGTCAGGATTCTACATGGTTTAAGTGCATTGCTGTTCATTTCTTGGACATATTATAGATTATTTACACATGGAGATAAAGGGGATTTGTATGGTGAGTTGAGTTCTATTGGTAATGTGTCACCATTGAATTGAGGGGGAATAAAATTTAAAACATGTATACTGTGGGAACTCCTTTTGGTGTGGGATGAAAGAAGGCATTACTTTGAGGGGGAAATTGTTGGTAAATATGTTTTGAATCTCAGAACTGTGCAATATTCATGGGTTCTCAGGTATATTAGCTTCCCCTCTGAATAATACTGCATAGTCAGCCTATAGAGAATCACAAGAGAAGATGAGATTTGTGGATTTAACAGATAGAGAAGACTTATCAGTAGTCTCTAAATCAGACCTATTGAGACCACTACAGTCAAAAATCTGATTTAAAACTATAATTTTTGATGAAATAAAGACTACTATTTTATTTTATTTTAATAATACTGATAAAATATTCTTTTTTTTCTCTTTTTTTTGTGTTTTAGTCCTTTATTAGGATGTTTTTTTTCATATTAATGCTAATAATAAGACAATGGGAGTTAATACTAATAATAATTCTTCAATAATATGTTTGTATCCCTACTGCTTTCTTGTTAATAATACTGAGGTTCTGAGAAAGGCTAATAAGCTTTTAAATCTGGTTAAACTACTATTATTCAATAATTTTAAGCTACTGAGAAAGGCTACTGACTTTTCCCAACTAAAACACTACTAATACTCTAGATATCCTGCTAGTTCAGGTATGGCTGTGATCGTCAATAGTGGGAACTTCTCCATTGTTGTTTTTGTGAAAATGAGGGATAGAAGACCTCTACTTATACCATTTGTGCTAAAGTAGAGCTTCTAAAAACAGGGGACTTAGAAAATTCATAGTTGAGATTTTGTAACTTGTGAGACATATAGTTTTGAAATACAAATGTGTTTTCTGACAGAAGTTTTCTGGTGGTATTTTTTCTTATAAAAATCATGTGGTGTTATTGAGATGATATAACCAGTGAGATCTTCTTTTTGCCAAGAAAGTGGAGCAAATACAGATTCTGACAATTGAAATCTCTTCTAGTAATACAATATGTTTGATAGAATTTAGATGGTGAAATTCTTCTTTGTGGCACCTTTTTTATGAGTTTGCTGAGACATTTTGGATTGTGGTGGCTTTCCTATCAAAATAATGTGATTTGATTGGGATAATTTGGCTGGTTAGAATTTATTTTTTCCGAGAAAGTGGACAAATACAGATTTTGACAATTTAGATCTCCTCTAGTTATCTGATGTCTTTAAGATAATTTAGCTGGTTATATTCTTCTTGGAAGTGGAGAAAGTGGGCAAAATACAGAATTTGCTATTTAGTGAACTGCCATTATATTTGAAAAAAGATGGGGAAAGTATTGTTTGCAAAATTGATATGCAATCTTCAGAAAACGTTGCTGGTGTTTTGATTTTATCATTCAATAATTTCATACAGATATTGCAATGTTTGTATCAAGCATTATGTGTGTTAATCTTCCTGAGAAAATATTCTCTCTTGGTAAATTCATTGTAAACTTCTTTGAATTTGCTTGGGGTGGAGAAAATACAGTTCTTATGCTATGCTCAATATGAATTTAAATAGCTGTATTTAGTTCATCTCCATTGAATCTTGTGACTTTTCTATGGATGTTCCAATAAAGTGGAGAATTTGGTATTATTCATTTTAATTGAAATTCTTCTTGTTAAAGCTTCTATCTTTGTGATTATACCCTAAAACCTCTTTATGGTTTGATTTACCCAGTTCAAGAGTTATTCCACACCTATTTTGTAATTCTGAAATTCTATTTCCTTCTCCAAAATTATTCTGAATTTTTATTTTCTTTTGCAGAGTTATTTTGCAACTTAATTCCATAATTCTGTCTCTGGAGTTATTCCCTAATTCCAATTTTTATCTCTGAAATTATTCTGCATTTTCATTTTCTTTCCTGGAGTTATTCTGGGATTGGCTTATAATTCCAAAATCCTATTTTCATTCTCTGGAATTATTCTACATTTTTATGTCAATCCCAAGAGTCATTCTGAAATATCTTTCATAATTCCTCCCAAGTTTCTTAATTTTATCCTAATTTCTTCTATAATTCTGCAATTTTATTCCTATTTCTTCTCCGAAATTCTGCAAATTTTTTCCTGTTTCCTGAGATATTCCACAACAACTTCTATACTTCCACCCAAGCTCCTCATTTTCATTCCAATTTCTTCAAATTTGTGCAACTTCATTTTCTTCTCTGCAGTTTTCTTGGGATTTTTCCCTAATTCTGAAATCTTTGCAAATTATTTGGCAAACTTGAGACTTATATAATTGGTATGGAATACAAAAACATTGGACCTCTATTTTACATTATTTGAAACTTATTCCAGACATAAGGATATAGATCTATTAAATAATGGTTTGGAGTGGTGTCAGCTGGAGTCTATGTTGAAGCAGTAATTAGGCTATTTACAACTAGAACTATGACTGTGACACTTGGAAATAAATTTAAAATAAGATTTTTAACATAATATAATGGTTTATAATATAATAACAGGGTTCTACTATTGAAGAATAGTGGTGGTGAGCGCTATTGAGAACCCTGGGTGCAGTCTTACCAGCTGGATTACTATAATAAGAACTACAATAATTAAAATTATAACTATACCCTGATTATAACCCAAGAGTAAAACTGTTTTTGACAGTTTACTACATAGGATATTAAAGAGCAGGATGAGGAAACAATTCTGGCCGTGAAAAAGCCTCCTTTTTATCCTGAAATGGGGTGGAAAGGGTGCTAGACCTTTCCATGTAGAGGAAGTGTGTCAGAATGAAACTATGATAAAGGTGTAAATAGGCTAGTTACAACCTTAACTATGTTTGTGACATGGTAAAAATGGTTAAAAAATATTTATAAGGGTTTAAAATTATTTGATTTAACATTAAAAGGGCTTTACTATATATAATATAGTGGTGGTGAGCGCTGTTGAAAGCCCTGGGTGCAGCTTTATCTGTTGGGTTACAATAATAAAAGACTACAATAATTAATATTGATAATTATACCTTATTATTAACAAAGAGTACAGCTGTTTTTGACAGTTTACTACGTAGGTTATTCAATAGCAGGATGGGGAGACAATTCTGGCTGTGAAAAGCCTCCTTTTTATCCTGAAATGGGGTGGAAAGGGTGCTAGACCTTTCCATGTAGAGGAAGTGAAGGCTTTTTGACTCTCTAGTACTGGCTTGTGGTTTGAAAACAGCCTGTATAGCCTGTATTGGGCTCAGATGTGGTTTTGAAACCACATCTGGGCAGTTTTCACCAATACAGGGTGAAAACTTTCATCTGGGGACCTCACAGCCTGATTCTGACGTGTATGATGCGTAGAATGCTGTACAGAAGCTGTATGGGACCCCAGTATTGACTGACATATGAGATATTGAAGTAAAAACAAGCTTCTTTGTCTATTTGACACCTCATATTCATAGTTATGGGATAATATCCCATGGTAAGGCTGTATTGGTCAGAATGTGGGATTTTGACCTTAAAACAGCTATAACTTTATCCGTTCTTAAGATATCAACCCCAACACTGAACCGGTGTGTAGCCCTGTATGTGTTCTACACAATGGTACCATATTTGATATGGTTATCATTAAATATGGCAAAGGTATGCCATGTACAAGTTTTTTGTACATATGTGTGTTTTAAACAAAAAGCTGTATTGAGCTTGTTTGCCCCATAACGTCTGCTGTAGTTGAGATATGGGGAAGTTGATGACACCATCAGATAGCCCTGATTGTACTATTTCCAAAAAGACCCCACTTCAAGTATCTCACACTAAAAAGGTAGAAGTTAGATGAGAGGTGAATGTTTTGTTCACCATTATTTGGCCTGAAATTGACCATAACTCCAGTAATATTGGTGCTAGCTCAGTTTGGCTGGTACCATTGGATAGCCCTGGCTTATAACATCATTTTGAGTACCCATTTGATGGGGTTAAGCCTCTCCTTCTAGATTTTAGATGAGAGGTGAAAATTAAGGTTTATGTTCAGAAATAACTTTGTTATTCTTTTTCCTATGGTGATGGGACTTATGTTTTCAGAAAGGGGTGAGTTTCCTCCTTCTTTTGATACTTTTTGAGCTGATTTGGCTCAGCTCCATGTCTTGGTGGTATCTTGGCTATACCATTGGTTTATGGTATTTTGGCTGTCATGCTTGTGCTCTGGTTTTGAGTCACAGGCTGACAAAGTGAAGGTTTTTCACCCTCTAGTACTGGGTTGTAGTTTTCAAAAAGCCTGTATAGCCTGTATTGGGCTCAGATGTGGTTTTAAAACCACATATGGGAAGTTTTCACCAATACAGGGTGAAAACCTTCATATGGGGACCTCACAGCCTGATTCTGACATGTATGACACGTACAATGCTGTACAAAAAATGTATGGGACCCCAGTATTGACTGACATATGAGGTATTGAAGTAAAAAAAATATTCCTTGTCTATTTGACACCTCATATTCATGGTTATGGGATATTATCCCCTGGCAAGGCTGTATATGACAGCAGGTGGGAATCTGACCTTAAAACAGCCATAACTTTGTCAATTCTTGAGATATAAACCTCAAAGTTGGTTCGGTGTGTAGCCCTGTATGTGCTCTACACAATGGTACCTCATTTGATATGGTTATCATTGAATATGGCAAGGTTATCCCATGCAAAAGAATTTTGTACATTTGCGTGGTATAGGAAAAAAGCTGTATTGAGCGTATTTCCCCCATAGCTTTTGTTCTAGTTGGGCTATGGGGAAATTGATGACAAAATCAGATAGGCCTGATTGTTCTCTTTCCAAAAAGACCCCACTTCAAGTATCTCACACTAAAACTGTAGAAGTTACATGAGGGGTGAATGTTTTGTTCACCCTCATTTGGCCTGAAATTGACCATAACTCCAGTAATATTGGTGCTAGCTCAGTTTGGCTGGTACCATTGGATAGCCCTGGCTTAGAGCTTCATTTTGAATACCAATTTGATGGGGTTAAGCCTTTCCTTTTGGATTTTAGATGAGAGGTGAAAATTAAGGTTTATGCTCAGCAATAACTTTGAGCAGGAATAACTTTGTTATTCTTTGTCCTATGGTGATGGGACTTATATTTTATGAAAGAGGTGAATTTCCTCTTTGCTTCTATACCTTTTGAGTTTATTTGTCTCAGCTCCATGGTTTGGTGATATCTTGGCTATACCATTGGTTTATGGTATTTTGGCTGTCATGCGTGTGCTCTGGTTTTGAGTCACAGGCTGACATACCCTCCCTCTAAAAAGGCTCATCATTGATGAGACTGTTCAGTCCTCCTAGAGGCTCTGAATCTCCTTAAATGAAGGTTCCCATCTGGTATGGCATCTTCTGCCAACCATTTGTCCTTATCAGCTGTCTGGTTCTTGAATCTGACTAAGTACCATTGTGGGAACTCCTCTTGTGTGGGATTAAAGTGAGGCAGTACCTGGAGGGGGAAATCACAGGTAACTAGTTTTGAATTGCTAATAACTCCTGCAACCAAGGCTGGCAAGGGTTTATTTCCTTCGCCTCCTAAAATACTGAACAAAATCTTCCTTGGAGCTCACAAAACAAAATAAAATTAGTAAGTGGCTTTACAACTGCAGAAGACAAAATTCAGAAGCCTCAGATCAGACCTATTCAATAAATAATATGAAAATAATGTCAGTTATTCCGGTTAAATTTGAGATTTTAATGAAATACTTGTCTGTTTAATTTTAATATTTTTTGGTTAAATTGAGGTCAGTTGTTTCTTCTTGGTGATAAATCCTTGGTAGTGTGGTATTCCATATCATTTTTTTCACCAGGCTCAAGCTCATAGCAACCCAAAACAGCAGTAAATCCAGCCTACAGGCAAACTTACACTCAAATCTTACACCAAAAAGGTCAATTTTACGGCAAGAGGCTGGATTTAACTCATAAAACTATGGCACAGGCACGAAAGGGAGGTGTATGTGTTTAAGTAAATTATTCAATTTCATTATGCATATGTAAAAAATCAAGTTACATATAGCAAACTAGTTACAACAAATAAGGTACCACCCTTTAAAATTACACACCCCACCCAGCCTAACACCCCCTTTTAGCCACAGGACTCATGCAGCAAGAAAAGGAAACCTGCATGAATTACCCAGCAACCTAGAACTTAACATAGAAAGGTCACATGATGCAAAGATCAACTCCATGGAATTCCTGCAATTCATTTACAACACAGCCCCAGGAGTAGCTTATCTTATATCCACAGTAATCCCACTTGAAACCTTAAAAAATAATCAGATTTATTTACACCACTCATCACCTCATGCAAACCAAAGCTATTTACAACAAGCTGCATGCATTACACACCTTCAATTAAATCTCAACCACATGACTATGCACAGCATGTGTCAAAATCAAAAATCACATCATCTCATAAAAACAGTAAATTCACCAGTGCAAGAAGTTATCACCTGACTTCATTTTAAAGTTCAAAAAGAAGAAAAACAAACATGACACCTGCATAAATTACACAGCCACTTCTACCAAACCTAAAATAGGACATATGCAAAGG
Source organism: Austropuccinia psidii (assembly GCA_023105745.1). Taxonomy (NCBI): domain Eukaryota; kingdom Fungi; phylum Basidiomycota; class Pucciniomycetes; order Pucciniales; family Sphaerophragmiaceae; genus Austropuccinia; species Austropuccinia psidii. The sequence continues at coordinate 22,931,284 of JALGQZ010000017.1, read as the reverse complement.
AATTACAAGGTCATCATGTGATACTGAATCCACCAGCAGAATATCATGTGACAGAAAAGATGTTGTGCACAAGAAAAATCCTCAGCCAAAATGAAATCACCTCATGCATGCAAGGAAAATCCAAGAAAATCAATCATAATTAGCTCACCAAAAGACCATCATGTGATGAAAGAAGGCTGTGCAGAGAAAAATTATCACCAAACCTTAAATCACCTGACCCATGCAAGAAAGGGTCTCACAAAAAATGGAGTCACATGATGAAATCAAGAGGAATTAAAGTGGAAAAAGACAGCTCCCATGGAGGGCCCCCTGGGCTCCCAAAAGGTATAAATAGAGGGGCTCTCTCCCCCCAAATTTCAAATTCCCCCCATGCAAATTATATCCCATGCACATTATATCCACTTCAAAGTAGGAGCATAGGAATAATTCATCCCTCATCTGGGAGGTAGTCCAGTATATTATAGTAAATTTATTTGCCCAGTAGCTAAGCTCAGTGGAAGTATAGTGTTGAAGATTACCCAGTAGCTAAGCTCAGTGGAATCTTATTATTATTAAAATAAAAATAAAAATTACCCAGTAACCCAATATTAGGGTTACTACTCTATTAAAATATTTCACCTAGTAAAATTAACACCATTTATCAAGATTTAAAATTCACTTACCCCTTTAAAAAAATATTAAATATCAAAGAATCTTACCACTTAAATTTAACAAGTTATATTTGATCTTATTATTAACCACTCTTAAAGAAATAACAAACCTTTAGAATTATTTTACTATATTATAACTTTAACTTAACAAAATTACCTTTATCAAACTCATCAAATTTTCCAGAAATCCTTAAATAACCCATTTTACCAAGGATTTATCAACAAGAAGAAACCACTCACCTCAATTTAACCAAAAATATTAAAATAAACAGACAAGTATTTCATTCAAATCTCAAATTTAACCAAAATAGCTGACATTATTTTCATATTATTTATTGAATAGGTCTGATCTGAGACTGCTGAATTTTTTCTTCTGCAGTTGTAAAGCCACTTACTAATCTTATTTTGGTTTGTGAGCTCCAAGGAATATTTTGTTCAGTATTTTAGGAGGGGAAGGCAATAGACCCTTGTTACCCTTGGTTACAGGAGTTATTAGCAATTCAAAACTAGTTACCTGTGATTTCCCCCTCCAGGTACTGCCTCATTTTAATCCCACACAAGAGTAGTTCTCACATCTGGTGTCCCAACAGTGGCAGACAGCCTCAACTTCAATAAAGAAAAATCAATTAAATTACAATCAATCACAAAATTCTTACCTACTCCCAGAATACTTTTTTTTATAACAAAAACTGGAGTCAAGTAATTCAAAACAGCCAAAACCATCATATCAAAAATCTGAATCATCAACTCACTCTGATCACTACTATTATCCACCCAAGAAAGAAACAGAACTAGGGGAGTAATCAAATAAATATTCCAATTTCCCAATTGCAACACCAAGAACCAATAAAAGGGACTTGAAGGTTGTGGAGAAATTCTTTCTTGATCTCCTTGAAAGAAATAAACTCAATAAATCAATCTCAAAAGAGGAAATAAACCAATCAAAAATGGAGAAACCTTAATCATCAAAGTTACCTGGTAGTATTGAAGAAATCCAGGAAGAAAACTTTAATGAAGAAACTGTTGAAGGATAGGAAGAAATGTCTTCAACAGAGAGACTTCAGCAGAAGATGCTAGAAATTCAAGCAGAATTACTAGCACTAATCAAAAAGGAAGGAAAAAATAAATCATCAAGCTATACTCCACAAAATAGTCCACTTGAAGAACAGACCACCCTTCCAAGATCATTCAGGCCACATGGATCACCTTCACCTTATCCAAGACCCATGGCCACATCAACACCTTACACAGAACAAAGACCAAGTATCTTACCAAGAAGAATAAACATTTCTTCCCAAATCCAAACTCCATTACATCAAGAAATTCCAAGAAACACTACTCCAATAGTGAAAATCAGAGCCAAGGACTATAATCTGTGGTTTGATGGAAAGGATGTGGAAAGATTCATCAAGAAAGCTGAGAATATTGCAGAAAGTGAAGGAGCAAGTGGAAGAGACATTGCAAGACAAATAGCATTTTGGACAAAAGATGAAGAAATCAGTTATCATATTGAAGGAATGCCAGGATATGAAACAGCTGATTGGGATCAATTGAAAGTGGATATGAAAAGAAGATGGGGAACAGTCTCACCTGAAAGAAGATACAGATTATCCTCAATCACTGATTTATTCACAAAAACTCAACAAGAAGGTGGAATAAGAAAAATCACTAAATACAGAAAATTCATTGGGGAATATGAAGCAATCATCACTTACCTCAAAAGATACCAATATATCCAAGGTGATATCAATCATAACCAGGAAATATTGGCCAGCCTTTCCACTAGTGCTCAAGAATCAATTTACAAAGAAATGATTAAAGACAGAGCTATGGTTCAAGCCTTGGATGGAGGTTACATCATTCCAAGATTGGATATTTTGAAATTATACATTGAACAAGACTTGGAGGCCAGGGTACTGATTCAAAAAAAAGAATTTTGTAAACCAAAACCTCCAGAAAAGAAAACAAGATTTGAGGATGAAAGCTGGGATGAAGCTTTAAAACAAGTAAAAGAACTCACCCAAAAGATCAAAAATCCTCCACAACCAGAACCTCAGCCAAGAAATGAGGGAAAAGAATCAGTTAAAGAAGTTTTAAATAAACTCAAAACACTTTCAGAAGCAGTTAATCCACCAAGAAGGAACTGGAACAATAATCAAGAGCAAAGATTACCTCAAAATAATTGTCAGCCTGTGACTCAAAACAGAGCACTAGCATGACATCCAACATACCATAAATAATGGTATGACAAGTATTGAACAAACATAGTCAATACAGGTAATAATTAAGAGAAAACAATCCTCTTACATTAAACACCAACCTTATCCAAACAGAATAAGGAAACCTAGAGGAGAATAAACAAGTCAAAACCCTTATTTTCACCTCTCATCTAGCTTATGCATATTTAAGTTATCCTATACCAAAATGGTATTTTTCTTAAAGCTCACATAGAGAGCTACACAATGATATCATCCATGTTGTTGTAACACCAGTACAACTGGAGATACCATATAACCTCATTTTCAAAACCAAGTCCCCCTGAAAGTCAAAGAGGGCTTGTACAAAACTGTACAAAAGTATAACCAAATTAAAGATCTCAACAAGAGCTTTAATTTGAGACACCTTAGACCTCTGTATCTCTTAAATTGACTGAGGGATCTTGGTTCAAAGGTTTAATAACCAAAATACAGATATTCTGAAAATAAGAAAATAAACAAACCCCTGTATCTTTGGCATACACTCATACAACTGTACAGTGTCATATACCAAACTGTAGGGCTAATCAAGCCCTACAAAAATGTATCATCAGAATACAGATATCTTCCAAACTGAAGAAGATATCTGGTATGGAAGTTTTTGAAGCCTCATACTGATGTACAAAAATACATCCAAAAACTTAAAACCCTTATAACTTTTGCTATATTGAAGAAGGGTAAACATGAAGCATACCAAATTGAAGAGCTCATTAAGCCCTTCAATTCTGTGCTCTTAGTTTCTTGATATCTCAAAAACTGACCAAGATATCTTGGTTGGAAGAATTTTGGCCAATACTGGCCTGTACCAAAGCTGTACCAACCAGTACAGTCTTAATACTCAAAATAATGGTTGTTTAAAGCTTAAACCCGCCCAGAATGACTAGTATTGGTCATACAAACACCAGAACAACGTCATCCAAGTGCTGACGTGGCAGGTGAAAAGTTTTTTCATCCTGTATTGATCCAGAATGATCATTTGTGGTTCCAAAACCACAATTCTGCCTCTACTGACGTCAGAATTGAGGATCCAGAACCACAGACTGACCAATGGAGTGAAAATTTTCACTCTTCTGACGTGTGAAGAGTAAATAACTCTTGACAGTCTTGAAAGATATAAAAGGAAGGGTTTTTGCCTTCAAAAATCCTCATCTTATCTTTTTATTATATATTCTTACGTGACAAGACTGTTATCCATCAGTAGTGTCCTTAGAATACTTAAAGATATAATTAAATCTAATTATTGTAGTGTTTCTTTACAGTCAAAGATATTAGAACATTGCAACCCAGGTCCTCAATAGACTCATCACCACTGTTACCACGTAGCAGTAGGACCTGAAGAATTATTTTATTACTTATTTGACGTGTCACAGTCATAGTACTAGCTTGTATTTACTGTTTTTAAGCTTCTACATAGACTCACCCTGACAATTTGGGGGCCTGGCCGTGGTTATTCAACCTTATTGGACGTATTTTGAACTGAATTAGGCGTAAAATTCAGCTATTTAAAAGGTATTTCACTACAAGTGAGTAAAATTTCTATTTTATTATCATTTTTTTTTATACAATTCTTTTTTTTACTCCAAAAATATATCTTATAAAATATTTTTGTTGAGAATAAGAGTACATAGCCTCTTTATTTTTTTTTATTGCAATAAATTCCACGAAATTTCATAATAATACATCTGTATTATTTAAATTTCAATATAAATAATAATATACAAACAGTATATTATTTATTTTACTATTATTTTTCACCAAAGTGCGTGAAAGTTAATATATAAACATTTATTAATTAATAATTAATAAATATAAAATAATAAAATAATTTTTTATTATTTTACAAGGAATATTTTAATTAAATATTTCCTTTAAACAAGATATCACTCAAATTGACGTGAAAACTTGTAATTACTTGATATTTAACCAATATCAAAGTATTATAATAAATATTATTTATAATATTTATAATAAAAATCAAATTTATTACAATTTAATAAATTTGACGTGTTTACACAAAAACACAATAATATCCAAGTGAATCATTCACAAAACACTTGGATATTACAGTTTTTTCACTTATAAAACATAAGTGAAAAACTCAAAACTGTTATTTTTCAAACAAAAACATATAAAAACAATAAAAAACATAAAAAACACTTAAAATTTCGAAAAATAACAGTAGAATTGAATATAATCATTTTGTTTTATCATAAAATACTGATATACAATCTGAAATATCTTTTCTGAATAGTGGAAAAGGACTACATTCCATTAGAAACCCAGTCACAAGGAAACCCATCTGTGACAGCCTCAGAAGACAGAGAGGCGCTGCCAAAAACCAAGGGCAAGCAGAAAAGACACAGTGAAGTGACAATCAACTCAAAAGATTGGACACCAATAGCTGTGCCAAGGGCCAAAAAACCCAGAAAAGCTCCAACAAAACCAGTTGGATCACCAAAACAAGTTGAGAAACAGAAAATCACTGTTATCAACCCAGTTGTAAACTCCAAAGGCAAATTGCCAAAGAGTATAGATCATAAATTTGTACAAGGGCCTGCCAAAGGTAAATAAACCTTGAAAAATACAACATTGTTTATTGTCTGTCATTTTTTAACATTGTTAAAATGACACCTCCACTTCTTAGAGATCTTGGATTCCCAAGAAATCAACCAGAACACTGGCCAAGAAGACACAGAGGAAGAAGAACTGGAGCAGATGACCAGCAAAGGACTTACCATCAGGGAACTCCTACCCAAAGTCTTGTTCCAAATCAAATTCAACCAAGGAGTCCAACCAGGAGATTGGGCAGATGCAGAACAGGTCCTCCAAATACACAAACTCCTGAGAGACCTCTTCACATGGAGCATGGACAACAAAATGTTCACCATGGCAGCATCATGGGCAGAAGTGGGGATAACAACCCAGAAGATCTGTCTCAAGCAAATGGCTTGGATGGAACTTATGACAGAAATGCAAGGTTGGAATCCCAACAAGAATTTCAAACTCTTAGAAGAAAGAGCAACCAGAATCAAAGAGAACCAGGCAGCCATACAAGACATAGAGAGATCTTGGCACAAGGAAGAGCCCAGTCAGATTCAGGCACCCCCAGAAATGGAAGAAGAAGCCCCATCTTCCCCACAACCATCCAGCAGTTCCAGGCCTTACAAGCCAAAGGAAACTTCATCCAAAGCTCCCCCACCATTCCAGGTAGTTTCCAACAGGAGAAAAGGAGCCCAAGGGAAAAACGAAACTTCTTTCAACCAGAGGAAGAAAGAAGCAGACCCATTGATGAAAAAGCTGATGGACTTAGTCCAAGAAGTACACAAAAACAAGAAATAGTTGTACCTACAAATAGTTTTTCTAGTTCTGACTCAATAGACCCAGAATTAATAACTGAAACTACAATGCACACTCATGAGTTTGAAAACAAATTCACATGGACCAAATTGGCCCAATTCATGGAGTGGACACATGAAACCTCAGAAAAAATGAGGACAGAAGTGGAAACATTGAAAGAAGAAAATGCTTTCCAAGCAACAGTCATAAAAGACTTGAATTCAAATCTGGCCAAAATTTGGACAGAATTTGAAAAAACCAACAGACAGTTGAATTCAATTCTAGAAGAACAACAAACTGTGAGGAGGGATCTGAGGAGTATCCAGCAGCAACAGGATAGCTTTGACAAAGAAATTGATTACCTCTATGACAGAGAAGACAATCAATACCCCCCAACACAAGGTCAACCTACTACCTCTACAAAATTAAAAGAAGAGGATAAGGACTATGACCAGGAACCTGAATATCAGAATCCAAAGTCAAGATCAGAGTCAATGTACCAAGATGGGGAAAATCTCAGCTATTCAGAGAAACAGGCACTAAAACAGTTACCAGAAGTAGCAAACTGGCCAAAGTTCTCAGGAATAGGAGAATATGACCATATGGAGATCATTGACTATATTGATGGACTCTTTGTTGATGTCCCAAAGATACCAGACTACTGGATCACAACAAGACTCAACACAGCATTCAGAGGCCATGCGAACATATGGTATACTGAAATGAAAGAAATACATGGCAGGAAAAGCTGGCCATGGTGGAGGAACCAGATTATACAAAAGTATAGCAATGGTAGCTGGATCTGGCAAAAAACCATGTCCTTTGAAAGTGATAGATACTCCACAGAAAAAGACCCTTATGAATGGTGCCTCAAACAAACAAAGAGGCTAAAAGCTATTGATCCCAATATGACAATAGAAATGAGAAACCATAAACTCCTGACAAAATTGCCAGGAGATCTAGAACATGCAGTCAAATGCAGATGCAACAACATCAGCAGCATTGATGACATAGCAAATGTCATACAAGATGTGAGAAAAAAGACCTCCATAGGAAGGTACACATCTTTCAAACCAAACTTCAAAGACAAGAGGTCTGAAGTTAGAGAGACAAACAAAGAAAAAGGGAAAGAAACCCCAAAAAAGAAATATGTGTGCCACAACTGTGGTTCACCAGACCATTATGCCAACAATTGCACAAAACCAAAAAAGAAAATATATGCAATTGATGAAGAATCAGAAGAAGAACAAACAGGTGAAAAATCTGATTCTGACAGCATGGGAAATGGTATGAGAGCAGAATCACAAAGTGAACCTGATACCATAGAAGAATACATAGTGGAATGCAATGAAGAAAGTTCACTTGATATACAAGACATTGAATTGGATTCAGGCATACCACAAATAACAACAGACAAAGAGCTCTGTAAGCACGCACAGAATGCACAAACATTCCTGGTAACCCCCAATAGAGGGATGGGATTCATTCATGGAACACCTACAAAATTGACAGTTTATATTGAGAACTGTAAACACCCAATGATCATTGACACAGGAGCAAGTTGCTCCATAGTGGCAAAAGAATACTTGGAACAACATTTCCCCAAATGGGAAGATGATATAATCCCAACAAAAGCCAGAAACTTCAAAAGTGCATCAGGCAAAATGCACTCACTAGGGACAATAATCAAAGAGATAATTATCCCACACCAAAAAGGAAATATCAGACTGGAACCTGAATTTGTAGTTCTAGAAAATGCACATGTACAAGGATTCTTACTAGGTACAGAGTACCAAAGAATGTATGGTATGGATATTTGCAATAGTAAAAACAGATATCTTACCATAGGTACAAACAAAGATAAAAAATTTTCCTTTGACATTAACCATATAACAAATGATAACACCTTGAAAGAACTAGTGGAAGAATTCAAAGAGGCCCAATATGGCACTCAACTCACCAGTAAGATGAAACTCAACTTACTGAAAGTATTGAGAAAGCACAGAGGAGCTTTTGCAATAGGAGATGAACCACTAGGAAAAATCAAAGGACATGATATAGAATTATATCTGGATGTAGAAAGACCATATCCACCTATGCTTAGGAGACCACCATACCCAGCCAGCATGGAAACTAGGAAAGAAATTGAGAAACACATCAATGAACACCTAGAAATGGGGGTAATAAGAAAGATAGGACATAATGAGATAGTAGAGGTCACTACACCAGTCCTTATAACATGGCATGATGGTAAATCCAGACTATGTGGTGACTTCAGGGCTTTGAATAATTACACCAAAGCAGATAGGTACCCCATCCCAAGGATACCACATGCACTAGATAAACTAGCAAAAGCCAAGTTCATTACAAAAATGGACTGCATGAAAGGTTTTCACCAGAATGGGGTAAAACCAGATTCCATCAAATTGCTAAGAATTATATGCCATATGGGCATATATGAATATACCAGAATGCCATTTGGCATTAAGAATGCACCAGCCCATTTTCAGAGGATGATGGATACCATATTTCAAGATGAAATAATGGAAGGGTGGATGGTAGTGTACATTGATGATATCATAATATACTCAGAAACATGGGAAGACCATGTGAAGAAAATTGATAAAGTATTGGGAAAATGCACACCAATCAATATGAAGATATCTCTTAAGAAATGTAACTTTGGACAGCAAGAACTGCTAGCCCTAGGACACAAAGTTTCAGGTTTAAGTCTAGCTATAGACCAAAATAAAGTTGCTGCAGTACTAAAGAAACCAGTACCAAAGAACATCAAAGAAATGCAATCTTTTTTGGGCTTTGCTAGCTACTACAGAAGCCACATAAAGAACTTTGCACACATCACTAGTAGCCTATACAAACTGTGCTCAAAAGATGTGGTCTTTGAAATTACCAAGGAAAGAAGGGATGCATTTGAAAAGATCAAACATGAACTGACCAATGCCCCTGTCCTAATGATGCCCGATTTTGAACTACCATTCAAACTATACATAGATGCAGCATGTAGCCAAGGGCTAGGAGCAGCACTACACCAGAGGCAACTAGTAGATGGCATACCCAAAGAAGGAGTAATTTGCTATATCTCAAGACAACTGAAAGACTCAGAAGCCAGATATGGAGCTACTCAGACAGAATGTCTATGCTTGGTATGGGCATTAGAAAAACTCCATTACTACTTAGAAGGAGCAGTATTTGAAGTTTTTACTGACTGCACAGCCCTCAAGTCACTGTTGAACATGAAAACAACAAACAGACACATGCTTAGGTGGCAAATAGCCATACAAGAATACAGAGGGAATATGACTATCATCTATAAAGAAGGGAAAAGTCATACTAATGCAGATGGTCTCAGCAGGTGGCCACTGAAGAATGACCAAGAAAATCCAGCATATGACCCAGAAAATGGGGCCAAAATACCTATACAATGCATGGAGATAGACAGGAGAAAGAACTTCAAACTATCAAACTGGGCATTAGGGAATGATTCATCAAACCCAGCACAGAGCTATGGGGAGATCAAAGAGATACCCATACTGGGAATCAGCTCCTCTAATCTGAATACAGAATTCTTTAGCATAGTACAATCAGCATACAATAAACACAAACAGTGTAGTATATTGATACAACTACTAAAACAAAAGTACAGGAGTCCTGAACTAGAGAGTCAATTGGAAGAGCCATGGCTCAAAAACTTTAAAGAAAATAGATTTTTTCTGATAGATGACCTACTGTACCATAGGGAAAAACACACAAGTGCCCTGGTAATAATAAGTAGAGAACACATTTCCCTCATACTACAGGAATGCCATGACTTCCCATACATGGGACATATGAGTGAAGAAAGAACTAAAGAAAGAGTCTTTAGCACAGCTTGGTGGCCAAAGTGGGAACAAGACTTGAGTGAATACATCAACACTTGTACCAGATGCCAAAAAGCCAACAGAAGTCATGGCAAAAGATATGGATTACTCCAGAGTATAGAGGAGCCCAAACACCCCTGGGAAATAATAAACATGGATTGGGTAACAGGCCTGGTCCCTGGAGGGAAAGACAGCTTTAATGCATGCCTAGTAGTAGTAGACAGGTATAGCAAGAGTGTCAGATGTCTCCCCTGTCACAAAGAGGACACAGCAATGGACACAGCCATATTGTTCTGGAACAATGTGATAGCTAACTGTGGAGTCCCAAGAATTATAATTAGTGACAGAGACCCTAAATTCACATCAGAATTTTGGACTAATCTATATGAGATGCTGGGAACCAAACTAGCATTTTCCACAGCTTACCATCCACAAACTGATGGTCTAGCAGAAAGAATGATCCAAACATTGGAAGACATCATTAGAAGGTTTTGTGCATATGGCATGGAATATAAAGACAATGAGGGATATACCCATGACTGGGTAACCCTCCTACCAGCTGTGCAATTGGCATACAACACAAGTATACACTCAGTGACAGGAAAAACCCCTGCCACATTAGAGAAAGGATGGAACCCACTACTTCCAGTAGATTACTTGAAGAAGAACCTCCTCTCAGTACATCCTACAGCTAAAGACTTTCACACAATGTGGAAGACTGCCTGTGAAAAAGCAGAGCAATGTGTGGCTGAAGCCAAATTATATAACAAACAGAGATATGATAAAAGTCACCAAGAACCTGATTTCAAAGAAGGAGACCAAGTTCTAATCTCAACTCTTAACTTCAACAACCTAAAAGGTCCCAAGAAGATGAGAGACTCATTCATAGGACCATTCACCATTATTAAATTGATAGGAAAGAATGCAGTAGAGGTCAACCTGACCAAAGAGTTCTCTAGGAAACACCCAGTTTTCCCTGTGAGCCTGGTCAAACCTTATCACCAGACAGATGAGGAGAAATTCCCTGACAGGAAGAAGACAGTCACCCATGAAAGATTGGTAGAGGAAGATGACTCACCTGGACCAGTGAAAAAGATCATTAAAGCCAGGAAGATCAGAATCAATGGGAAAGACAACAGGCAATACCTGGTTAGATTTAAGAATCAACCAGCAGATAAAGACAAATGGTTAACTGAGAAAGAAATCCCAGATGGACAAATACACCTCAGAAGATTCAGAGCCTCCAAGAGGGCTGAAGAGTCTCATCAATGATGAGCCTTCTTTTGAGGGAGGGTATGTCAACCTGTGACTCAAAACAGAGCACTAGCATGACATCCAACATACCATAAATAATGGTATGACAAGTATTGAACAAACATAGTCAATACAGGTAATAATTAAGAGAAAACAATCCTCTTACATTAAACACCAACCTTATCCAAACAGAATAAGGAAACCTAGAGGAGAATAAACAAGTCAAAACCCTTATTTTCACCTCTCATCTAACTTATGCATATTTAAGTTATCCTATACCAAAATGGTATTTTTCTTAAAGCTCACATAGAGAGCTACACAATGATATCATCCATGTTGTTGTAACACCACTACAACTGGAGATACCATATAACCTCATTTTCAAAACCAAGTCCCCCTGAAAGTCAAAGAGGGCTTGTACAAAACTGTACAAAAGTATAACCAAATTAAAGATCTCAACAAGAGCTTTAATTTGAGACACCTTAGACCTCTGTATCTCTTAAATTGACTGAGGGATCTTGGTTCAAAGGTTTAATAACCAAAATACAGATATTCTGAAAATAAGAAAATAAACAAACCCCTGTATCTTTGGCATACACTCATACAACTGTACAGTGTCATATACCAAACTGTAGGGCTAATCAAGCCCTACAAAACTGTATCATCAGAATACAGATATCTTCCAAACTGAAGAAGATATCTGGTATGGAAGTTTTTGAAGCCTCATACTGATGTACAAAAATACATCCAAAAACTTAAAACCCTTATAACTTTTGCTATATTGAAGAAGGGTAAACATGAAGCATACCAAATTGAAGAGCTCATTAAGCCCTTCAATTCTGTGCTCTTAGTTTCTTGATATCTCAAAAACTGACCAAGATATCTTGGTTGGAAGAATTTTGGCCAATACTGGCCTGTACCAAAGCTGTACCAACCAGTACAGTCTTAATACTCAAAATAATGGTTGTTTAAAGCTTAAACCCGCCCAGAATGACTATTATTGGTCATACAAACAACAGAACAACGTCATCCAAGTGCTGACGTGGCAGGTGAAAAGTTTTTTCATCCTGTATTGATCCAGAATGATCATTTGTGGTTCCAAAACCACAATTCTGCCTCTACTGACGTCAGAATTGAGGATCCAGAACCACAGACTGACCAATGGAGTGAAAATTTTCACTCTTCTGACGTGTGAAGAGTAAATAACTCTTGACAGTCTTGAAAGATATAAAAGGAAGGGTTTTTGCCTTCAAAAATCCTCATCTTATCTTTTTATTATATATTCTTACGTGACAAGACTGTTATCCATCAGTAGTGTCCTTAGAATACTTAAAGATATAATTAGATCTAATTATTGTAGTGTTTCTTTACAGTCAAAGATATTAGAACATTGCAACCCAGGTCCTCAATAGACTCATCACCACTGTTACCACGTAGCAGTAGGACCTGAAGAATTATTTTATTACTTATTTGACGTGTCACAGTCATAGTACTAGCTTGTATTTACTGTTTTTAAGCTTCTACATAGACTCACCCTGACAATAATCAGCCATACAGGCAAAGGAATCCTTTACCACCATTTTAATCCAGTTATCAACCCTACATACCAGCTCAAATGGCTCCAAGACCACCAATGAAATGTGCTTACTGGAAGGAAGAAGGTCATACAGAAACTAGATGCACTCACCTTGCTGAAGATTTAGACAGAAGAATTGTCAGAACCCAAGGAGCATCTTACCTCTTTCCCAATTATCAGAGAGTACCTATGGAAGGAAATGAAAGTACCAAAAACATAGTCAGGGCTTTTGCAAAAGAACAAGCAGAACTCAACAAGAAATTTATGGAAAAACCTATTGTCAAAGAAAAACCAGAAGAAGAGGTTGAGCCCACTGAAAAGAAATCAGAGGATAAATCAACCTCAATTGCACATGTTGAAGATTGGTCAAATTGGAAACCACCTACCATTTCCTCAGCCAATGACCCTTTTGAATCACACATTGGACTAAAGCAGACCAAGCAAAGAATGGAAAGACAATCCCAAAGTCAAGAGATAAAGAATAAAGCAGCTATTCCACGAACTTACATGGAAGAAGAAAAGGCAGAAGAAAGAGTAATAATTCCCACCAAATTCCAAAATTCAAATATTCCAAAACCAGACCAGCCTGAGGAGGAAATTGAGAATATTGCCAATAAGATTGAAGATTGAGAAATTCCAAAAGAAGAAAAGAAGCTCAGAAAAACTCAAAAGAAACAACTTGAAACTAAATTGGAAATTGACAAAATTATTAAGAAAATTATGCAACAAAAGATCAAACTCACCATTGAAGAAATCTTGAGGATGTCACCAGATTTTGTCCATAAATTACAAGAATTATCAGAAAAAGACAAGGAAAAGATTAAATCACTCAACTCAATGGATCTTCAAGAAAGACTATTAACCTTTGGATTCAAAGAAATACCAAAACCCAAGATTCATTATGCTTGTCCTTTGGGATTTATGGAAATCTTCATTGGAAAGGAAGAATATCCTATCAGAGCATTAGTGGACACTGGGGCAGAACTCAACATTATACCAGAAGAAATAGCAATCAAATCCTCACTCACAACAAGAAAACTAAACATGAACCTTAGGGGAATTGGAGGCCATACTACCTCATTAGTTGCACTTTCAGAATTTACTCCAATCATTTTGGGTTCAGGTGAAGAAACTCAAATCCACTTTTTTATTGCCAAAGGATCTGTCCATACAGTACTTGGAAGACCTTTCTTGGCAGAAAACAATATCAGACTAGAATTCTCCCACAAGCTAGGTGAAATACTAAGCTATCAAGAACCTGATGGAAGAAGATTATGCATGCCAATATGCAAGCCTCAAGCACTTGGATGGAAAGCTGGACCACCTAGAGGAATGGATTTATGCAATATGGCAACATTGGTTAGAAATAACCTAGGAAAGAAGTTTCAAAATGCAAAAAGAGAGAATACCATAATCAATTTAACCCAGAAGACCCAAGAGTTATCCATATCTCCAAAAAGTGATGAATTTGGTCAAGATTTAAAAAATACCCAATGGCCAAGCAATCTCAAAAGACAACTTGAAGACTCAACCTCTGAAGATGAATTACCCAACATAAGCTACAAGACAATTAATAATAATGAAGAAACATTCCAAATTTTGGTGGATGGAAATGAGAAAATACATGGAAACCCTTTCAAACCTAAACCCAAAAGGAAGAAAGTCAGATTTAGTGAACATCATGAGCTCTCAGATGAAGAGATTATAAAGGAAATTGAAAACGACCTCAGAATTATGGAAGAAAGAGACAAAAATTTAAAAGACACATACCATGTTAACTTCTTGGACAGACCATTGAACAACCAAGAAGAACCTTATGAATGGCAACTGGAAAACCCTGAATTTATCCAGCAACCTCCCAATGAAGAGTATGAAACAGAATCCCTCTTAGAAAATGAATACAATTACATTTACCTGCCATACATCACCTTTGAAGACATTTATGGGGATGAAGCTCAAGAAATTTTATGTGAAGATAAATATTTATGTCAACTTCCAGGAGAAAACTTGAACAAGATCAAATTCCTAGAACTACTAACTGAAGAGGGAATTAAAGGTAACCTTGAAAATCAATTCTGGGATGAAATATTTGAAATTGCCACACTACCAAGAAGAGGACTTTACTTTAATCAAATTTGGGCCCAGTGGTACCTTGGATTGAATGGATCAACATATCAAACAGGAAGACTGAAATGGGTTGGAGATGGATATATATTCATTGATGAAGATTTATGGTGGTCAGAATTTCCATCAGAAGCAGAAATAGAAGGAAGAAATGCCTTTTTGGAAACCCTATAGGACCTTATTTTGGCCAGATTACTCAACAGACAGTTATCCTTCCGACTTGGGGGAGCTCAACTTTGAATAAAACCAACAAAATCAAGATTTTTTCTCTAAAATGTATCAGTATCACCCATAAAATGTATCATTAGTTTCTTTTTTATTTCATTTTTTCTCTCTAAAGGGCAGTGACTTCCTGCCTTACCAAAGAAGAAATTCATTAACAAATTATCTTTCAAAATAATAATAATAATAATAAATATAAAATATAAAAAAAAAACTTACAAAAATATATCAATCACCTCCACCATGGCCAATTCACCAATTTTTGGATCCTATGGGGGAAGAATTGATAAAAGAAGACCAAATTATCAATAAAGAACTTCATTGGTCACCAGAAGATGAAGATTTCAATAAAGAGAACCTTTGGCACTTTAAGGATACTTCATCAAAATCAAGAAACCAAGAAATTGAAGAAATCAAGGAATTGCTGAAAATTTTTGGAGGTTTCTGACAAAACCAATGATCAAATTACTCAAGATTTAATGGAACAACTAAATTTCAAACCATCAAGGCCCATCTTGAAGACACATAACAGCTCTAAAAATCAAAAATCAAACAAAAAAAGTCAGATTGAAACTCAAGTAATCACTAGGCAGTGACCTCCTGCCTTATCAAAGAGGAGAATTATTTTTTATCAACCTAAATAAACAATTTCACACACCCAAAATAAAAAAAACACTAGGAAGTGACCTCCTGCCTTATCAAAGAGGAATATCTAAATTCTTACCCAAAATTATCATTCAAAACCCATTCAACCTACCATTAAACTATTTTAATAAATGAACTTGATAATATTTTCAAGTCTTACTACCTTTTTACAATTTCAAACCCACCAAATCCTTCAAAAATGGAATCATGGCCATTACTTGAAGAAAATACCTGATTGATGGCTACATACATTAGCTGCATTGAGGAAGGATGCTGGATGAATAAAGAATTATCAAAAAAGTATTGATTAAGAAAGTACTCGGTCAAAGGAATGAATTTAAAGGAAATCTCACCTGCTAAGTCCTCCATTCTTTATTTTCTCCTGAAACTTCTTTAATTCTTTTCTAAATCTAATATTTCATCTATAATAAATCAAAAAAAACAATAATAAATATAAAAAATCAAATTGAATCAATTAACAAAAGTGATTAATCAGATTCAAGCATGAGAAAGGTAAAACTGACAACTTACATTATAAGTTGATCCCTTTTATAAGAAGTGATGAAGCATATATTCAAAAGAGCTTCAATAAACTGTTTAAATTCATCAGATAATATTTTTGTTTAATTTTTGAGAAATTTAATATTGGGATCTTTAAGATATAGTATATAGTGTCATAAGAATTATTAACATTAAAATTACAGGATGTCATTTATTATTATGAGTAGATTAGGTCCTTTTATTTTTATTTTATTTTTTCAAAATTCTTTAATAAAAATTAAACCAAAAAAAACAAGACTTTTCATTTGATTGGATTTTTTGTGAAAACACGTTTTTACCTTTTATACTCCCATTAAAGTTTCTTTTCTTTCTAAAGACAAACAAACCAGAATTGGCTTTATCATAAATCTCAAATTAAATGGAGCAGAGACCAGCTTTCTTTTTATATAGATGGGTGCGACTGGAAAAGGAAGATAAAGAATTACTAAAAACTCATTTAAACTAACATTATATTTTTTTACAGCTTTCAATCCAATCAAATTATCATTTTTCATTTTTCCCTTTTGCTTTAAAAAGTAGACAAAAAATATATTGACACTGACTCTTGAATTTGTTACATTTCTTTCTGAGTGGAGGTTGTTGAAAACAAAACTGTAAAGAGCTAAGACCTAAGTCACCAACATAGAAGAAACTACAGACCATTGTTGTCATCAAACGATGACAACAGAACCACACAGTCATCTTACTCAGAACAGGCGTTCTCTCACTATAAATAGATTGCTTCTTTGTAAAAAGGAGGCTATGAGATAGCAATCACCTTAGGTCGCTTTCAAAATAATCAAAAAAATAGAAACGAACTGAAGATCATCAAAAATGAATACATTTGGCCACCAAATATAAATTGACCCAACATTATTTACAGCTTTTGAAAGGGGATTTGATTGTCCAAATTCAAAGATGGATTAATTCTATTTTGCTTATATTAATTTTCAATTTTGTCAACAAAATACTAGTTTTGGTAAAAAAAAAAAAAGAAGAAAAAGATAAAACAGGTGCGAAGTTGAGAAAAGGGGGGTATTTATAGGCATTGAGTGATTACACCCTGGAGCTAGCTTCAAATGGAAATCTGTATTGGCCGTGAATCACATGATACTGCCATCTCCGAGGAAACATAATTTATCGGAGGAGATAATGGCTTCTGGGGAGGGGGAACATGCTAAATTAGCCCACCAAAGCTACAGCTTAGCTTGCCTTCCACCAGACAAAGAAATGCTGATAGACCTTTAGTACTTGATCCATTAGCTGATTGATCTAAAATACATAAGCACACAGCCTTAATGTTGGAATTATTGTAGATCATTATGTAATAATGATCTGCATGACGTAATCATTACATCATCTAACAGGTAATCCTTTTCAACGGTCAACAAGAAAATTTTAATATTTAACAACTCATTTTTCTCCTCTTTATTTTTCTTCATCCAAACTTTTTCTCTCAAAAATTCTTTTTACTCTATCTTAGTATTTCGAATTAGAAATAATCATACAAATTATTACTACTAAAGAATATATTCTAATAGCTTAGGTATGAATGTTATATTTACAATAGATGTGACTATTAGTACTAACCTATCATTGTTTGATCAGTATAACTATTAACCTGGTTATTATAGCTATAGAATTTATACTTATAAGGAGTTATATCAGTGCAAAGGTAAATAAATTAGTAACTTATACAATGATATAACATCACTAGTATTAATTGATTATTTATCTACAAAATCATTTTAGCATTTCAAAGGTTTCATTACGTTTGTAGAATAATTTTAAATTATTATTGTTATTTTAAATACTTAAGGTGAATTAGTACTATTATTATCATATCAAATGTTTGTACTAATTATTGTTTCTTTAGTTATACACTACTGGTTAAATTTAACGCAATAGAATATTAACTTCTCATCACTTTATGGTAGCGAGAGTTAGTTTCTATTTGTTTTAAAACCAGAGTTGAAACACAGGTACTACAAACGATTATTCTACAATGACCACAACATCACCTCTAGTTCAATTTCCTACTAATCTTACAGATGAAGACTCTTCCAATGAAAATCAATTGAAAACTAAATTAATCAAGCTCAATCGTATGAATTGGGTTCAATGGAGCTGTCAAACAAGGAACTATATGATAGGTTGTGGTTATCAAAGTTTATTAAAGAAACCTACTGATGAAGAAAAGATTTCCTCTCGATATATCAGAAGAAATGGTGCAGCATTAGCACTATTATGGAATTCTGTATCCATCAATCTACATGGAATACTTTTAACTCATCAAGATTCTTTTTACAAAGCATGGGAAGCTCTGGGCAAAGCATGTGGTAATAATTCAACTCTTACCACCTGTGAAGTTCTATTTCGACTAGTTTCACTACAATATGAACCTGGTCAATCCCTTGAAGCTCACACTGATTTATACTTACAACTTTATGTGAGCTATCAAAATATAACCGAAAACTCAGAAGTAAAAATGGAATTAAACCAGAATATTGCAGCAGCATATTTTTTGAGAAGTTTGGATAGAGATAAAGACCTTAGTGGTTTAATTCAAACAATGTATGACATAAAACCATTTGAACTACTTCCTATAACCAAAGGAGTTGCCTTAGAACATTCAAGGCAAAGAAATTCACCAGAGGAAATTTTTTTTGCTGATGGGAAGGTCAAACCTGAAGGTCCGTCTAAATCTAATTCAGAAAAACAAGCGTCCAATCAGAACTCTCAACAAAAAGCAAAGAAGAAACCAAAAAGAAGGAGAAAGGATCAAAATGATGGGAATCATGCTGAATCAAATCGACAATCCATGAACAATAGATTGGAAAGATTGGAAAAATTAATGCTATCAAATCTAAATCTACAGAAGAATTCAGCCAATGTAGTATCAAACTCTGAACCTACTCTTAACCAACCAGAGAATTCAGACTCCAATTCATATTTTTTACCTACTGAATCCTGTTTCTCATTATCTAATTTAGATATAACTCTACTTTTGCTAGATAGTGGCTGTGGAAGATTGGTGGTAAATGATTTATCTCTCCTCATCAATCCTAAACCTTGCAAGCAAAATGTTAATACTTTTGGAAACACTGTTGAAATAACTCATACCGGAACTTTCAATTTTTTTGGATTTCATATATATCCTGTCTCATATGCACCATCAGGACCAGTCAATCTGATCTCAGTCTCTCAATTGATTGATCATGGCTTAAGGCCCCATTACAAAAATGACATTTTTTTAATCAAGAGAGGAGATTCCATCATTACGACTTTTTAAAGGGATGGAAATTTGTACTCAAATCGTTCTCAAAATTCAGTGTATGCTCTGGATAAGGAAGATGATCGCAATTGGCATGTGATTATGGGACATCCAAGTGACAGATATCTTTCCAAGATTCTGCAAGATCTCAAATTGAAGAACAAGTTCACTAGTTCAAAACACTGTGATGTATGTCGTTTTTCGAAATTAACTCGACAACCTCATTCTAATTCACTTCCAACTACCTTCAAGCCATTTTAAGAATTTCATGCTGATACCTTGGAAATTAATTCCCCATCCAAAAAGGGATATAAATATGTTTTAGTTTTAATCGATGATTTCTCAAGATTTAACAGAATATACTTTATGATATCCAAGGATCAAGCAGAACACTACATCACAAGTTTTTTGAATGAATTAAAAAATAAACTCAATATCACTCCTGCCTTTTTTCATTGTGACAGAGGAGGTGAGTTTGGTTCAGTACAGTTTCAAAGTTCACTTATAAAGCGAGGCATTTGTTTTGAACAAGGACCACCTGATTCACCACAAACAAATGGTGTGGCTGAAAGATTCAATAGATCTTTGTTATCAAAGATTTGTTGTTTGCTTGCTCAATCTAATATTCTAATTACCTATTGGGATCAAGCAGCTTTACATGCATCACTTCTTCTAAATAATACTCTGTATAAGTTTCTAAATCTAGATACTCCTTCTCAAATTCTAGACAAACATACTTCAATTATTGAACCAAAATTAAATCTTCAAAAACTATTACCATTTGGATTAAAAACTCAAGTAATGAATCTAATGAATAAATACAAACTCGTCGATAGATCAACTACTTTGAGAGCTCTCACTTTGGAAAGGTATTCTGACGCCATGAAGTTTCTCAATCTTGATACAGGACAGATTATCATTAGTCGGGACTGGTCAACTCCTTCTAAAATCAATCCTTCAACAATAAAAAAGACTGAAGATAGTTTACCATGTGAAAAAGAGATTTCAGTTTCATTATCAAGAATAAATTCAGAAAACAATCAAGCTACTGACAAAGAACAAATCATTAATGAACCCGTTACAATATCAAGTTCTACTCCAACTATTGAACCTGCAAGTCAAACATATAAACATGCAAGAACTAAAGGTTGGGATTATGTACCCTTTTTCAACAAAGCACCAAAAAATATTTCTGTCAACATAAGCACTGACAACATACTAGTGGGCTCAAGAAGAAAAAATACTGACTCAGCTATGCTTATGGATGTGGTACCTTATTCTCAAGCTATGAGTAATTCTGAAGAAAAACATCTTTGGAACAATGCGATGAAGAAGGAATTTGATTCTCTAATGCAATAAACCACGGGAGAATTGTTTCCATACCCGAAAGATGCTCAAGTTATTGGAGGAATGTGGGTGCTTAATCAAAAGCGAAATGAATATGGAGAAGTATACAAACATAAGGCTAGGTGGGTAGTTTTAGGCAATCACCAAGTACATATGTTGCACTACTTCGAAACTTGGTCTTCAGTGGGACGAAATGAAATCTTCAAGATTCTTCTTTTGTTAATTGTGAAGGTTGGTTTTGTAGCATACCAGTTTGATGTTGAAACTGCGTTTTTACATGGAGAAATTGATGCCAATATCTATGTTATTCAAGTAAAAGGTTTTGAAGCACCAGGTAAAAAAAATTGGGTATGGAAATTGAAGAAATCTCTATACAGAACAAAGCAAGCACCTTGTATGTGGAGAGAAAAATTGACTGAAGCACTCAATTCTTTAAATATGTTCAGTGCGAAGTTTGATGAAGCTTTTTTCGTCAACAAATCTAAAACAATGTTTCTTTATATTCATGTCGATGATGGGTTTCTAGTTGCAAAAAATGAAGACAAAATAATAGATTTTTTATTCAACTTAAAAAGACTATTCACCCTAAAGGTCAAGAAAAAACTTACTCAGCATCTAGGGTACCGTCTTGATTGGCTAAAGAATGGCTCAATCTTTTTAAGTCAAATTGATTTTTGCGACAAAATCTTAATGACATTTGACATGGTCCAATGTAGAAGCATTAAAACACCATGTAATGGTAATTTTGTTAATCAACTTAATGAGCATGGTTCGGCTATTGACAAACATTCATTTCAGCAAGCTATGGGATATTTAAATTATTTAGCTCAACATACTCGACCTGATATACTGTTCACTATTAATCAACTGGCGCGATGTTCCACTAATACGAATGTGAATCATTGGAAAATGGTTAAACATTTGTTACGATATGTTCATTGCACCAAGAAACTCGGGATCTTATTCAATAAAAGTAATTCTGGAACTATTTTACATGGTTGGGCTGATGCCGATTATGCAAATTTCAAGGATGATAGAAAATCTATTTCAGCAAATTTGGTAACAGTTTACGGTAATCCAATCAGTTGGCTGAGTAAGAAACAATCTATTATAGCACAGTCCACTACCGAGGCAGAATACGTTTCAATGAATGTTTGTGCAAAACAAGTACGATGGATATCAATGCTGTTAACCCAAGATCTAGGGATAAAAATGAACAAACCAATTATCTTTAATGACAATTCTGGAGCAATAACAATATCGAAGCAAGCAAGTCTCAATACAAACACGAAACACATAGAAATCAGGTACCAATACCTTAGATATTTAGTGAACATGAAACTGTTAGAAGTTGTTCAAGTTGGAACGAATGATATGATAGCTGATGTACTAACAAAACCTCCAACTATTAACAAGCTTCAAGAATTTTATTCGGCAATACATCTCAAGGATCAAGAAGGAGTGTTGGAATTATTGTAGATCATGACTTAATAATGATCTGCATGACGTAATCATTACGTCATCTAACAGGTAATCCTTTTCAATGGTCAACGAGAAAATTTTAATATTTAACAACTCATTTTTCTCGTCTTTATTTTTCTTCATCCAAACTTTTTCTCTCAAAAATTCTTTTTACTCTATCTTAGTATTTCGAATTAGAAATAATCATACAAATTATTACTACTAAAGAATATATTCTAATAACTTAGGTATGAATGTTATATTTACAATAGATGTGACTATTAGTACTAACCTATCATTATTTGATCAGTATAACTATTAACCTGGTTATTATAGTTATAGAATTTATATTTAGAAGGAGTTATATCAGTGCAAAGGTAAATAAATTAGTAACTTATACAATGATATAACGTCACTAGTATTAATTAATTATTTATCTACAAAATTATTTTAGCATTTCAAAGGTTTCATTACGTTTGTAGAATAATTTCAAATTATTATTATTATTTTAAATACTTAAGGTGAATTAGTACTATTATTATCATATCAAATGTTTGTACTAATTATTGTTTCTTTAGTTATACACTACTGGTTAAATTTAACGCAATAGAATATTAACTTCTCATCACTTTACTTAAGAGGGAGTGTAGCTGCATTTGTCAATTCATAGATATACACTCGGAATTACGATTCCAAGCCAAGAAGCATTGCCTTGCCCGCCCAAAAACAAAGTCCTGATGGGGCACGAACCAATACTGGATTTAACTCGGGGAAAGAATTCTACAAATACAATCACGAAAGCTTGGTAGAAGAACAGGAACAGAAAGCACCATGATGCAACTAGCCAAATGATAGCTATACAATCACAACAGCCTGGCAGGAGCTTGAGATGCAGGATCTTGTGCACTAACAACAGCACTATCGATGCACATTTGGATTGTGTGGACTTATTTATCAGAGCTCAGTGTTACCATGGAATGTTAAGATCACCAAAGACAGAAGAAACAAGGTTTATCAGCTGTACTCCTTGGAATGTTAAAACAAAGAAGAAAAAAAATTATGTGAAACAACCACCTCGCTTACAGCAGTAAAGTCACAACATAGAAGCCCTCAAATTCCTCATTATCAGCTTGGGTAACTCCTGCAACATCATTTCTAC
Organism: Austropuccinia psidii; assembly: GCA_023105745.1. Taxonomy (NCBI): domain Eukaryota; kingdom Fungi; phylum Basidiomycota; class Pucciniomycetes; order Pucciniales; family Sphaerophragmiaceae; genus Austropuccinia; species Austropuccinia psidii. Next base: position 22,907,563 of record JALGQZ010000017.1, on the reverse strand, counting down.
AGCCCCTGCTAAAGAAATGACAAGGTTATTTATTTAGTGGCTCTCCATAAGCTTACAGGAAGGTGGGGCTTCAACAAGAACTAGTTATGCGATCTTGAATTGGCAATACAACGCCAAGCCATGAAAGATGACAGCTTGACCTTACCACCAAAGCTCAGCATTTACCATGTAAGATTCTTGAGGTAGTGCTACTGCCTTTTAATGGTAAAACAAAGAAAAAACAATGACAAAATAATACAGTAACCAACCAGAAGATAGTGGTAAATGACGACAAAAGAAGCTGCTTGCTAACTCCCAACGTTAACGGATGGGGAGGGACGTGACTGATTCCTATGGCGGAGTTATCCCAGTACACAACTCAACACCGCACCACATGCAGCCATTCAAAAAAATGGAATTACGAAAACAGGCAAAGAAGTGGGCAGAAGCACTACATCAAAGGAACAAAATGTTAAGATAGCAGAAGACAGAAGAAACAGGAATTATCAGCAGACCATCAATTACAAGTTCAACTTGGATGGTGGATTTAGATTGGGGGAGAGTTCAAACGCCAACCACTGCCAGTTGGGGTGGTTATTGTTGAAATAATTGCGTCATCAATGACGTAATCATCGCCAAGAGCATTACGTAAGCTGCTCAAGATCAAGGGACCGCTCACTTAAGCCTGTACTATTTAAACCTCATCTTTCTTCTTAGTTCCCGCACCTCTCAATCATCAAGAACAATTTCTTTATTTAAATTGTCCATCGACGTTCCAATTTCTCCTCACAAACTATTTGTCTCTCTCTCTTAGTGTTTATGCTATAACTTGCTGAAGAATCTCTACTGTTGTGATAAGGTATAGTAACCACCACTGTTTAGCTGACACTCGAAGTTCGCTATCAATCTGAATCACTGTTCGTTTATTTATCATTAACGTTTAGATTATATATAACTAATTATATATATATATATATATGTGTATACTACTACTATTTAGTTAATTAAGGTAAACTACATTTATTCTAACTAACTATGTCTAGTATATTGACCATGTATTTAAATCCAACCAGTCGTATAACATCTAGTTCTTAATTCCAGACATTTTATTATTTATTAATATATACTATTAGATACAAGGTAATAACTATATCTCATTAATCGTTATATGTTATTCAACTCTAGACTTATTATTGTTGTTTTCATTCTAGATTATCGTTACTAGTTTTAACTTATTGAAATAAGATTAACTTAACTGTCTCCCGACTTTATGGTAGCGAGAGTTAGTTATTCTTAATTCACACAAGAACTAGAATCGAAACAAGTATCAATTTTGTCTGGAAATGACAACACCCCTGCCGCTTACCCAAATGGTCCATCACCCAGAAAATGACGAATCTGCCGATGAAAATCGAATCAAGACCAGAGTTATTCAACTGGATAGATCGAACTGGGTACAGTGGAGTTGTCAGATGAAGAACTATCTTAAAGGCTGTGGCTATCAAGAACTACTGCATCCACCATCAGATGCTGCTAAAATTACTTCCAAATACGAACGTAAAAACAGTGCAGCTCTAGCCATGTTATGGACATCGGTATATGATGACCTTCAAGGAGTGTTACTCAAGAATCAAGATTCATTCTTTGATGCCTGGGAAGTGTTAGGCGATGCATGTGGAAGAAACTCAATCATTACCACATGTGAAGCCCTGTTTTGATTGATATCACTAAAATACAAACCAGGACAATCACTTGAAAGTCACACCAATTTATTTCTTAGACTTTATGCAGAATACAAATCTATTACTTACAATACTGATTTCAGGATGGATCTGCCACCAAGCATGGCAGCAGCGTTTTTCCTTCGTAGCTTGAACAAAGACAGGGAACTCACTGGACTGATTCAAAACCGTTCGATATCATCACAGTTACGAAACATGTATCTTTAGAACACACGAGACGTCAGAATCACAGTGAAGAAGTCCTCTTTAATAAACCATCAACCAGCAAAGAAGATGACAAAAAGGTTCCTAAAGCACATGACAATCAGTCAAGAGGGAAGAGAAGGAATAAAAAGAAGAAAGCAGACCCTAAACCTACTGGTAATGATAGAAACCCGTCACTATCTCAGCGAATGGAACGACTCGGAAAGCTAATACTAGCTAATCATCCCATAACACCAAAAGGAAATCAACCAGCGCATGCTGTGTCAAGCCCTGAAGAAACAATGGATCCACAAGACAATTCTGAATCAGATATATACTATTTACCTATCGAAAGATTTATCACTGATCACCGAGACAGATCTCAGAAAATCTATCTTGACAGTGGATGTGGACGATCGGTCGTTAATAATCTGTCACTCCTTAAAGACCCAAAGCCTCGAAATATGTCTGTCAAAACTTTTGGAAGTAATGTTCAAATCACCCATCACGGCACCTTGAATTTCTTTGGGTTCAATATTTTTCCAGTATCTTATGCTCCACTGGGACCGGTGAACTTGATATCAGTGTCTCAACTCATCGATCATGGACTAAAACCCATTTACAAGAACGATGTCTTCTTAATTAAACGTGGTAACTCAATTGTTGCTACATTTCAACGAGATGGCAACTTGTACTCCACCCGAAGTCCTATTAATGTTGCATGGTATTCAAGCCCAAGAACCATTAAAGACTGGCACTCACTGTACAGACATCCGAGTGATGAATACTTAAGACACATTCTCAAGCAGAACAACGTCAATCAATTGTTTATCTCAAGCAAAAATTGTGAAGTATGTCGCGTCTCTAAACTTGAATGACACCCTCATAACAGATCTCTTCCACTTACTCCTTCACCATTTTATAAACTTCACACTGATATTCTTGAAATAAATATCCCATCCAAAAAGGGATATCGTTATATAATAGTGCTAGTAGATGATTTTAGCAGATTCAACAGAATAGTTCTCCTAAAATCTAAAGATCAGGCTAGTAGCGAAATAATCTCATTCATTAAGGAAATCAGGAGCAAGTTGAACAAGGTTCCTGCTTTTCTCCACTCCGATCGAGGAGGTGAGTTTACCTCCAACTCTTTTCTGCTTACAATAAAGCAAGAAGGAGTATCCATTGAACAAGGAGCTCCCTATTCACCTCAAACCAATGGAGTAGCCGAACCATTTAATAGGTCACTACTTTCCAAGATCAGGTGTCTCCTAAATCAATCAAATATTCCAGTTAGCTACTGGGATCAATCTGCCGAACATGCTTCTTTGCTGTTGAACAACACCCCACATCGTTTCCTGAATATGATCACGCCAGCAAATTGTCTTATAAATCACAACTCATCGATAGAGCCACGTCTAGATTCCTCACGGTTAATCAGTTTTGGAGCTAAAGTGAATGTTAAAAGCAAATTTCCTGATTCAAAAATCACCGGTGGAAGTTCTCCACTTCGTGCTTTGACTTTTGAAAGATACTCCGACTCGATGAAATTTCTGAACATTGACAATGGAAGAATCAAAATCAGTCGCGACTACGTCCCATCCATCAGCGATAAACCACTAAAAGTTTGTAAACCGACTCAGTCCTTACCGTCAGAAACTGTTCAACTTTCTCTTCCCAAGCCTATCTCGAGCAATTTCACATCGTCAATGGACCAAATAGAGGTATTGGATAGTACATCTGTTAATGCACCTCATCCAGTAGACAATGAAGTCCAACTAAAAGCGCCAGATCCAAAGAAGACCTGGAAGTATGTTCCATACTATGAAAAGGCTTGTAAGGATGTATCAAGCTCCATAACAACAGAAAACATAATAGAAGGATCAAGGAGGAAGAAGAACGACGAAACGTTTTTAACGGATGTGATCCCTTACTCCCAAGCAGTCAATGACCCTCTAGAGCAACAGGAATGGTTCAGTGCAATGCAGAAGGAATTTGATTCTCTCATGCAACACAACACCGGTGAGCTCGTTCCACACCCTAGAAATTCTAAGGTCATAGGAGGGATGTGGAGATTAACCAAGAAGAAAAATCAATACGGCGAAGTATATCATCATAAGGCACGTTGGGTGGTTCTAGGAAATCATCAAGAACACCTAATTCATTATTTTGACACCTGGTCATCCGTAGGACAAAATGAAACATTCAAGATATTAATCTCTCTACTTGTTAACAAAAACATGAAGGCCTACCAATTCGACGTAGAAACAGCTTTTCTACATGGTGAAATGGATGCCGATGTGTATGTTATTCAAGTTAAAGGTTTTGAAGTTCAAGGAAAGGAGAACTGGGTGTGGAGACTGAATAAATCACTGTATGGAGCCAAGCAAGCCCCAAGGATGTGGAAGGAAAAGCTAACGAAGGTTCTCAACTCACTTGAAATGTTTAGCGCCATATCGGATGAAGCACTTTTCGTCAATAAAGCAAAAACCATGTTTCTCCACATCCATGTCGACGATGGATTCTTAGTAGGAGAGAACGAAGCCGAAAAAATTGCATTCATATCAAGACTCAGTAAGATATTCAAACTGAAAGTCAAGAAAAAACCCACGCAGCATCTAGGTTATCGACTTATATGGCATGGAAATGGATCAGTGTCTCTAACCCAACATGATTTCTGTCTCAAAATTCTTGCAACATTCGACATGAATGATAGTCAAGGTGTAAAAACACCTTGTAATGGTAATCTTTCTGACATGATGGAAGAAGAAGCTCCCGAATTTGACAAGCACTCATTCCAACAAGCTATCGGTTTTTTAAATTATCTGGCTCAACACACTCGTCCCAACATCCTGTTCACCATAAATCAATTAACCTGCTGTTCAACAAATCCTACAATAATTCAGTGGAAGGCCGTAAAGCATTTGCTCAGGTATATCAAACATACCAGCACGCTAGGTATCATGTATACAAGGTGTGAAGAAACTGTATCTACCCTTCAAGGATGGGCAGACGCAGATTATGCAAATTCCAAGAAAGATCGAAAATCAATATCAGGTACCATTTTTACAGTGTTTGGAAATCCAGTAAGCTGGATGAGTAAGAAGCAATCAATTGTAGCTCAATCAACTACAGAAGCTGAATTTGAATCAATGAACATATGCTCAAAGCAAATGAGATGGATCGCAAATTTATTAGCTATGGATATTGGTATCAAGATGAATCAGCCCATTCTTTACAATGACAACTCAGGAGCAGTTACAATTTCCAAACAAGCAAATCTCAACCCAAACACAAAGCACATAGAAGTACAATATCAATACCTCAGATATCTTGTAACTAAGAAACTGCTGATTATAACACAAGTAAGTACAAACAAAATGATGGCGGATATTCTAACAAAGCCAACCACAATCAACAAACTTAAGGAATTCAAGATTTCAAGTCATCTCACAGAGCAAGAAGGAGTGTTGAAATAATTGCGTCATCAATGACGTAATCATCGCCAAGAGCATTACGTAAGCTGCTCAAGATCAAGGGACCGCTCACTTAAGCCTGTACTATTTAAACCTCATCTTTCTTCTTAGTTCCCGCACCTCTCAATCATCAAGAACAATTTCTTTATTTAAATTGTCTATCGACGTTCCAATTTCTCCTCACAAACTATTTGTCTCTCTCTCTTAGTGTTTATGCTATAACTTGCTGAAGAATCTCTACTGTTGTGATAAGGTATAGTAACCACCACTGTTTAGCTGACGCTCGAAGTTTGCTATTAATCTGAATCACTGTTCGTTTATTTATCATTAACATTTAGATTATATATAACTAATTATATATATATATATATGTGTATACTACTACTATTTAGTTAATTAAGGTAAACTACATTTATTCTAACTAACTATGTCTAGTATATTGACCATGTATTTAAATCCAACCAGTCGTATAACATCTAGTTCTTAATTCCAGACATTTTATTATTTATTAATATATACTATTAGATACAAGGTAATAACTATATCTCATTAATCGTTATATGTTATTCAACTCTAGACTTATTATTGTTGTTTTCATTCTAGATTATCGTTACTAGTTTTAACTTGTTGAAATAAGATTAACTTAACTGTCTCCCGACTTTAGTTATGATCACATCCAAAGGACTCTTGAAGTTCAGAAAGTGGCTAATACCTCATACAGACGTGTTTCAATAGTTTCCGAGGCAAACTATTACCTCTAGGACCCAGTAAAACAGTACTGTTCACTAAAACCACCCAACCTGATTCCTAGCATCGCAAGGGATATCTACGGCTATCTGCATCGCAACTACCCTAGCCAAAGTGATCTCAAGAATCCCTCAGGCCTTGATAACCCATTTAGACGTCTTGGCAAGAAAGAGACAGTCACCCAAAGTAGCTTCATGGATTACTAAGGGCTACAGCAGAAACATCTGTTTCTGAGCAGTCTAGAGGATGTTACAGCATCTCAATGAGTAAAGGAGCTCTTCCGATCAAGTTTTAAGCGACCTGTAGAGTTTTTAAGGATTTTCTTTACAGTAAAATGGTAAACCCAAAGCTTTTTAAAATGTTGGAACACCCTGTGAGCAGGGAAAAGCCACGCGAATTCAATGCAAGCTTTACTGGGGGTATATTAACACCCACAAGAGCTGAAATAACTCACCCAATGACACTATGAAGCCTCTAGTGGTTGATAATCAGTTAAGAGATAGATTCAGGGCTTAGCCCTACCTGAATTATCAAATACATTGCACTAAAAGAAAAAGCCACTTACGAAACTTTCAATAGGATAAAAAGGTCTCACCCAAAGTTTATTAGCGCACAATTAAGATGCTTTTAAAGGAAATTGGAGTTGGAAACTAAACCACCCAAAGCATGAAACAAGGTTAAAAAACAATACATAGCTACTCTTAATTGCTAAAGGGCTATAAATAAAAAAAAACTAGAGCCCTCAGCATGGCTTTAAACTGCTGGGTTTGCTAATTTTAATTGAATTATTTTTATTAATTTCTTATGCTACAGGGCTATAAAAAGTAAAGATCCCTCAGCATGGCTTTAAACTGCTGGGTTTGCTTATGTTAATTGAATTATTCTTATTAATTTCTTATGCTACAGGGCTATAAAAAATAAAGAGCCCTCAGCATGGCTTAAAACTGCTTGGTTTTAATTTTATTTTAATAATATTGCCTCTATAAATGCTAATATTATGTTTTTAATTTCATACAGGTATATTTCAATGAAAAACAAAAGAAACAAGTGCAGAAAAACAGTATTCAACATTAGGACCAATTTCAGGATTTTATAAGCTCAAGAAAATACTTTTAAAAAAGAAAAATGTCCCCAGCAAGACATAAAACTGCTGGTTTCTAATTTATTTTTTATTTTTTATTTTTTATTTTATTTTTTTATTTACTGACAGACTCTATCTTCATTTTAGCTTATTTAATATTGTTGTCTATTTGATTTTAGGACATTAAGAAGAAAAAGAAAAAAAGAAAATAAAATAATAATAACAGAAAAATAATAGTAATATATATATATATAATAAATGTCCTCAGCAAGACATAAAACTGCTGGTTTCTGATTTTATTTTTATCTTGACTGTTTATTTTACTGATCTGCAAATTATTTTTCATTTTTTACTGGGATTTACAATAAATAACACAGAAGGAGCCCTCAGCATGGCTTTAAACTGCTGGGTTTGTTTACTTTAATTAAATTAATTTTATTAATTTTTTATGCTACAGGGCTACAAGTAACAATACATGCCCTGAGCAAGGCATTAAACTTCTCAATTTCATTGCTTATGTTGTTTTTTTAGTTACTGATTCTTTATTTTACTGAATTTTCAGTTTTTTTTAGCTTAATGAAATAATTAAAGGAATAAAAAAAAGATAGCCCTCAGTATGGCTTTAAACTACTTATTTTATATTATTTTTCATGCTTACTTTATATTGGTTATTAAATAAAACTGACATATTTAATTTTTGATGTTCAACAGGGCTATAAAAAAAAAAAAAGAAGAATAACAAAAATGGCCTGAGCAAGGCACTAAACTGCTCAATTTTATCTTTATGACTTCAATATGTAAAAAGCCCTCAGTATGGCTATAAACTTCTTATTTTATTTTTTATGATTCAATTAGTTGACTAACCATGTTTTTTATTATAGAATGAGGGCTGAAAATAAAAAAGCCCTCAGCAAGGCTTTAAACTGCTTGTTTTTATTTTGTATCATCATGTTATCTTTGATAGTAAGTTAAACTATCCTTTTTTGTTTTAATTGTTTTAATATGCTACCAGGCTATACAAAAAGAAAGTCCTCAGCATGGCTTAAAACTGCTTAATTCATTTATAAATGGTGATTTTTATTATTTAAATTGCTAATTGATTTTTCTTATTTTGATATTATACAGGGCTATAAATAACAATAAAAGAGCCCTCAGCATGGCTTTAGACTGCTGGTTTTTTTCTCATTTATTTGAATTCATTTATTTATTTTTTATGCTACAGGGCTACAAATGAAAAAGCCCTCAGTATGGCTTTAAACTGCTGGTTTTTTTTGCTAAATTGTTTTTATTTTTATTTCTTAGGCAGTACTTATAAAGAATTGAAAGCTGACATAAATTACAATTATTTATTTTTTATGAATTAATATATACATTTATATATAAGAAAAAAATCAATATATATAACAGAAGGAGGGATTAAAAAGGGAGAAGCCCTCAGGAAACAAAAAAATAACAAAAATGTCCTCAGCAAGACATTAAACTGCTGGATTTTTTTGATTTTCCCCTTAATATTACATGATACTGACATATTTTATTTTAAATGCTACAGGTGTTCATAATGAAAATAGGTCTCTGATTTTATAACCTTAAAAGTATCTTTCAAAGTGAAAATGAGTCCTAAATTAGACTATAAACTGTTTAATTCAATTTACAACTTGGCTTTGAAGATAACTCAGAACCAAAAGTATCAACAAGGAATCAAGTAATTATCAACAAAACAATAAGTCAATGGTCCTTGGCAAGACCATAAACTTCCCACACAAAAAAAAAGAAAAATTCTCAACAAGGAATCAAATCAAAACAATCAACCAATGGTCCCTGGAAAGACCATAAACTTCCCACTCAAATTATCAACAATAATCAAGAGAAAGTAACCAAAAGTCCTTGGCAGGACCATAAACTGCCCACCATTAGAATTATCAACAAGGAATCAAAGCTAAAACAAAATCAACCAATGGTCCTTAGAAAGGCCATAAACTGCCTATTTAAAGTATTCAGAAAGATTGGAAAAGGACTACAAAAGGAGGATAAGTCCTAGGCAAGACTATAAACTACCTAAGGTTTTTATTTCCTATTTTTTCTAATTTTATTCCATTATAAAAAAGAATTGGAAAGACGTACTGACTTAAGCTTTTGAACATATTTTTTATTTTATTTTATTTTATTTTATCCCAAAATTCAACTATTTATTTATTTTACCTAAGAATTAGGGGCATATCCCATTCATGATCTCAAGAATATTCCATTTATTTATTATCTTTATTATACTTCTCCTGCTATCACAACAAAAGCCATTAAATTGGCTTAATTTTTCAACTCAATAATGATAATAATTGAAAAAAAGAAAAGAAAACAAATCAATTTATTTGAAATATTTCTTCAATGACAAGAAAGTGATTGGAACTTGTTTGAAAAGAAGAAGTATTTGTGCCATGAAGGCATTAATTGAACTCTGAGGGAGTTATTTATATTAAAAACTCATAAATTGATGACATAATTTGGGGAATTTACATATTAATAACACCTCAATATGCTATTTATTCCAAAAGGAATTTTAAAAGCCCCCCAAAAGCAAACAAGAGTTTTTAAAAAAAACACTGTACAAATTCTTATTTTTCACTGTTTATATTATTTTAACAACTCAAATGCATTTATGGGTAACAGAAAATCTGAACCATAAAGTGGATGGACTTGAAATAAAGTCTGATTCACAATGATGATTCCAAAAAGGAAGAGTTGTGGCATCATAAGGGTCATTATATGAATAAAGGACTCAAATTATGATCATTCAGCTATGTTATATTAATCATAAATACTCTCAAGAGCACCAATTTTTGCTTATTGGCACAAATTACCACCTTCAACCAAACACTTCCATGATCTTGATTGTGATTCAGGATCATTTCTTTTGAAATTTGATTTTTACTCAGATATCACAGTTGATGGTTATTTTATACTTACAGTAAAAAGAATAAAAAAAAATAAAAAAAAATATATTTATAGAATCGTCATTAAAATAAAATTATGTATATTTACTGTATCATTATTTATCCTCATTAAAATCACTATAAAAAAAATAAGGGGTGGGTAAACTTATTTCTTACACTATCCCTTATACTGGAAGTTTTGGGGGAATGAGAACATATCCTCTTCAAAATTCAAAAACTAACTCAAGATTTTTAAATGGAGAGGGGGTCCCTGATCCAAACAAATATTATTGAAACAAAAATATCAATAAATTAATATTAAAATCAATTTTAAATCACCTTATTATTACAATTTTTTATTTTTCATTTCCTTATAACAGGTATAATTAAGGAGTACAAAGAACAAAAGAACCTAAATTATTTTTGAGAAATAGCAAGAGAATTGGGAAACAACTCATTATAGGAAAATTATTCAGAATACTGAAAATGATGAAAATTATTTATGAAGAAAAGCAGAAGTTCCTTATGGATTGACCTTTGGACAATACCATACCTTGGAAATTTCTTTGACTCTGGATTGAAACTCAATTGGAATTCAAGAATCACTGGCCAGGATTTATGGACTGAAGGTTGACCCACTTGATTGATTATTGACTCAGAACTCACTCAACATGATGGACCAACAAGATGTTGTAAAACACTCAACTCAAATTGCCCTTGGGATTTTTAAAGAAGCTTGAAGACTCAAGAGGTCCTCAGCATGACACTAAACTGCTTCCCCTGTAGACTTGGGCAGGGAAACCTATAAAAAAAACAGCCAACAAGCTGGAGGGGATTGTCCTAGTGAGGAGAAGTGCTGAAGGACCATCTTTTTCCTTAGCATGACAATCAACTGCTCCCTTTGTGTAACAGGAACAAGGGGTTTCACAGGTGTTTAGCATTATCAAATTGGCCAGAATAAACAAAGTGGAGTCCAAATCCATCAATCAAGACAAGAAAATTCCTTATCAAGAAATAAAACAACCAGAATAATCTTGCATCAAGTGGGAATCATGAAGATTGAAGAATAAAACAAGAGTCAAGTGGAATCCAAAATCAAGCCCAAAGGAGCTCAAGCATTAAGATAAGCCCTTGGATTAGGCCAGGAGGTCCTTGCATGACTTAAACTGCAGGACTTGTATACCTAATATACAGGGTTTACACACCTAGTTGTAGGTCCTGTATGACCTTAAACTAAATTTTTTATGGAAGAAAGAAGAAAAGAAGAATTGTGAAGACCTCAATATTTCAGCACACTAGCAAATTCTTGCAAAAAATTAAAAATCACTAATTGAAGATGGATCACCAAATTTTAGCAGCCAAATATAAATCAGTCCTGAAGAAGGTGAGACCAGTCAATGAGCCAATGACTCAAGACCTTAACCCACCTTTGGAAAGACCACCTTTGTCAAGAGATCCTTATGAAACACCCTTATCACTAAACCCACCTATATTTCAAGAAACCTTCAAGAAGGTCACCCATGAAAGACTCCAAGCAGTCAATTTTGGCCCACCAGGATGGTTATCAAATGAAGAAATCAATTTAATCAAAAATGTTATTACCTTAAGGGAAAAAGAAATAGCTTTCTGTGAAGAAGAAAGAGGATTACTCGGACAATCATATGGAAAACCTTACAAGATACCAGTAATACCTCATGAACCTTGGCAGAAGAAACCTATTCCTATACCCAAATCAATTTTACCTCAGTTTACTGAATTAATCAGAGAAAGAATAAGGACTGGACTCTATGAGCAATCCACCTCAAGCTACACAAGCCCAATATTTTGTGTGGCCAAATCAAATGGGAAACTCAGAATTGTCCATGACCTTCAAGAACTCAACAAAGTCACCATAAAGGATGCTGGCTTACCACCTCATATTGAAGAATTTTTAGATGAATTTGCAGGAAGAGCATGCTATGGACTGGAAGACATCATTGGAGGATATGATGAAAGAGAATTACATGTCACTACAAGACCCCTCACTACTTTCCAAACACCCCTTGGAAGGATGCAACTCACAAGACTACCACAAGGAGCCACCAACTCAGTAGCAGTATACCAAGCCCAAATGACCAGGATACTCCAAGAAGAAATACCAGAAAGTGTAGGAATTTTTATTGATGATGGAGGAATAAAAGGACCAAGATCACTTTATAACCAGGAAACACTACCAGAAAACCCCTCAATCAGAAGATTTATATGGGAATATGCCATGACCTTAGAAAGAGTCTTATTCCAGATTGAAGAAGCAGGACTTACTATCTCAGGATCAAAGTTTGCATGCTGTGTTCCAGCTTTGGACATAGTAGGGCATGTTGTATCATTTAAAGGAAGAACAATTTCAAAACAAAAGATTAACAAAATTCAGAATTGGCCAACACCTCTTAACAAGAAGGAAATAAGGGAATTTCTTGGAGATTGTGCCTATGTAAGGATGTTTATTGAAAACTTCTCACAAGTTGCATCACCACTCAGAAGGCTCACCAGAGAAGATGTTGACTGGAACTGGAATCAAAAATGTGAAGAAGCTTTCCAAAAGCTCAGAAGAATAGTTGGAGAAGAAATAACTCTCCAGAAATTGGATTATGGCAAAGGATCAGGAAAAATTAAGCTAGCAGTAGATTCAAGCTAGATTGCTGCAGGAACAGTACTCACTCAAGAATATAAAGAAGGAAAAGACAGACCAGTATTATATGAATCAATAACTTTTTCGAAAATGGAATCAAAATACTCACAACCCAAATTGGAACTCTGTGGAGTTGCAAGAATTCTCAAGAAACTTCAAACCATACTTTGGGGACAAAATTTTGAATTACAGGTTGATGCCAAGGCCTCAATTGAAATGATAAACACCCCTTGCTTACCCAATTCCCCCATGACAAGATGGGTGGCTTGAATTCAACTATTTTCCTTTGATTTGGTACACAAACCAGGGAAAACTTTCACTATGCCAGATGGGCTATCCAGAAGACCAAAAAACTCAGAAGAAGAAGATGAAGATGCACCAGAATTTGATGAAGAAGAAGATTGGATCAAGGCACACCCTGGATTTGGGGCTAAGAATGTAAATTCACTCCATTTTTCAGGAGTACAAGTACCAACCAAACAAGAAGGATTTTGGAAGAGAATGCAAGAATACTTAAGTGCAATGAAAAAACCACAATCAAGCAAAGATGAAGAGTTTAGAAGGATTAAAAGAAGGTCACCCAACTTTTTCTTGGAAGATGGCCAGCTTAAAAGAAGAAACAACCCAAAACCTCAACTGGTGATATCAAGTCAAGAAGTTCAAAGCTACATTTTAAAGTCACTTCATGAAGACATGGGCCATAGAGGGGAAAATGAAGCTTACAGAAGAATTAAAGCAAGATTTTGGTGGGAAGGAATGAAGAAATAAGTAAAGAAATGGGTTCAATCTTGCCCAGCCTGCCAAAAGAGAAGTCGAAACTTACAAAGAGAATAAGGAAAATCTACAGAAACATCAACAATCTTTGAAAGAGTCAGCATGGATTCAGTCCATATTAAATCTGGAAGATGGAAGTACATGGTTGTGGCCAGAGATGATTTTTCAGGATGGCCAGACACAATTGGACTAGTCAAATTAACAGCAAAAGCAGTTGCAGAATGGTTCACCTCAGAATGGATATGCAGGTATGGCTCACCAAAAGAAGTAACTGTTGATGGGGGGCCAGAGTTTGGAAAAGAATTTCAAGATGCAGTAAAGAAAGCAGGATCAAGAATCAGAGTCACCACACCCTATTACCCAGAGTCTCAAGGAATGGTTGAAAGGGGCCATAAGCAACTCAAAGATGCATTAGTCAAGATGTGTGGAGAAAATGGAGGAAAATGGAAAAAATATTTACCTTTGGTTAAATTGGCTGACAGAATTTCAACAAAAAGAACAACTGGTTTCTCACCATTTGAACTTCAATTTGGACAACTACCAGTATTACCAATTGACATTGAAACAAAAACTTTTTTAGCAGTAGAATGGCACAAAATATCCACAACTGAGGAATTACTGGAAGCCAGAGCTAAACAATTAGAAGGGAAAGAAGAAATGAGAAGGAAAGCAGCAGAAAAACTCAAAAAATCAAGGGAGGAGTCAATGAAATATTGGGATAGAAGAATGGCACACCAACTAAGATCACCACTCAATCCAGGAAATTTGGTCCTGGTTTAAAACAATGCAATATAAACTAATTGGGGACTACTTTTCAAAAACAAATGGAATGGAGGCTACAGAGTAATCAACCAAATAAACAATGGACCATATGTACTTGAGGAACTTGATGGAACAGAATTAGCAAGAATATTTGCAGCATCTCAAGTCAAGAGGTTCTACCCAAGAGGAAAGTTGATAAACACAAAAGAAGACACAAAAGAAAAACAAAGTGAAGAAGATGAATCAATAAATGAGGAAGAGGTATTTGAGGAGACCACAGAATCAGATAAAGAATAGAGAGCTCTCACCTGGAATGCTGGGGACAGCATTAAATGGAGAGGGGGATGTGGTATTCCATACCATTTTTTTCACCAGGCCCAAGGTCATAGTAACCCAAAACAGCAGTAAATCCAGCCTACAGGCAGACTTACACTCAAATTTCACACCAAAAGGTCAATGTTACAGCAAGAGGCTGGATTTAACTCATAAACCCATGGCACAGGCACCAAAGGGAGGTGTATGTGTTGAAATAAATTATTCAATTTCATTATGCATATGTAAAAAATCAAGTTACATATAGCAAACCAGTTACAACAAATAAGGTACCACCCTTTAAAAATACACACCCCACCCAGCCTAACACCCCCTTATAGCCACAGGACTCATGCAGCAAGAAAAGGACACCTGCATGAATGACCAGCAACCTAGAACTTAACATAGAAAAGTCACATGATGCAAAGCTCAATTCCATGGAATTCCTGCAATTCATTTACAACACAGCCCCAGGAGTACCTTATCTTATATCCACAGTAATCCCACTTGAAACCTTAAAACAGAATCAGATTTATTTACACCACTCATCACCTCATGCAAACCAAAGCTGGTTACAACAAGCTGCATGCAGTACACACCTTCAATTAAATCTCAACCACATGACTATGCACAGCATGTGTCAAAATCAAAAATCACATCATCTCATAAAAACAGTAAATTCACCAGTGCAAGAAGGTATCACCTGACTTCATTTTAAAGTTCAAAAAGAAGAAAAACAAACATGACACCTGCATAAATTACACAGCCACTTCTACCAAACCTAAAATAGGACATATGCAAAGGAATTACAAGGTCATCATGTGATACTGAATCCACCAGCAGAATATCATGTGACAGGATAGAGGCTGTGCACAAGAAAAATCCTCAGCCAAAATAAAATCACCTCATGCATGCAAGGAAAATCCAAGAAAATCACATCATAATTAGCTCACCAAGAGATCATCATGTGATGAAAGAAGGCTGTGCAGAGCAAAATTATCACCAAACCTTAAATCACCTGACCCATGCAAGAAAGGGTCTCACAAAAGAATGGATTCACATGATGAAATCAAGAGGAATTAAAGTGGAAAAAGACAGCTCCCATGGAGGGCCCCCTGGGCTCCCAAAAGGTATAAATAGAGGGGCTCTCTCCCCCCAAATTTCAAATTCCCCCCATGCAAATTATATCCCATGCACATTATATCCACTTCAAAGTAGGAGCATAGGAATAATTCATCCCTCATCTGGGAGGTAGTCCAGTATATTATAGTAAATTTACTTGCCCAGTAGCTAAGCTCAGTGGAAGTATAGTGTTGAAGATTACCCAGTAGCTAAGCTCAGTGGAATCTTATTATTATTAAAATAAAAATAAAAATTACCCAGTAACCCAGGATTAGGGTTACTACTGTATTAAAATATTTCACCTAGGAAGATTAATACCATTTATCAAGATTTAAAATGCACTTACCCCTTTAAAAAAATATTGAATATCAAAGAATCTTACCTCTTAAATTTAACAAGTGATATTTTATCTTATTATTAACCACTCTTAAAGAAATAACAAACCTTTAAAATTATTTTACTACATTATAACTTTAACTTAACAAAATTACCTTTATCAAACTCATCAAATTTTTGAGAAAGCCTTAAATAACCCATTTTACCAAGGATTTATCACCAAGAAGAAACCACTCACCTCAATTTAACCAAAAATTTTAAAATTAAACATACAAGTATTTCATTAAAATCTCAAATTTAACCAAAATAACTGACATTATTTTCATATTATTTATTGAATAGGTCTGATCTGAGCCTGCTGAATTTTTTCTTCTGCATTTGTAAAGCCACTTACTAATCTTATTTTGGTTTGTGAGCTCCAAGGAAGATTTTTTCAGTATTTTAGGAGGGGCAGGAAATACACCCTTGCCACCCTTGGTTACAGGAGTTATGAGCAATTCAAAACTAGTTAACTGTGATTTCCCCCTCAAGGTACTGCCTCATTTTAATCCCACACAAGAGGAGTTCCCACAGTAGGATGGGTTATTTAAGGTTTTCTGGAAAATTTGATTGGTGTTGATAAAGGTAATTTTGTTAAGGTAAAGCTATAATAGAGTAAAATACTTTTTTACAGGTTTGTTATCTTTTTAAGAGTGTTTAATAATGAGATAAAATTGTATTTGTTAAATTTAAGAGGTAAGGTTCTTTGATATTGGATTTTTAAAGGGGTAAGTTAATTTTAAATCTTGATAAATTGTTTAATTTTACTGGATAAAATATTGTAATAGAATACTAACCCTAATCTTGGGTACTGGGTAATTTTCTTTTTATTTTAATAATAATAAGATTCCACTGAGCTTAGCTACTGGGTAATCTTCAACACTATACTTCCACTGAGCTTAGCTACTGGGCAAGTAAATTTACTATAATATACTGGACTACCTCCCAGATGAGGGATGAATTATTCCTGTTCTTGCAATGTGCAGGGGATATAATTTGCATGGGGGGGATTTTGAAATTTGGGGGAGAGAGCCCCTCTATTTATACCTTTTGGGAGCCCAGGGGGTCCTCCATGGGAGCTGTCTTTTTCCACTCTAATTCCTCTTGATTCCATCATGTGACTCCATTTTTGGTGAGGACCTTTATTGCATGGGTCAGGTGATTTAAGGTTTGGTGATAATTTTCTCTCTGCACAGCCTCCATTTATCACATGATTGTCTTTTGGTGAACTAATTATGATGTGATAATCTTGAATTTTCCTTGCATACGTGAGGTGATTCAATTTTGGCTGGGGATTTCTGTTGTGCACAGCTGCTTTCCTGTCACATGATATTCTGTTGGTGGATGCAGTATCACATGATTACCTTGTAATTCCTTTGCATATGTCCTATTTTGGGTTTGGTAGAAGTGGCTGTGTAATTTTATGCAGGTGTCATGGTTTTTTTTCTTCTTTTTGAACTTTAAAATGAAGTAAGGTGATAGTTTCTTGCACTGGTGAATTTACTGTTTTTATGAGATGATATGATTTTTGATTTTTACACATGCTGTACATAGTCATTTGGTTGAGATTTAATTGAAGGTGTTTACTGCATGCAGCTTGTTGTAACTACCTTTGGTTTTCATGAGGTGATGAGTGGTGTAAATAAATCTGATTCTGTTTTAAGGTTTCAAGTGGGATTACTGTGGATATAAGATAAGGTACTCCTGGGGCTGTGTTGTAAATGACTTGCAGGAATTCCATGGAGTTGAGCTTTTCATCATGTGACTTTGAATTCAAGTTGGCTGTGTAGCTAATGCATGTGTAATTTTCTTTCTGCATGAGTCCTGTGGACTGCCCTTTGGTGCCTGTGCCATGGGCTTATGAGTTAAATCCAGTTTCTTGCTGTAAAATTGACCTTTTGGTGTAAAATTTGAGTGTAAGTTTGCCTGTAGGCTGGATTTACTGCTGTTATGGGGTAGTATGAGCTTGAGCCTGGTGAAAAAAAAAGGTATGGAATACCACATCCCCCTCTCCATTTAATGCTTTGTCCAGCATTCCAGGTGAGAGCTCCCTATTCTTCATCCGATTCTGTGGTTTCCTCCAATACCTCTTCCTCATTTATTGATTCATCTTCTTCACTTTGTTCTTCTTCTGTGTCTTCTTTTGTGTTTATCAACTTTCCCCTTGGGTAGAACCTCTTTACTTGAGATGCTGCAAATCTTCTTGCTAATTCTGTTCCATCAAGTTCCTCAAGTACATATGGTCCATTGTTTATTTGGTTGATTACTCTGTAGCCTCCATTCCATTTGTTTTTGAAAATTAGTCCCCAATTAGTTTATATTGCTTTGTTGTAAACCAGGACCAAATTTCCTGGATTGAGTGGTGAT
This sequence comes from Austropuccinia psidii, assembly GCA_023105745.1. Taxonomy (NCBI): domain Eukaryota; kingdom Fungi; phylum Basidiomycota; class Pucciniomycetes; order Pucciniales; family Sphaerophragmiaceae; genus Austropuccinia; species Austropuccinia psidii. The sequence continues at coordinate 22,889,048 of JALGQZ010000017.1, read as the reverse complement.
CTTAGTTGGTGTGCCATTCTTCTATCCCAATATTTCATTGAGTCCTCCCTTGATTTTTTGAGTTTTTCTGCTGCTTTCCTTCTCATTTCTTCTTTCCCTTCTAATTGTTTAGCTCTGGCTTCCAGTAATTCCTCAGTTGTGGATATTTTGTGCCATTTTACTGCTGAAAATGTTTTTGTTTCAATGTCAATTGGTGATACTGGTATTTGTCCAAATTGGAGTTCAAATGGTGATAAACCAGTTGTTCTTTTAGTGGAAATTCTGTAAGCCAATGTAACTAGTGGTAAATATTTGTTCCATTTCCCTCCGTTTCTCCACACATCTTGACTAGTGCATCTTTGAGTTGTTTATGTCCCCTTTCCACCATTCCTTGAGACTCTGGGTAATAGGGTGTGGTGACTCTGATCCTTGATCCCGCTTTCTTTGCTGCATCTTGCAATTCTTTTCCAAACTATGGCCCCCCATCCACAGATACTTCTTTTGGTGAGCCATACCTGCATATCCATTCTGAGGTGAACCATTCTGCAACTGCTTTTGCTGTTAATTTGACTAGTCCAACTGTTTCTGGCTATCCTGAAAAATCATATCTGGCCACAACCATATACTTCCATCTTCCAGATTTGATATGGACTGCATCCATACTGACTCTTTCAAAGATTGTTGATGTTGCTGTAGATTTTCCTTGTTCTCTTTGTAAGTTTTGACTCCTCTTTTGGCAGGCTAGGCAAGATTGAACCCATTTCTTTACTGATTTCTTCATTCCTTCCCGCCAAAATCTTGCTTTAATTCTTCTGTAAGTTTCATTTTCCCGTCTATGGCCCATGTCTCCAAGAAGTGACTTTAAAATTTAGATTTGAACTTCTTGACTTGATATCACAAGTTGAGGTTTTGGGTTGTTTATTCTTTTAAGCTAGCCATCTTCCAAGAAAAATTTGGGTGACCTTCTTTTAATCCTTCTAAACTCTTCATCTTTGCTTGATTGTGGTTTTTTCATTGTACTTAAGTATTCTTGCATTCTCTTCCAAAATCCTTCTTGTTTGGGTGGTACTTGTACTCCTGAAAAATGGAGTGAATTTACATTCTTAGCCCCAAATCCAGGGTGTGGCTTGATCCAATCTTCTTCTTCATCAAATTCTGGTGCATCTTCATCTTCTTCTTCTGAGTTTTTTGGTCTTCTGGATAGCCCATCTGGCATAGTAAAAGTTTTCCCTGGTTTGTGTACCAAATCAAAGGAAAATAGTTGAATGAAAACCACCCATCTTGTCATGGGGGCATTGGGTAAGCAAGGGGTGTTTATCATTTCAATTAAGGCCTTGGCATCAACCTGTAATTCAAAATGTTGTCCCCAAAGTATTGTTTGGAGTTTCTTGAGAATTCTTGCAACTCCACAGAGTTCCAATTTGGGTTGTGAGTATTTTGATTCTAATTTTGAAAAAGTTATTGATTCATATAATACTGGTCTGTCTTTTCCTTCTTTATCTTCTTGAGTGAGTACTGCTCCTGCAGCAATGTAGCTTGAATCTACTGCTAGCTTAATTTTTCCTGCTCCTTTGTCATAATCCAACTTCTTGAGGGTGATTTCTTCTCCAACTATTCCTCTGAGCTTATGGAAAGCTTCTTCACATTTTAGATTCCAGTCCCAGTCAACATCTTCTCTGGTGAGCCTTCTGAGTGGTGATGCAACTTGTGAGAAGTTTTCAATAAACATCCTTACATAGGCACAAAGTCCAAGAAATCCCCTTCCTTCTTGTTAAGAGGTGTTGGCCAATTTTGAATTTTGTTGATCTTTTGTTTTAAAATTTTTCTTCCTTTAAATGATACAACATGCCCTACTATGTCCAAAGCTGGAACACAGCATGCAAACCTTGATTCTGAGATAGTAAGTCCTGCTTCTTCAATCCTGAATAAAACTCTTTCTTAGGTTATGGCATATTCCCATATAAATCTTCTTATTAAGGGGTTTTCTGGTAGTGCTTCTTGATTGTAAAGTGATCTTGGTCCTTTTATTCCTCCATCATCAATACAAATTCCTACACTTTCTGGTATTTCTTCTTGAAGTATCCAGGTCATTTGGGCTTGGTATACTGCTACTGAGTTGGTGGCTCCTTGGGGTAGTCTTGTGAGCTGCATTGTTCCAAGGGGTGTTTCAAAAGTGGTGAGGGGTCTTGTAATGACATCTAATTCTCTTTCATCATATCCTCCCATGATGTCTCCTAGTCCATAGCCTGCTCTTCCTGCAAATGCATCTATGTCAGCCTGTGACTCAAAACCAGAGCACAAGCATGACAGCCAATACACCATAAATCAATGGTATAGCCAAGATACCACCAAAACATGGAACTGAGCCAAATTAGCTCAAAAGGTATCAAAAGAAAGAGGAAACTCACCTCTTTCTGAAAATACAAGTCCCATCACCATAGGACAAGAAATAACAAAGTTATTCCTGCTCAAAGTCATTGCTGAGCATAAACCTTAATTTTCACCTCTCATCTAAAATCTAGAAGGAGAGGCTTAACCCCATCAAATGGGTATTCAAAATGAAGCTCTAAGCCAGGGCTATCCAATGGTACCAGCCAAACTGAGCTAGCACCAGTATTACTTGAGTTATGGTCAAATTCAGACCAAATAAGGGTGAACAAAACATTCACCTCTCATCTAGCTTTTACAGTTTTAGTGTGAGATACTTAAAGTGGGGTCTTTTTGGAAAGAGCACAATCAGGGCTATCTGATGGTGCCATCCATTTCCCCATAACTCAACTACAACAGAAGTTATTGGCCAAACAAGCTTAATACAGCTTTTTGCCCATACCACGCCAATGTACAAAAATACTTGTACATGGGATAACTTTGTCATATTTAATGATAACCATTTCAAGTTGGGTACCATTGTGTAGAGCTCATATAGAGCTATTCAATGAACCAACTTTGAGCTTGATATCTCAAAAACTGACAGAGTTATGACCATTTTAAGGTCAAAATCCCACCAGCTGTCATATACAGCCTTACCATGGGATAACACCCCATAACCATGAATGTGAGGTGTCAAATAGACGAAGAAGCATGTTTTTACTTCAATACCTCATATGTCAGTCAATACTGGGGTCCCATACAGCTTCTGTACAGCAGTCTACGCGTCATACACGTCAGAATCAGGCTGTGAGGTCCGCAGATGAAAATTTTCACCCTGTATTGGTGAAAACTGCCCAGATGTGGTTTCAAAACCACATCTGAGCCCAATACAGGGTATACAGGCTGTTTGCAAACCACAAGCCTGTCCTAGAGAGTGAAAAATCTTCACTTCCTCTACGTGGAAAGGTCTAGCAGCCTTTCCACCCCAATTTCAGGATAAAAGGAGGGCTTTTCACAGCCAAAGACCTTTCCTCATCCTGCTCTTGAATACCCTACGTAGTAAACTGTCAAAAACAGTTTTACTCTTGGGTAATAATCAGGTATTATTATAATCTTAATAATTCTGGTCTTTATTATTGTAACCCAACAGGTAAAGCTGCACCCAGGGCTTTCAACAGCGCTCACCACCACTATATCCACTATAGTAAAGCCCTTTTATTATTAAATTAAAACCATCTTCAACTCTTATAAAACCTTTCTAACCTTTATATACCGTGTCACAGTCATAGTTAAAAGTTGTAAATACACTTTATTACTCTTATCATAGACTCAGCCTGACAATCTACAAATTTTTCAATATGCGGTGGTAATCCAGCATCCTTGATGGTGACTTTGTTGAGTTCTTGAAGGTCATGGACAATTCTGAGTTTCCAATTTGATTTGGCCACACAAAAGATTGGGCTTGTGTAGCTTGAGGTGGATTGCTCATAGAGTCCAGTCCTGATTCTTTCTCTGATTAATTCAGTAAACTGAGGTAAAATTGATTTGGGAATGGGAATTGGTTCATTCTGCCAAGGTTCATGAGGTATTACTGGTATTTTGTGAGGTTTTCCATATGAGTGCTTGAGTAATCCTCTTTCTTCTTCACAGAGGGCTATTGCTTTTTCCCTTAAGGTAATAACATTTTTGATTAAATTGATTTCTTCATTTGATAACCATCCTGGTGTGCCAAAATTGACTGCTTGGAGTCTTTCATGGGGACCTTGAAGGCTTCTTGAAATATAGGTGGGTTAGGTGATAAGGGTGTTTCATAAGGATCTCTTGACAAAGGTGGGTTAAGGTCTTGAGGCATTGGCTCATTGACTGGTCTCACCTTCTTCAGGACTGATTTGTATTTAGCTGCTAAAATTTGGTGATCCATCTTCAATTAGTTATTTTCCTTCTTCTTCTCTTTTTTTTAATTATTTCTAAGAATTTGCTAGTGTCCTGAAATATTGAGGTCTTCACAATTCTTCTTTCTTCTTTCTTCCATAAAAATGTAGTTTAAGGTCATCCAGGACCTACAGCTAGGTGTGTAACCCCTATATATTAGGTATACAAGTCCTGCAGTTTAAGTCATGCAAGGACCTCCTGGCCTAATCCAAGGGCTTATCTTGATTCTTGAGCTCCTTGCGGCTTGATTTTGGATTCCACTTGACTCTTGTTTTATTCTTCAATATTCATGATTCCCACTTGATGCAAGATTCTTCTGGTTGTTTTATTTGTTGAGAAGGAATCTTCTTGTCTTAATTTGACGGCTTGGGACTCCACTTTGTTCATTCTGGCCAATTTGATAATGATAAACACCTGTGAAACCCCTTGTTTCTGTTACACAAAGGGAGCAGTTTCTTGTCATGATGAGGACAAAGATGGTCCTTCAGCACTTCTCCTGACTAGGACAATCCCCTCCAGCTTCTTGGCTGTTTTTTTTTTATATATATAATTTCCCCTGCCCAAGTCTACAGGGGAAGCAGTTTAGTGTCATTCTGAGGACCTCTTGAGTCTTAAATCTTCTTTAAAATCCCAAGAGCAATTTTAGTTGAGTGTTTTACATCACCTTGTTGGTCCATCATGTTGAGTGAATCCTGAATAAATAATTCATCCAGTGAGTCATCCTTCAGTCCATAAATCCTGGTCAGTGATTCTTGAATTCCAAATGAGTTTCAATTCAAAATCAAAGAAATCTCCAAGGTATGGTTTTTTCCAAAGGTCAATCCATAAGGAACTCCTGCTTTTCTTCATAAATAATCTTCTTCATTTTCAGTATTCTGAATAATTGTCCTATAATAAGTTGTTTCCCAATTCTCTGGCTATTTCTTCAAAATAATTTATGTCCTTTTGTTCTTTTGCAGTCCTAAATCATGACTGTTATAAAAAAAATAAAAAATTGTAATAATAAGGAGATTTAAAAATAGATTTTAATACTACTTTATTGATATATATATTTTTTTAATAATATTTGTTTGGATGAGGGCACCCCTCTCCATTTAAAAATCTTGAGTTGGTTTTTAAATCTTGAAGTGGATATGTTCTCATTACCCCAAAACTTCCACTATAAGGGATAGTGTAAGAAATAAGTTTACCCACCCCTTATTTTTTATAGTTATATTTGATAAGGATAAATAATGATACAGTAAGTTTTCATAGCTTTATGTTAATGATGATTCAATAATAAGTTTTTTTTTTATACTATAAATATAAAATAACCATTAAGTGAGATATATGAGTAAACATCACAATTTAAAAGAAAGAAACCTGAATCACAATTAAGATCATGGAACTGTTTGGTTAAAGGTGGTAATTTGTGCCAATCAGTAAAAATTGGTGCTCTTGAGAGTATTTATGATTAATATTACATAATTGAATGATCATAATTGGAGTCCTTTAATAATATAATGACCCTTATGATGCCACAACTCTTCCTTTTGGAATCATCATTGTGACTCAGACTTTATTTCAAGTCCATCCCCTTTATGGTTCAGATTTTCTGTTACCCATAAATGCATTTGAGTTGTTAAAAAACATATACAGTGAAATTGAAAATTTGTACAATTAAAAAAACTCTTCTTTGATTTTTGGAGTGCTTTGAAATTCCTTTTGGAATAAATAGCACATTCAGGTGTTAGTAATATGTAAATTACCCAAATTATGTCATCAATTTATGAGTTTTTTAATATATATAACTCCTTCAGAGTTCAATTAATGCCTTCATGGCACAAATACTTCTTCTTTTCAAACAAGTTCCAATCACATTCTTGTAGTTGAAGAAATATTTCAGATAAATTGATTATTATTATTATTATTATTTTTTGATTTATTATTATCATTAAGTTGAAAAGTTAAGCCAATTTAATGGCTTTTGTTGTAATAGTAGGAGAAGTATAATAAAGATAATAAATAAATGTAATATTCTTGAGATCATGAATGGGATATGCCCCTAATTCTTAGGGAAAATAAATAGTTTAATTTTGGGATAAAAAATACAATAAAATAAAAAATATGTTCAAAAGCTTAAGTCAGTACATCTTTCCAATTCTTTTTTATAATGAAATAAAATTAGAAAAAATAGGAAATAAAACCTTAGGTAGTTTATAGTCTTTCCTAGGACTTATCCTCCTTTTGTAGTCCTTTTCCAATCTTTTTGAATACTTTAAATAGGCAGTTTATGGTCGTGCTAAGGACCATTGGTTGATTGTGTTTCAGCTTTGAGTCCTTGTTGATAATTCTAATGGTGGGCAGTTTATGGTCCTGCCAAGGACCTTTGGTTACTTTTTCTTGATTATTGTTGATAATTTGAGTGGGCAGTTTATGGTCTTACCAAGGACCTTATGTTGTCTTTGCTTTGGTCCTTGTTGATAATATTAGTGATTTATTTTTGATATTTGAAGGGGCAGTTTATGGTCTTTCCAAGGACCATAAACTTGTTTTTCTTGATAATTACTTGATTCCTTGTTGAAAATTTTGGTTTTGCTTTATCTTCAAAGCCAAGTTGTAAAGTGTATTCAAAAGTTTATAGTCTTATTGAGAACTTATTTTCATTGTAAAAGCATTTTCTTAAGCTTAAAAAAATCTTGAAAGTTTTTTTTTTTAATGTTGTATACCTGTAAAATCCAAGTCAAATATGTTAGTATAGTTATTATTCAACATCAAAGAATGAAAGATAAGATAGCAGTTTAAAGCCTTGCCCAGGGCTTTTATTTTTTTATTTTTTTTAGCCCTGTAAAAAGGTAAACAATAATATATTATTTTGTCAATCTGAAATAAAATAAGAAACCAGAAGTTTAATGCCATGCTTAGGGCATTTCTGTTTCTTATAATCACTATAGTCAAAATTGAAAATAGTGGTCAATAAAATGTTAGTAAAAAAAACAAGATCAGTTATTATAATTAAAAAAATGGAGCAAAAGAGAAATAAGCAGTTTTAAGTCTTGCTGAGGACTTATTTTCCTTTTAAAAGTATTTTCTTGAGCTTATAAAATTCTGAAATTGGTCCTAATGTTCAATACGGTTTTTCTGAACTTGTTTCTTTTGGTTTTTCATTGAAATATACCTGTATGAAATTAAAAAAATAATATTAGCATTTATAAAGGCAATATTATTAAAATAAAATTAAAACCAAGCAGTTTTAAGCCATGCTGAGGGCTCTTTTTCTTTTTTTATAATTATTCCTTTTAAGGCCTTTGTAAAAGAAATCATTAGTAAATTAAAGTAAAATATTGAATAAAATTAAAAATAAATAAGCATTTTATTTGTATTATTATATATATATATATTGTAATCATTATCATCATTCTTTATTTATATATAAAAAAACAATTAGTAATAAATAACATTAATACAAAACAGGTAAATAAATTCAACAGTTTAAAGTCTTGTTGACGATTTCTATGTTTGTTGCTGCAAACCTACAAAATAAGAAGATAATCAAGAAAACAAATAAAATAAAGACAGTTTAAAGTCTTGTTAAGGACTTTTTTTTTGTTATTGGTAGCCCTAAGAATAGAGTAAGCCCAAAAAAAATCAAAATATAAAATTGAAAACAAGCAGTTTATAGCCATACTGAGGGCTTTTTTTCTTTTGTTTCCTTCATTCATTTCATTGAACTAAAAAATAAAATTTCAGTGAATTAAATAATCAGTAATTAAAAAAACATAAATAATGAAATTGAGTAGTTTAATGCCTTGCTCAGGGCATTTTTATTTATTTATTTATTTATTTTTAATTTAGAAAATAAATCAATAAGAAGAAAGAAACATAAGTAATATTCAGCTTTAATAAAAAAAATAGAAAATAAACAGTTTTAAGTCTTGTTCAGGACTTATCCTGTTTTTAAGCTCTTTTATCTGTAGCAAAAAAATGAATCACAATGGTTAGTCAACTGATGTAGTCATGATAAAAAAACGAAAATTCAGCAGTTTATAGCCCTGCTGAGGGCTTTTATAGCCCTGTACCCTGTCAAAAAATTAAATATGTCAGTTTAATTTAATATCCAATAGAAAAAAGCATGAAAAATAAAATAAAATAAGCAGTTTATAGTCATACTGAGGGCTTTTATTATTTATTATTCCTTTAATTATTTCATCAAAAAAATACTGAAATTTCAGTAAAATAAATAATCAGTAATTTAATAAATAAACATAAAAAAATGAAATTAAGCAGTTTAATGCCTTGCTCAGGGCATTTTTGTTATTTCTAGCCCTGTAGCACATCAAATGTGAAATAGGTCAGCTTGATTTAATATTAAGGAGAAAATGCAAAAAGTCCAGCAGTTTAATGTGTTGCTGAGGACATTTGTTATTCTTTGTCTCTTTTTCCAAAACATAAAAAAAAGTTCAACAGTTTAAAGTCATGTTGAGGACTTTGATTTGATTGTTTTTTTTTTGTTTTTTTTTGAATCCCTTTTTTTATTATTATTAAAAAAGAGAAATTATCAGTAAATTTACATAAAAATTTAATAAAAAAGAAACAATTAGTTTATTCATAAATATTTATACTTTTACTATTCTATACTTATTCTTTTTTTTGTTTTTATTTTTATTTATTATTATAATTCCTGTTATTATTAGAAGGTAAGGTGGTCAGCTTTACAGGCTGAGCTAGAAGCTGTTACAACCCTCCAGGGGCTTTGGGTGGGGTGTTTCCATCTCCAATTATGTTGAAAAGCACTTTATTGTGCTTTAAACCACTTTGGGTGGTTTATTTTTTAATATGTGGGTGTTATTAATCCAACACCGTTTATCAAACCAATTGAGTCTGTTGAGGTTGTAGTGCTGTTATGGGTGCTATTACACCTCTCGTGATACTAAAGGCTGCTTCGGGCTAGTGTGTTCTCAAGGTAAACAACGTTGTAACACCTTTACCTGTGAGGCTCCACACCTCATTGGGTAGCTGTATTTGTGCTATTAAAGGTGTTATTACACCTTTACAGAGCTTAGAATGAATTCGGGTGGCCAATTTGGTATTCAGAAGGTATCTATACACTCTCAGATGTGATGCGATCTAAGTAGGATTGTTTAACTTTTGATGGGTGTTCCAACGTCTTTGAAAAGCTTTGGGTCTCAGGAGTTCTTCCAGGCACTTCGGGTGGGCTTTTGATGGTTTTGCTGCACTTTGAAACGCTTTTTGAAATTTTAAATTGATCGGTTTTGTTTGTTTTGGATCTTTTAGACTGTTTTGATTCTTTCTGGTGATCAAATCTTTCAGGCGGAACTCCTGGGGTCCTAGAGGTTTTTTTTGGCTCGGAAACTCTTGAAACACCTCTGCATGAGGTATTAGCCACTTCCAGACCTTCAAGAGGCCTTTGGATGTGATCATAACCACCCGGCTAGCAGTGGTTGGCGTTTGAATTTTCTCCTATCTAAATCCACCACCTAAAGCATTGGATGTTGTACTTGCTCGCTTTTGGTGACAGATGTCAAATAATTCAAACTAGACGGTAGTATTGCATTAATAATGGCTTAAAGTGTTTGGGATCACAGAGAACAATCAAATACCTAGACGGTAGATAGCAAGAGGCTTTAAGACAATATTTGTATAAGACGACAGGACTAGAGTAACAATGCTAAAAAGATCAACGACAACTAATGTAAAGTGGGATTTAAGTTGGTCTTGTTATGACATTAAGAGTTGAGAAGTACTTCACCTAATTTAACCACGGCACAATATTAAAAACAATGAATAAAAGAGAGAAAGAAACAAAAGAGAGAGATAAGAAATAAGAGAAGAATAAAGAAGTGAAAAATGAGAGTAAGGAAAGAATTTAAGAAAGGAACAAAAGGATAAAGAAAGGATCAAGATGAAAAGGAGTGAGGTCGATGAGAGTAGTGAGTTTTTATCTTGAGGAGATGAGTGGATTAGGTGGTCCTCCAGTTGTGAGCAGAGATCTGCGCTCGGGGATTTTTGTTGATTGTATACAGTTTTGAGTTTGGGTGAGACTGTAGACTAGGTACGGTTCTGATCATAATATTTCAATATTCAACATCCCCCCTCTTGCCTAGACTCAAAGCACCTAAGGAGTCAAGAGAGCGAGAAAGAATGGCTCGGCTGACTGACTTGGTGAAGAAGTCAGCCAGCTTGTCAGCGGTTGGTGTGTAAATTAAATTAATCATGTTGTTTTTGACGGCCTCCTTGATGAAATGAAGTTGGATGTTGACATGTTTCATCCGTTTGTTGTTTAGATTACAATTGCCCTTTACAACGTTGATGCAGCTCTGGTTGTCTTCATGAACTGGAATGGGATTGTCTAACTGGAGCAAATCACACTCGCGGCACCATTGCTTTAGCCACATGAGCTCTGAGGTTAGATCACAGAGTGCTTTATACTCTGCCTTGGCGGTGGAGAGCAAGACGTAGGGATGCTTCCTTGTTTTCCACAGAACAAGACTTCCCCCTACAGTGGCTAGGAAACCAGTGACTGACCTGCGCAAGATGCGACAATTTCCCCAGTCGGCTCCAGTATAAGCAACAATTCCAACATTAATTCATCTTGGGTAGGTGAGACCAATATCTTGAGTCCCCTTTAAGTACTTCAAAACATGGAGGAAGGACTTCCAATGAAATATTCCTGGCCTTTCAAGATGTTGAGACAAAGAGCTGACTGCAAACAAGAGGTCAGGCCTGGTGGCAGTACTCAAATAGTTTATGCTTCCAACCACACTTCGGAAGTTGACCTTGAGTTTCTCAAACTCAGAAATTTCATTTGATGTGGCAGGTGACAAATGTTCATTAGGAACCAAAGGAGTAGCGACTGGGTTGCAGTCACTCATTCCATAGAGTTCCAACAGAGAATCGATGAAGTGATGTTGGTCAAGAGAGATATAGTCAGGGAAATGAGTGACCTTGATTCCCAGCATCAGGTTGGCTTGGCCTACATCCTTGATTTCGAATTCCTTCAGTATTTCTGCTTTGAAGTACTCAACATGGCTTCCAAAGATCGCAATGTCATCCACATGGATGTACAGCCAAACAGGATGCTCACCTCTCCAAAAGAAAACACACAGGTCTAGGACACTTGTCATGAACCCAATGGTTGTGAGCCACATTTTGAGACAATCATACCATGCCAGAGGGGCTTGCTTAAGGCCATAGATGGCTTTTTGAAGCCTCAAACAATTGGCACGTCGGTCAATGTTAAGGCCCTGAGGTATTCCCAAATAAACCGTTTCTGATAGTGGTGCGTTCAGAAAGGCACTTTTGATGTCTATTTGATGAAATTTGAGGTTCTTTGCAGCGGAAAAGGCTATAAGAGTCCGGGGTGAATTAAGACGACCAGTAGGAGAATAAGTCTGGTTGAAATCAACGCCTGCTGATTGGGTAAATCCTTGTGCACAGAGCCTAGCCTTGTACTCGGTTATGTGTCCAAGGTGATCCTTCTTGACCTTGAAGACCCACGTGGTTCCCACAAGTTTGAAGGATGCATCTAATTCAACGACATCCCAAACGCCAAGTGCATTCATTTATTCCAGCTCTTTATTTATGGCAACGAGCCATAGATCCTTGTCAGACGAGTTCAGGGCGCTTTTGAATGTTTTTGGAGCTTCACCCTTGGAAGTGATCAATGCAAGTGGTCGCCTGTTGTAAGGCAGAATATTCTCAGGATTTAAATCACATGAAACACGTGTTGGGTGTCTAGGCCCGATCACCCTTATTCTTAGCTGAGGTCTTGGTTCAATCTCAGGGGAAGGATGTTGGATTTCATCTACCACACCATCTTCCCCTTCTTGATGAGGTGAATCAGTCGGTGAACCGCATGACACATCAGGGTGGATTTCATCTACCACAGATGACAGGACAGGACCGATTTCATCCACGGTTTCTGTACCTTGAGTCATGGATGGAACCAGGAGAGGACCTCCTGAACCAGACTGACCCTTCAATACTGGGTAGACCGATTCATCAAAAGTGATGTGTCTTGATATGACAATTTTTTTATCCCGGAGTCAAAGGATACAATAGGTGGTATTGTCATTCTCATATCTGAGAAACACACCTTCTTCTCCAGATGCGCCGAGTTTCCAGTCCTGATGATGTTTTGGGACTGAGATGACAGCGAGACACCCAAGGGTTTTTAGTCGTTTTATCCTTGGAGGTGTGTCACACCAGAGAACGTGAGGACTGTTGTTGTGCCAAGAGGGAGTAGGAATGATATTGCATAAAAAGACAGAGGTGTTGATTGCCTCTGCCCAATAGGAGTTAGGCAGGCTGGACCCCCCTAGAAGGCACCTTGCCTTTTCTAAGATGGTGCAATTGGATCTCTCAGTGAATCCGTTATGTTGAGGTGTTTCTGCTGGAGAGAGTACATGGATGAAGCCTTCAACTTTGGCTAGCTTGGCAAAACACTGGTTTAAGAATTCACCCCCCCTGTTGGAAACAAGCTTCTTAAGCTCTCAGTCGTGGAGGTTTTCCATAGCCGATTTGGAAATCAGGAACTGTTCGAATGCATCCGATTTGTTCTTGAGGAATTTGACCATTTTAAATGATGTCGCTTGATCAACCATGGTGAGAAAATATTGAAATCCTGAGACAGACATGGGAGAGATAGGTCCTACAAGATCAATGTGTATGCAGTCAAGAGGATAGTATACAGGGTCAAACTGATCATTGAATGGCAGCTGGTGAGCTTTGTTGGTTAGACAGGTTCGAAAAGATAGAGAGTTGGTTGGCAGACCCATTGATTTGAGAGGTCCATCCCCCGGATGACCCAAACAATTCTGCCACAAGCTGTCTCTTGCTGTTGTAAGTAGAGATTTTGGATTGCTGCAAACAACAATGAGGAGGTTGTTGAGTACTCTTCCTCTGAGAAGTGATGTATTATTTGAGTCGAGGCTGAAGGAGTTGTTTTTTCTTGTTATTGTTATTTGGTCTTGAAACAATTTGAGAATGCTCACTAAATTGCAATTCAGTTTTGGCACATAGAGGCAGTTCTTTAATGATAGAGTTGATGCTTCACATGGCAAGTTTATGGTCCCCATTCCTTCCGCTACTAGGGAGCTTGAGGAGTCTCCAGTTGAGATGTTTAGAGGAGGGATTTTGTTCAGAGTGGAGAACAGACTTTTGGAATTGAACATGTGGTGTGTGGCACCACAGTCAATTATTAACTTGATGGAGGAAAGCAAATCAGAGCTACCAGTAATGAGTCCTGATGCTTGAGACGAAGAGATGTGAGCAGATTGAGGGATATTCGAAGGAACTCTTCTTCGATTGTTTCTTCTTGCTGGTCTTAAGTTTGGATTCTCAGAGAAGCACTGTTCTTTGGAATGACTGGTGCAGTTGGGATTGTGCTTGCCGTTTGCACAGGAATGGGTAATTTTGTATGGATGGGTTGACGTGGTGAGAGCTTAGGAGGAAGTTTCTATTTTCTTGGGTTGAATCCGTAGGTTGTTGACAAAATCTTGAAGATTAGTGAGAATTAAGTTGGGCTTCTCAATGAGATCTTCATTCAAGGTGAGAACTTCAACATAGTGCTGGAGTTTGGGGTTTCTCACCAGCTTTCCTAAGATGGAGAACGAAAGAAGCTCGGCCTTGATTTTGATGTTCACGGCGTCAAGTTCTAGCTTCATCTTCCTACAGCTATTGATATAATCTTTAAGGTAACCATGATAGTTGGACCAGATCCAGTCCATCCACACCCTTCCTCTGTTGATTGCTCTTTTGGAAGCGTATTGGTCGTTGATCTTGGTCCATAAAAGGTGAGCATTGTCTTTAGTTTCTTGATTAATGACTTCAAGAAATACCACTTGGCTAAGTCGCGAGGCAATAATGTTGATGGCCTCATGACTTGCTTTCGTGTATTTATTGAGTGTTGTTGGAGTTGATCCTGCCGCCAATGGTTTTTCACAGACGTCCAAGAGATGTTTAGATCTCAAATGAAACATCATCCAAAGATTCCATTCCCTGTAATTGGTGTTGTCTAGTACAGGAATGTTCAAGGTGTCTTTATCGGATGTTCTGTCAGCCATTTGGAGTGTTTTATCCTTGATATCTACCGTAGTTTAATCGGAGTGGAGAAATCAAGACTGTAAATCTGTCAAAGAATTCAAAAGAGACGGTAGTATTGCATTAATAATGGTTTAAAGTGTTTGGGATCACAGAGAACAATCAAATACCTAGACGGTAGATAGCAAGAGGCTTTAAGACAATATTTGTATAAGACGACAGGACTAGAGTAACAATGCTAAAAAGATCAACAACAACTAATGTAAAGTGGGATGTAAGTTGCTCTTGTTATGACATTAAGAGTTGAGAAGTACTTCACCTAATTTAACCACGGCACAATATTAAAAACAATGAGTAAAAGAGAGAGATAAGAAATAAGAGAAGAATAAAGAAGTGAAAAATGAGAGTAAGGAAAGAATTTAAGAGAGGAACGAAAGGATAAAATAAGGATCAAGATGAAAAGGAGTGAGGTCGATGAGAGGAGTGAGTTTTTATCTTGAGGAGATGAGTGGATTAGGTGGTCCTGCAGTTGTGCGCAGAGATCTGCACTCGGAGATTTTTGTCGATTGTATACAGTTTTGAGTTTGGGAGAGACTGTAGACTAGGTACGGTTATGATCATAATATTTGAATATTCAACAACAGAGTTAGTCCAGATTCATCGGCCATCATCTTCATTCCCTTTCTTAAAAGACTGCATACAGTGCAGTGAAATTATTCTTCTAGCATGCTACTGAGGCTGTACACTGATTTCGCCACTAATAATTAGTTGATGAGGTACTGATGCAAGATCCTATCACTCATATCTTGCAGCTATAGTGTATTTAGTATGAATAGCTTTCAATTCTTCTGCCCACTGGTTACTTTAGTGCAGTAGTTCATTACAAAGGTCCCCATCCTATAGCTTGGGTATTAAATCGGTAGTAGACTGTATTCGTATTTTTTAAAGAGGTGTTCATAGGTCCATACTGGTGTAATCCAAGGTCCTCCGACGGCTTTTGTGAGGTAATTTAAAAGCAATAATTCCGCTTCTATGATGTCTTTTCCTGCGGTGTTTTAGTAGGAGCTGTCAGGGATTTATTTTTTTGAGTGGATCCTAATGATTGACTGTCTTTTATCATGCTGTACTGGTATTATTCTAGTATCTTATTGAAGCAGTTAATTAAGTTCCTGTCCATCAATGAGGTTCTTAATGCAAGATTGCCTCAACTGGGTCTGATTTAGTGACCAACTAGAACTACCTCCTTCGAAGGGTTGCATTTGAGGTAATGTGAGGTCTGGTTGAGATTTCTGGGCTGTCATCTGTCAAAATGTTATTTTGGAGGAGCTATCGGAGCTCATTACCATTTGCTGAATCCAAACTATCACCATACCGAGCCTGTACTATTAACCTCAAGTAGGGTCACTGTAAGGACCTGTGCTAGAAATGGGTCAGTAGCGAAGATCTTTTTTTATCTGATAAAGTTTTTTTTAGTGCAATTAGTTTTCTGATGCAAGATTCATCCAGTATTGTTAAGCAATATGGAAGTGCTGCTGTCTTCAACCTGCTAGTTGGACACTTTAGCATATCCAATGGATCTGAGGCTTGCTGCTTTGAATTTTTCTGTCTCAATTATCATTTTTGGTGATGGATGTGAGCAGCGCAAAATTCCTGTTTGTCTTGGATTGATGATATCTCAAACTGTATTGCCTGATCTTGTACCAATTGCCTTCATGGAAGACTGAGAGAAGCTTAATAATTGGTCCTAGGGTCCATGAATCCAATTAGATACTGCCAATTCTAATACCATTGTAACAGCATCTATTCAATTCTTGATGTTAAACTTCTAAGTGTAGGATGTGTAATTGATATCTTCTGAGTGGAGTTAGAGTGGTATGTACTGCCATTTTCAGAGTGGAGTTAGGGTGATGTCAGTTTATACTGGCTGAGTCAGAAACCACAAGTCAGCCTCCATAGAGTTTTCCTATAAATACCCCCCTCCTCTTTGCTGTCTTCTCTTCCCCCACTTGTGTTTTTTTTTTTTTTTTTTTTTTTTTTTTAAAAAAAAAATGAAAAATAAAAAAAAAAAAAAAATATAAAATAAATAAATAATAAGCCCAAGTTACTTTTAAGTTAAAATGTGAGTTAAGCTAGGTTCTACAAAAGAAATTACAGGTAAATGAATCAAAATTAATTTAATTCAACTTCAAAAAGATAGATAGCTAAAGCCGTAAGAAGCAATAAGCCTATCTATGACTTTTTTTTTATAGTTGAAGATAAATTAGTTATTAAAGTATTTAAAAGTACTTTGTCTATCTGTTCCTGCTTTTCTTAAAAAAAATAATATATTTTGAATGTAATTTATGTTTTTTTAGTTATAATTTATGACTTCAGTAGAAACTAATGTTGTTGTTTGTTTTTTTTAGATATTTTTTACTTAGTTTTTTGAATGAAATAAAAAAGTAGGATCATATAAATAATGAAATGAGAAAGAAAGAAAATATATAAATAAATAGTTCTTTTTTTATCATGTAGGTTTTTTCTTTAGTTATCATCTACTGATATGAACAGAATTGAAACTGATTGTGTT
Source organism: Austropuccinia psidii (assembly GCA_023105745.1). NCBI lineage: Eukaryota > Fungi > Basidiomycota > Pucciniomycetes > Pucciniales > Sphaerophragmiaceae > Austropuccinia > Austropuccinia psidii. Next base: position 22,872,157 of record JALGQZ010000017.1, on the reverse strand, counting down.
TTTCTTTCCTTCTTTATTTTGTTTTGTTTTGTTTTGGTTTTTTTTTGTTTTTTAGAAAAAATAAATAGGTAGATATAACTATAAGATAAAATATTTGATATCAGGTAAGCTTATATTCTCTTTCTTCCTTCAAAGCTTATATGAATTGAAGCTTATTTTTGAATTTTTAATATTTTATTTTGTTTCTCTTTCTTTTCTTTTAGTATGAAAGAAACATTGAATTTTAAAGAGGAAGGATGAAAGTGGTAAAAAATGAAAAATTGATGAAATAAATAAAAAATAATATCAATGGAAATAGGATTGATGATTAAGAAAAGAATTGAGGACTTGGCAGGTGAGATTTACTTTAATTAGTTCCCTTGACCAAGTATTTTATTCACTAATTCATTCTTGATAAAATTCCCTCCCCTCTTTTGTTCAGTTTTAAGAGTTTCAAAAAGGTAGTCTTGACAAAAGACTGTCCAATCTTCTGTATTTAATTTGGTTGCACCACATCTAAGGCTGAATATTGCTGGTATAAGTGTTTCTTACCAGTGGCAATCCCAAGTGGAATTTTTTACAGTATAATTTCCTGAGATTTTGCTAATTGTCCCATTTTTTAATTTGAAAATCCTGGAGGTTGAACCAGTTTTGGCATTCCCAGGTTCCCCAAAACAGTGATTTTCTGAAGTTTTCATCCATTTCAAATATTTCATTCCAGTATTGGTTTCCAAGGTTGCCATCAATTCCATCCCAGGTCAGTAACTCTAAGAATTCATACTTTGTAAGGTTGAATCCAGGTAATTCTTTCCATGGATGAGATATGACAGTTTCTGATGGTGAGTTGTCTTTTTCAAAGATGTCCTCAAAAGCAATATATGGAAGGATTATTGTGGAGATATCTGGACAGGGTTCTGGTTTTGTTTGTAAGAACCATTCAGGATATTCACTTTCTTCTTGGGAATTACTGTAATTGGTCCAGACTTATCTTTCTTTTACCCAGCTGATATCTGTGTCCATTGACCAGGGACTTTCTTCAAGTAATGGCCATGACTCCATTTTGTAGGATTTTGGTGGATTTTGAGATGTCAAGAGGTAATAAGATTTAAAAATGTTATCAAGTTTATTATTAAAATATAGCTTGAGGGTAGTTTTAATTAATTTTGGATGATAATTAGGGGTAATAATTTTAATATTCCTCTTTGATAAGGCAGGGGGTCACTGCCTAGTGATGCTTGATTTTGGGTGAGTGAAATTGGTGATTTTGATTGATAAGAATTGACTTTCCTCTTTGATAAGGCAGGAGGTCACTGCCTAGTGATGCTTGATTTTGGGTGAGTGAAATTGGTGATTTTGATTGATAAGAATTGATTTTCCTCTTTGATAAGGCAGGAGGTCACTGCCTAGTGATTTTTGAGTTTAAATCTGACTTTTTTTGTTTGATTTTGGATTTTTAGAGCTTTTATATGTCTTCAAGATGGGCCTTGATAGTTTGAAATTTAATTGGTCCATTAATTCTTGAGTAATTTGATCATTGGTTTTGTCAGAAACCTCCAAAACTTTCAGCAATCCTTGATTTCTTCAATTTCTTGGTTTCTTGATATTGATGAAGTATCCTTAAAGTGCCAAAGGTTCTCTTTATTGAAATCTTCATCTTCTGGTGACCAATGAAGCTCTTCATTGATAATTTGGTCTTCTTTTATTAATTCTTCCCCATAGGATCCAAAAATTGGTTAATTGGCCATGTTGGAGGTGATTGATATTTTTAATGTAAGTTTTTTTTATTTTTTTTTGTTTTTTTTTTCATTTTATTTTTTTTATTTTATTTTTTATATTTTTTATTTTTTTATTTTTTTTATTTTTATTTTTTATTTTTTTATTTTGTTAAAGAAATACTTTATTGATGAATTCCTTCTTTGTTAAGGCAGGAAGTCACTGCTTTAGAGAGAAAATATAAAGAAAAAAAACTAATGATACATTTTATGGATGATACTGATACATTTTAGAGGAAAAATCTTGATTTTGTTGGTTTTATTCAAAGTTGAGCTCCCCCAATTGGGAAGGGTGAGTTTCTGTTGAGCAATCTGGCCAAAATAAGGTCTTTGAGGGCTTCCACAAAGTTATTTCTTTCCTCAATTTCTGGTTCTGATGAAAATTCTGACCACCATAAGTCTTCATCAATGAATACATATCCATCTCCAACCCATTTCAGTCTTCCAGTTTGATATGTTGATCCATTTAATCCAAGGTACCACTGGGCCCAAATTTGATTGAAGTAAAGTCCTCTTCTTGGTAGTGTGGCCATTTCACATATTTCATCCCAGAATTGATTTTCCAGGTTACCTTTAATTCCCTCTTCAGTTAATAAAACTAAGAATTAGATTTTGTTCAAGTTTGCTCCTGGAAGTTGCCATAAACATTTATCTTCACATAAAATTTCTTGACCTTCAGCTCCATAATTGTCTTCAAAGGTGATGTATGGCAGGTAGATGTAATTGTATTCGTTTTCTAAGATGGGTTCTGTTTCATCCTCTTCCTTGGGAGGTTGCTGGATAAATTCAGGGTTTTCCAGTTGCCATTCATAAGGTTATTCTTGGTTGTTCAATGGTCTGTCCAAGAAGTTAACATGGTATGTGTCTTTTAAATTTTTGTCTCTTTCTTCCATAATTATGAGGTCTTTTTCAATTTCATTTATAATTTCTTCATCTGAGAGCTCATGATGCTCACTAAATCTGACTTTCTTCTTTTTGGGGTTAGTTTTGAAAGGGTTTCGATTTATTTTTTCATTTCCATCCACCAAAATCTGGAATATTTCTTCATTATTATCAATTGGCTTGTAAACTATGCTGGGTAATTCATCTTCAGAGGTTGAGTCTTCAAGTTGTCTTTTGAGGTTGTTTGGCCATTGGGTATTTTGTAAATCTTGACCAAATTCATCACTTTTTGGAGATATGGATAACTCTTGGGTTTTCTGGGTTAATTTTATCATGGTACTGTCACCTTTTTCATTTTCATGCTTCTTTCCTGGGGTATTTCTGACCAATTTTGCCATATTGAATAAATCCATTCCTCTAGGTGGTCCAGTTTGCCATCCAAGAGCTTGAGGTTTGAATATTGGCATGCATAATCTTCTTCCATCAGGTTCTTGATAGCTTAGTATTTCACCTTGTTTATGGGAGAATTCTAGTCTAATATTGTTTTCTGCCAAGAAAGGTCTTCCAAGTACTGTATGGACAGATACTTTGGCAATAAAAAAGTGGATTTGAGTTTCTTCACCTGAAGCCAAAATGATTGGAGTAAATTCTGAAAGTGCAACAAATGAAGTGGTGTGGCCTCCAATTCCCCTAAGGTTCATGTTAATATTTCTTGTTGTGAGTGAGGCTTCAATTGCTATTTCTTCTGGTATGATGTTTAGTTCTGCACCAGTGTCCACTAATGCTCTGATAGGATATTCTTCCTTTCCAATGAAGATTTCCATAAATCCCAAAGGACAAGCATAAAGAATCTTGGGCTTTGGTATTTCTTTGAACCCAAATGTTAATAGTCTTTCTTAAAGATCCATTTAGTTGAGTGATTTAATCTTTTCCTTGTCTTTTTCTGATAACTCTCGTAATTTATGGACAAAATTTGGGGAAATCCTCAAGATTTCTTCAATGGTGAGGTTGATCTTTTGTTGCATAATTTTCTTAATAATTTTGTCAATTTCAAATTTAGTTTCAACTTGTTTCTTTTGAGGTTTTCTGAGTTTCTTTTCTTCTTTTGGAATTTCCTCATCTTCATTCTTATTGGCAATATTCTCAATTTCCTCCTCAGGCTGGTCTGGTTTTGGAATATTTGAATTTTGGAATTTGGTGGGAATTATTACTCCTTCTTCTTCCTTTTATTCTTCAATGTAAGTTCCTGGAATAGCTGCTTTCTTCTTTAGCTCTTGACTTTGAGATTGTCTTTCCATCCTTTGTTTTGTCTGTCTTAATCCAATGTGTTATTCAAAAGGGTCATTGGCTGAGGAAATGGTAGGGGGTTTCCAATTTGACCAATCTTCAACATGTGCAATTGAGGTTGAGTTATCCTCTGATTTCTTTTCAGTGGGCTCAACCTCTTCTTCTGGTCTTTCTTTGACAATAGGTTTTTCCATAAATTTCTTTCTGAGGTCTTCTTGTTCTTTTTCAAAAGCCCTGACTATGTTTTTGGCACTTTCATTTCCTTCCATAGGTACTCTCTGATAATTGGGGAAGAGGTAAGATGCTCCTTGGGTTCTGACAATTCTTTTGTCCAAATCTTCAGCAAGGTGAGTGCATCGAGTTGCTGAATGTCCTTCTTCCTTGCAGTAAGCACATTTCATTGTGTGTCTTGGAGCCATTTGAGCTTGTATGTATGGTTGGTAACTAGATGAAAATGGTGGTAAGGGATTCCTGGTTCTGTATGGCTGATTATTTTGAGGGAATCTTTGCTCTTGATTGTTGTTCCAGTTCCTTCTTGGTGGGTTAACTGCCTCTGAAATTGTTTTGAGTTGATTTAAAACTTCTTTTACTGATTCTTGTCCCTCATTTCTTGGTTGAGGCTCTGGTTGTGGATGATTTTTGATCTTTTGGGTGAGTTCTTTTACTTGTTTTAAAACTTCATGCCAGCTTTCATCCTCAAATATTGTTTTCTTTTCTGGAGGTTTTGGTTTAGAAAATTCCTTTTTCTGAATTAGTACCTTGGCCTCCGAGTCCTGTTCAATGTATAATTTCAAAATATCCAATCTTGGAATGATGTAACCTCCATCCAAGGCTTGAACCATAGCTCTGTTGTTAATCATTTCTTTGTAAATTGATTCTTGAACACTAGTGGAAAGGCTGGCCAATATTTCCTGGTTATGATTGATATCACCTTGGATATATTGGTATCTTTTGAGGTAAGTGATAATTGCTTCATATTCCCCAATGAATTTTATGTATTGAGTCATATTTCTTATTCCACCTTCTTGTTGAGTTTTTGTGAATAAATCAGTGATTGAGGATAATCTGTATCTTCTTTCAGGTGAGACTGTTCCCCATCTTCTTTTTATATCCACTTTCAATTGATCCCAATCAGCTGTTTCATATCCTGGCATTCCTTCAATATGATAACTGATTTCTTCATCTTTTGTCCAAAATGCTATTTGTCTTGCAATGTCTCTTCCACTTTCTCCTTCAATTTCTGCAATATTTTCAGCTTTCTTGATGAATCTTTCAACATCCTTTCCATCAAACCACAAGTTATAGTCTTTGGCTCTGATTTTCACTATTGGAGTAGTGTTCCTTGAAATTTCTTGATGTAATGGAGTTGGAATTTGGGAAGAAATGTTGACTCTTCTTGGTAAGGTACTTTGTCTTTGTTCTGTATAAGGTGTTGATGTGGCCATGGGTCTAGGATAAGGTGAAGGTGATACATGCTGCCTGAAAGATCTTGGAAGGGTGGTTTGTTCTTCAAGTGGACTATTTTGTGGAGTATAACTTGATGATTCATTTTTGCCTTCCTTTTTTATTAGTGCTAGTAATTCTGCTTTCATTTCTAGCATCTTCTGCTGAAGTCTCTCTGTCAAAGACATTTCTTCCTGTCCTTAAACAGTTTCTTCATTAAAGTATTCTTCCTGGATATCTGATGAAGGTTTATCCATTTTTGATTGGTTAATTTCTTCCTTTGATTGTGGTATTGAGTTATTGATTTTATTTCCTTCAAGGAGATCAAGGAAAAATTTCTCCACAACCTTCAAGTCCCTTTTATTGGTTCTTGGTGTTGCAATTAGGAAATTGGAATATTTATTTGAGTACTCCCCTAGTTCTGTTTCTTGCTTTGGTGGATAATAGTAATGGTCAGCGTGAATTGATGATTCAGATTCTTGAGATGATGGTTTTTGCTGATTTTGATTATGTGAATCCAGTTTTTGTTATGAAAAATAGTATCCTTGGAGTAGTTAAGAATTTTATAATTAATTTATTGTAATTTAATTTATTTTTTTATTGAAGTTGAGGTTGTCTGCCACTTTTGGGACACCAGATGTGGGAACTCCTGTTGTGTGGGATTAAAATGAGGCAGTACCTGGAGGGAGAAATCACAGGTAACTAGTTTTGAATTGCTAATAACTCCTGTAACCAAGGGTGGCAAGGGTGTATTGCCTGCCCCTCCTAAAATGCTGAACAGAATCTTCCTTGGAGCTCACAAACCAAAATAAAATTAGTAAGTGGCTTTACAACTGCAGAAGAAAAAATTCAGCAGTCTCAGATCAGACCTATTCAATAAATAATATGAAAATAATGTCAGTTATTTTGGTTAAATTTGAAATTTTAATGAAATACTTGTCTGTTTAATTTTAATATTTTTTGGTTAAATTGAGGTGAGTTGTTTCTTCTTGGTGATAAATCCTTGGTAGGATGGGATATTTAAGGTTTTCTGGAAAATTTGATTGGTGTTGATAAAGGTAATTTTGTTAAGGTAAAGCTATAATATAGTAAAATACTTTTTACAGGTTTGTTATTTTTTTAAGAGTGTTTAATAATGAGATAAAATTGTATTTGTTAAAGTTAAGAGGTAAGGTTCTTTGATATTGGATTTTTAAAGGGGTAAGTTAATTTTAAATCTTGATAAATTGTTTAATTTTACTGGATAAAATATTTTAATAGAATAGTAACCCTAATCTTGGGTACTGGGTAATTTTTATTTTTATTTTAATAATAATAAGATTCCACTGAGCTTAGCTACTGGGTAATCTTCAACACTATACTTCCACTGAGCTTAGCTACTGGGCAAAGTAAATTTACTATAATACTGGACTACCTCCCAGATGAGGGATGAATTATTCATGTGCTTGCAATATGCAGGGGATATAATTTGCATGGGGGGATTTTGAAATTTGGGGGAGAGAGCCCCTTGATTTATACCTTTTGGGAGCCCAGGGGGCCCTCCATGGGAGCTGTCTTTTTCCACTTTAATTCCTCTTGATTCCATCATGGGATTCCATTTTTGGTGAGGACCTTTCTTGCATGGGTCAGGTGATTTAAGGTTTGGTGATAATTTTCTCTCTGCACAGCCTCCATTTATCACATGATTGTCTTTTGGTGAACTAATTATGATGGGATATTCTTGAGTTTTCCTTGCATACATGAGGTGATTCAATTTTGGCTGGAGATTTCTGTTGTGCACAGCCTCTTTCCTGTCACATGATATTCTGTTGGTGGATGCAGTATCACATGATTACCTTGTAATTCCTTTGCATATGTCCTATTTTGGGTTTGGTAGAAGTGGCTGTGTAATTTTATGCAGGTGTCATGGTTGTTTTTCTTCTCTTTGAACTGTAAAATGAAGTCAGGTGATAATTTCTTGCACTGGTGAATTTACTGTTTTTATGAGATGATGTGATTTTTGATTTTGACACATGCTGTGCATAGTCATGTGGTTGAGATTTAATTGAAGGTGTGTACTGCATGCAGCTTGTTGTAACTAGCTTTGGTTTGCATGAGGTGATGAGTGGTGTAAATAAATTTGATTCTGTTTTAATTTTTCAAGTGGGGTTACTGAGGATATAAGATAAGGTACTCCTGTGGCTGTGTTGTAAATGACTTGCAGGAATTCCATGGAGTTGAGCTTTGCATCATGTTACTTTGAATTCAAGTTGGCTGTGTAGCTAATGCATGTGTAATTTTCTTGCTGCATGAGTCCTGTGTACTGCCCTTTGGTGCCTGTGCCATGGGTTTATGAGTTAAATCCAGATTCTTGCTGTAAAATTGACCTTTTGGTGTAAAATTTGAGTGTAAGTTTGCCTGTAGGCTGGCTTTACTGCTGTTATGGGGTAGTATGATCTTGAGCCTGGTGAAAAAAAATGTTATGGAATACCACAACGTCTTTGATCCTTCCCATTAAGTCTGATATTTCTGGCCCTGATGATTTTACTAACAGGTCCTGGGGAATCCTCCAATCCCACTATCTCAGGTGGTATGAGGATCTTCTTCCTTCAGGGGAATTTACCCTCCTCAGTTTGGAAGTATGGTTTGACCAAGCTCACTGGAAAGACTGGGTGTTTCCTTGAAAACCCCTCTGTGAGCTTGAACTCCACTGCATTCTTGCCTATCAATTTTATGATAGTGAAGGGCCCTACAAATGAGTCTCTCATATTCTTGGGCACTTTAAGATTGTTGAAGTTCAGTGTAGATACTAACACCTGGTCCCCTTCCTTGAAGTCAGGTTCCATGTGCGTCTTGTCCCACTGCTTATTATAATCTTTTGCTTCAGCTATGCATTTCGCAGCTGTGTCACAAGCCCTCTTCCACATATCATGGAAGACTTTGGCTGTGGGGTGGCTGGTTAGAAGATTCTTCTTCAAGTGATCCACAGGCAACAAGGAATTCCACCCTTTCTCTACCAGTGCAGGTGTTTTTCCTGTGGTAGAGTGCTGACTTGTATCATAAGCCAGTTGGACAGCTGGTAGAAGGGTAACCCAGTCATGGGTATATCCCTCATGGTCCTTATACTCCATGCCATAAGCACAGAACCTCCTAAGGATGTCCTCCATTGTTTGGATAATCCTCTCTGCCAGGCCATCTGTTTGTGGATGGTAAGCTGTGGAAAAAGCAAGCTTGGTACCAAGCATGTCATACAAGTTGGTCCCAAATTCAGACGTGAATTTTGGGTCCCTATCACTAATTATTATCTTAGGAAGTCCACAGGTGGATATGATATTATTCCAAAATAACAGAGCAGTATCCATGGCTGTATCCTCCTTGTGGAATGGTATACACCTCATGCTCTTTCTGAACCTATCAATTATGAGCAAGCAGGCATTGTAGTTTTCTTTGCCTCCTGGGACAAGTCCTGTAACCCAGTCCATGTTGATTGTTTCCCATAAGTGTTTAGGTTCTTCTGTATGTTGAAGGAACCCATACTTCCTCCCATGTTTCCTATTTGCCTTTTGGAATCTTTCACAAGTGTTAATATATTCACTCAACTCTTGTTCCCACTTAGGCCACCAAGCTGTGCTTGCTACCCTCTCCTTGGTCCTGTCTTCACTCATGTGTCCCATATAGGGGCAGTCATGGCATTCCTGAAGGATCAAGGAGATGTGGTCTCTGTCTACCACTTTGAGTGCACTTGTGTGTTTCTCTCTGTGTTAGAGCAGGCCATCTATAAGGAAGAACTTGTTATCCTTATAGGCCCTCAACCAGGGTTCTTCCAGCTGGGATTCCAGTTCTGGACTCCTGTACTTTTGTTGAAGGAGTTGTAGTAGTATGCCACACTGTTTGTGTTTGGCATGAGACTTCAGTACTGCACTAAAAAATTCATTGTTCAGTCCAGAGGAACCTATTCCCAATATGGGAGTTTCTGTCCCCTCTGAATCAGTGTTTCCACTTTCAAGGGTACCACTTTCTGGTGCCCATTCAGAAAATCTGAAGTTCTCCCTCCTATCTATTTCCATGAAATGGATAGGGATTTTGGCTGCAACTTCAGGGTCGTAAGCTGGATTGCTCTTGACATTATCCAGTGTCCATCTGCTAAGGCCATCTGCATTGGTATGACTTTTACCTTCTTTGTATATGATGATCATGTTCCTTCTATACTCCTGGATGGCTATTTGCCATCTCAGAATGTGTCTATTTGTAGTCTTCATGTTCATTAAAGACTTCAAGTCTGTGCAGTCTGTGTAAACTTCAAAGACTGCAACCTCCATCTAATAATGGAGTTTTTCTAGAGCCCAGGCTAGACATAGACACTCAGTCTGGGTGGCCCCATAGTTGGCTTCTGAATCTTTCAGTTGCCTTGAGATGTAGCAAATTACTGCTTCTCTTGGTTCACCGTCCACAATTTGTCTTTGGTGAAGAGCTGCTCCTAGGCCTTGACTACATGCTGCATCTATGTATAACTTCAATGGTAGTTCAAAGTCAGGTAAGATGAGCACAGGTGCATTTGTGAGTTCATATTTGATCCTCTCATCTTTTGAACACAGCTTGTATAAACTACTAGTTATGTGGGCAAAATTCTTGATGTGGTTTCTATAGTAGCTAGCAACCCCAAGGACAGATTGCATCTCTTTGATGCTCTTTGGTACTGGTTTTTGAAGTACTGCTGCTACTTTATTCTGGTCAATTGCGAGACTAAGACCTGAGACTTAATGTCCTAGAGCCAGTAACTCTTGTTGGCCAAAATTGCACTTTTTAAGTGAAATTCTCAGATTTATTTGTGTGCATTTACTTAGCACTCTGTCTATGTATTGCACATGGTCTTCCCATGACTCTGAGTATATAATAATATCATCAATATATACCACCATCCATCCTTCCAGTATTTCTTCTTAAAATATTGTGTCCACCATCCTTTGGAAGTGGGCTGGTGCATTTTTGATGCCAAATGGCATCCTTGTATACTCATATATACCCATATGGTATATTATTCTGAGTAATTTCATGGAGTTTGGTTCAACTCCATTTTGGTGGAAGCATTTCATACAATCCATTTTGGTTATGTATTTGGCTTTTGCCAGTTTATCCAAGGCATGAGGTATCCTGGGTATAGGGTACCTGTCTGCTTTTGTGTAGTTATTCAGAGCTCTGAAGTCTCCACACAGTCTAGAATTTCCATCATGCCAGGTGATTAGGAAAGGGGTGGTGATTTCTAGTATTTCATTATTTCCAATCTTCCTGATGACATCCATGTCCAGGAGTTCATTGATATGTTTCTCAATTTCTCTCCTAGTTGCCAGGCTCGCTGGATAAGGAGGTCTGATAAGCATGGGTGGATAAGGTCTTTCCACATCCAGATATAGTTCTATATCATGGCCTTTGATCTTGCCTAATGGTTCTTCACCAATGGCAAATGCTGGTCTGTTCTTTCTCAGCATCTTCCGTAAACTTAGTTTCTGTTTACTGGTGAGGGTATTGCTAAACTGTCCCTCTCTGAATTCCTTCATAAGGTCTTCTAGTGGATCTTGAGAAGATATCTGGTATATATCAAGTGAAAATCTCTTTTCCCTGTTAGTACCAATGGTGATGTGCCTATTTTTACTGTTGTAAATGTCTATCCCATACATCCTCTGGTAATCTTTTCCCAGTAAAAACCCTTGGATGTGGGCATCATCAAGAACTACAAACTCTGGGTTGAGTCTGATATTACCTTTCCTGTGGGGTATAATTATCTCTTTGATAATTGTCCCAATGGAAGTCATCTTCCCTGATGCACTTTGAAAGTTCTTTTCTTTAGTGGGCAAGAGCTGTTTTTTCCAATTTGGGAAGTGGTTATCCAGATAACTTCTGCCCACTATGGAGAAGTGTGCTTCATTTTAAATGATCAGTGGGTGCTAAGCATTTTCAATACAGAAAGTCATCTTTGTGGCTGTTCCATGTATATATGCCCTTCCTTTAGTTGGTGTAACCAGGGATGTTTGGGCATCTTGTGTATGTTTGCACAAGTTTTTGTTGGCAGTTTCTTGTGGCATGCCTGCTTCCAACTGTATGTCCTGAATTTCCAGTGGGGTTTCCCCTTGGTATTCCACTAGAAATTCTTCTCTTGGGTCCTGTTCATCATCAGATTGATCCCTGATGGCATCACCCATAGAGTCTGATTCAGAATCCTCTGTTGGGGATTCTTCCTCTGGGACTTTCTCAATGGTATAGAATTTTTTCTTTGCCTTTGGACAGTTGTTGGAACAGTGGTCTGTTGAGCCACAATTGTGACAAAAATTTCTCTTCTTTGCCACTTCTGCCACTCTTTCTTTGGGTTTGTCTTTAAACTCTACCCTGAAAGGTTGTTTCTCTTTGAAACTACTGCTCTTATATGGGGTGAATTTCCCTATATTAGTCCTTTTCCTTATGTCTTGTAAGGTGTTGGCAATGTCATCTAGCGTGCAATTTTGGTTGCATCTGAATTCTACTGCATGATCTAGTTCTCCTGGCAGCTGTGTAAGAAGCTTTTGACTCCTCATTTTGATGTTCATATGAGGATCAATGGCTTTAAGTCTTTTAGACTGTCTAAGACACCACTCATATGGATCTTTGTCCACTGAGTATTTTTCATTTTCAAATGAAATGGTCTTCTGCCATATCCAAGTTACATTACCGTACTTTTGGATTATTTGACTCTTCCACCATGGCCAGTTTCTCCTGCCATGGATTTCTTTCATTTCTGTGTACCATATACTAGCATGAACTTTAAATGCAGTATTCAATCTAGCAGTACTCCAGTAGTCTGCTATGCTTGGTACATCAATGAAGAGTCCATTAATATAATCTATGAGTTCCATATGATCATATTCTCCTGATCCAGAGAATTTGGGCCAGCTTGAGGCCTCAGGAAGCTGTTTCAAGGCTTCCTTCTCTGAATAAGACATTCCATCTCCATCCTGGTATTGTGATGGAGATCTTGCTTTATTCATCAACATGGCATCTGGTTTGATGTCATCTGGTTGATATGGATTCTCCATACCTTGGCCTTGTGGTTGGGGCTTCAAGTTATGGTAGAAATTGAACAATTTGTTTATGTCTTGGTACAGAAAACCCCTGTCCCTTTTGCTGTGGTGTTGTTCTTCAAAGACTAGATTCAGTCTTTTGTTAGTTTCTTCAGAGGCTTCGCTCAATTGAGCTTGTCCTTCTTGAAGATTTTTAACTATTGTTTCCATGGAGGGTTGTAATTTTTTCATCCTCTCATGGCTGGCTTCAAGTTCTGCAAACTGCTTTGCAGACTGCTCAGCAAATTGAGACATTTGTAACCAGAGTGTATCACTGTTGATGTTACTCTCAGATGTAACAATGTTATGTTCAGTCTGAGTGGGGGTAATGTTTCTGTTACTAGGACTACTGATTCTAGAGTGGTTTACAACTACTTCTGGTTCTGGTGCACTTCTTTTACCAAATCCAACACCTTTTGAATCATAGGGTATGACTCTTTCCTCCTCTTGTTGAAGGAGGTTTTGTTCTTGCCATTGTTTGCTTGTCTTCTCCTGGAAACTTCCTGGAATTGTGAAGAATGGTGACTCTTGGCCACTGATCTTCTGGTTTCTGAATGGTTTGAAGCCACTGGAGAGCTGATTTGGCCTGCTCCGTGTGAGCCTGAAGGAATCTGAGTAGGCCCTGTCTGGGTTAAATGTTCTTCTATAGCTTGGATAGTGGCTTTATTCTCCCTTATCCTCTGTGCCATTGCCTCCAGGAGTCTGAACTGCCTGGTAGGAATCCAACCTTTGGTGATTACCATCAGGTCTTTGAAGTCTATCTCTCCAAGACAGGTCTTCTGGCAACTTGCTCCAAGTTCTGCCCAGTGAGATGCCAGGTTGAACCTCTTGTTTTCCATGCTCCATTGGAATAAGTCCTTGAGGAGTTGGTGGAGCTGAATAACTTGATCCATGTCTTTCCAGTCCTCTGGTTTGTGGTCTCCATTGAATTGGAGTGCTAATGGCAGGGTTGATATTATCTCCCTCATTGTTTTGCCATCCACTACTGTGTCCAAGGTGTCCTCTTGCAGGTCTTCTGTTTCTGGACAAACCTTCTCTGTCCTCTGGTTGGTTTCTTTGGAAGCCAAGATCTCTGAGGTGTACAGGAGACATGTTAGTGTTTGCAAGCAGTCAAAAACTTTATGTTCTTAGGGTATTTTCTTTGACTGTGCCTTGTACAAATTTGTTGTCTGCTGATTTGGGCAATTTACCTTTAGAGGTTACAACTGGGTTAATTATAGTAATTTTCCCTGTACAAGTTATCAAGGTTGGTTTACCTTGTATTGATGCAGAATTTTGTGGTTTTCTACTCTTCTGTGTGGCAATGGTTGTCCACTTCTTTGCTGTTATCAGGCCTTCACTGTGCCTCTTCCCTTTGCCTTTGCTGACCTCTGGTTCTGAGGGTGTCAAGGGTGTGTTGGCCTGTGACTGGCTTTCAAGTGGTATGAAGTTATCTTCCACTGAATCAAAACAGGAAAAAGGGGGCTTATGTCAGTTAAGACTTGTCAAAAAATTCTGGTTTTGCACGTCTAAGGATGGCCTCTGGGCTTGTATATTATTACAATGTGCCCTTGTATAATGACAGTGTGATTGAATTAACAATTCCACGTCAGAAATACAGCTTACTGATATTTGGTATACTGTTTGTATACCAATATCTGACAGAATAACTTGTAATTAGCAAGTGTAAACTCTCAAAAAGTGGTGTGTATCATGGCAATTGAGCTAACAATATGTCCAACCACGCCTCAACTGTTAGTTTATCAGTATGAGGTGTCTTATTTTAATTAAAAAATGGGACTGTATTAATGGCTTAAGTGTTTTTATATGTAAAACACGCCAAAAATAAGGGTCTTGTGGTTATTAGCCACGTGACAGATACTCTTAAGATATGAGTATACAGTGGTATATATACCAAAAAAAGAAAAATATATATATAATATGTATATTTTTAAGAAATATTACACCTAAAAAGAATAAAACAATTATCAGAAAGTGAGAAATAAGGGAAAAAACTCACTTATAAGGGTCCAAAAAGGGTTAAAACATGGCCAGGCCCCCAATATGTCAGCTGGAGTCTATATTGAAGCAGTAATTAGGCTATTTGTAACTAGAACTATGACTGTGACACGTGGAAATAATGTTAAAATAAAAGTTTTAATATAATATAATGGTTTATAGTGTAATAGCAGGGTTCTACTATTGAAGAATAGTGGTGGTGAGCGCTATTGAGAACCCTGGGTGCAGTCTTACCAGTTGGATTACTATAATAAGAGCTACAATAATTAAAATTATAATTATACCTTGCTTATTACCCAAGAGTAAAACTGTTTTTGACAGTTTACTACGTAGGATATTCAAGAGCAGGATGAGGAAACAATTCTGGCTGTGAAAAAGCCTCCTTTTTATCCTGAAATGGGGTGGAAAGGGTGCTGGACCTTTCCACATAGAGGAAGTGAAGATTTTTCACCCTCTAGTACTGGCTTGTGGTTTGCAAACAGCCTGTATAGCCTGTATTGGGCTCAGATGTGGTTTTGAAACCACATCTGGGCAGTTTTCACCAATACAGGGTGAAAAATTTCATCTGGGGACCTCACAGCCTGATTCTGACATGTAGGACACATAGAATGCTGTACAGAAACTGTATGGGACCCCAGTATTGACTGAAATATGAGGTATTGAAGTAAAAACAAGCTTCTTTGTCTATTTGACACCTCATAATTATGGTTATGGGATATTATCCCATGGCAAGGTTGTATATGACAGCAGGTGGGAATCTGACCTTAAAACAGCCATAACTTTGTCAATTCTTGATATATCAACCTCAAAATTGGCTCAGTGTGTAGCCCTGTATGTGCTCTACACAATGGTACCTCATTTGATATGGTTATCATTGAATATGGCAAAGTTATCCCATGTACAAGAAATTTGTACATTTGCGTGGTGTAGGCAAAAAGCTGTATTGAGCTTATTTCCCCCATAAATTTTGTTCTACTTGGGCTATGGGGACATTGATGACAAAATCGGATATCCCTGATTGTTCTCTTTCCAAAAATACCCCACTTCAAGTATCTCACACTAAAACTGTAGAGGTTGGATGAGAGGTGAATGTTTTGTTCACCCTTATTAGGCCTGAAATTGACCATAACTCCAGTAATATTGGTGCTAGCTCAGTTTGGCTGGTACCATTGAATAGCCCTGGATTAGAGATTCATTTTGAATACCCATTTGATGGGGTTAAGCCTCTCCTTCTGGATTTTAAATGAGAGGTGAAAATTAAGGTTTATGCTCAGCAATAACTTTGAGCAGGAATAACTTTGTTATTCTTTGTCCTAAGGTGATGGGACTTATATTTTCAGAAAGAGGTAAATTTCCTCTTTTCTTTGATACCTTTTGAGCTGATTTGGCTCAGCTCCATGTTTTGGTGGTATCTTGGCTATACCATTGGTTTATGTTATTTTGGCTTTCATGCTTGTGCTCTGGTTTTGAGTCAGAGGCTGACAAGTGGAGCTAAGGGATTGGTAGTTGGTTTTAATGCAGGGAGCCTTTCGAATGACTAGGATGTGATTTGGGTATTCAGACGTGCTAAATCCAAATTTCTTGCCTTTCTTCAAAAGGTGAGTATGTTTTATATTAAAATCCTTCAGAAATATACCATCCTAAAGATATGGAATTCCTGTGAATTTTGAAGTGAGAAATGGCAATTTGGATAATCATCAGAATGTGAAAATAGAGAGGGGGGATGTCTATCTGTTGGGAAGTTCAAAATGGGTCCCCTTTGAGATATAGGAGATATCCCATGATATGTTGACACTCCTTGAAGTATGGTTTCTGACAAAAGCAGAGGAACTCAAAACCACTCATGTGAATTCTACTTAATATAGTCCTATCAAATTTCCATGAGACACTTGGTTCCAACTATTGATGGAATTTCTCCATTATATTTTGCAAAAATTTCATCTTATATCACTCTATTTTCTCAATTTTAAACTTTTATCATAGTATTTTACCCCTTACATCATCTTCTGAACCACATAAAGAATTTTCAAGATCAGTTCATGAGCCGGATAGTGAATCTAGCATAGAAAATCTTCAAATTCAGTCATCAATGAGTGCCAAAATTTCCCTGAAAGACCCTATTTAATCCTTTATGAATGTATCAGGTCTCAACATTGATGTGGGAAATGGCATGGCTCAAACTGAAGCCACTTTGAAAATAACAAATCTTTCCATCACTCCAATTCCCCCAAATCCAAGTAATACAGAAATTCATATTTCTGAGAGACCAGGAAGCATACTAAAAAATTCATTACTGGCTGATAAATAAATAATGTTTATGTGACTTCCTCCTTAATCCTGGTGGGAATCCTGTGGAGTGACAGGAACCCTTGAGTCAAAGTATACAGCCATTAGTCAATATTCCATCAGGGTCTGAGGTTAATGTGGGTTATGATGAAAGGGTTGATGGTTGGAGACAAAAAATACCATTGGAAAACCTTACTTGTAGTTGTCCTGCTGAGGGGAATTCTGGATTTATGGTCCATAAAAGTAAGTCTTTTGGATTCCTGAATAGAACTATTTCTCACAATCCTATATGTTTTTCCTGTTTGTTACTTATGGAACCTGAATAGAAGAAATTTGAATCTCAGGAGCCAATGGAATAATGTCAGTATGTTTAGTTTTTATGAATTGTTTGAATTTGTGACTTATATTATGCATGGTAGGTGATTAACCTTTGGAATCTTCACCTGTTGTCCATAGAGAGAGAGTCACTGGATGTCAGGCTGAGCCTATGATGAAGCTAGTAAAGACTAATTAGAAGCTTTAACTATGAATTTCCCACAGAGAAAACGACTTGAAAATTTTGTTTTCATGATGATAAGGGTTGAAAATGAGGTATACAGGGATTTACTATTGAGGAATAGTGGTGGTGAGCTCTCTTAAAACCCCTGGGTGCAATAATTGTCAGCCTGTGACTCAAACCCAGAGCACAAGCATGACAGCCAGATACCATAAATCAATGGTAGAGGTAAGATACCACCAAAACTGTGAGCTGAGCCAAATCCACTCAAAAGGTATAAATTGAAAGTGGAAACTAACCCCTTTCCAAAGATACAAGTCACATCACCATAGGACAAAGAATAACAAAGTTATTCCTACTCAAAGTTGTTGCTGAGCATAAACCTTAATTTTAACCTCTCATCTGAAATACAGAGTAAGAGGCTTAACCCCATCAAATGTTTTTTCAAAAAGAAGCTCTACGTCAGGGCTATCCAATGGTACCAGCCAAACTGAGCTAGCACCAATATTACCGGAGTTATGGTCAATTTCAGGCCAAATAAGGGTGAACAAAACATTCACCTCTCAGCTAACCTCTACAGTTTTAGTGTGAGATACTTGAAGTGGGGTCTTTTTGGAAAGAGCACAATCAGGGCTATCTGATGGTGCCATCCACTTCTTCATATCTCAACCAGAACAAATGTTATAGGGAAAACAAGACCAATACAGCTTTTGCCTAAAACCACACACATGTACAAACTCCTTGTACATGCAATAACTTTGTCATATTTAATGATAACCATATCAAATAACGTACCATTGTGTAGAGCAGATACAGGGAGATGACAGAGGTATGGCTGTTTCAAGGTCAAAATCCCACAGTTTGGCCAATAGAGCCCTACCATGGGATAATATCCCATAACCATGACTATGAGGTGTCAAACTGACAAAGAACCTTGTTTTTACTTCAATACCTCATAGTTCATTCAATGCTGGGGTCCCATACGGGTTCTGTACAGCAGTCTATGCGTCATACACGTCAGAATCAGGCTGTGTGGTCCCCAGATGAAAGGTTTCACCCTGTAATGGTGA
The DNA here is from genome assembly GCA_023105745.1 of Austropuccinia psidii. NCBI lineage: Eukaryota > Fungi > Basidiomycota > Pucciniomycetes > Pucciniales > Sphaerophragmiaceae > Austropuccinia > Austropuccinia psidii. The sequence continues at coordinate 22,853,877 of JALGQZ010000017.1, read as the reverse complement.
AAGCTTCCCATGTGTGGTTTCAGCAACACATCTGAGCCCAATAAAGGCTATACAAGCCTTGTGAAAACCACAAGCCAGTGCTAGGAAGTGAAAAATCTTCACTTCCTCTACGTGGAAAGGTCTAGAAGCCTTTTAACCCCATTTTAGGATAAAAAGGGGCCTTTTCACAGCCAGAAAAGGTCAAAAACAGTTATACTCTTGGAAATAATCAGGCTATACTTTAAATTTAAGTATTGTAGTTCTTATTATAGTAATCCAACTGGTAAGACTTGTAAGGTTTGACTATGAAACAATAAGTAATAATCACTAATATCTTATATATTGTACTATTAATGTCCTTATAACTGAAATAAATAAGATAAAAATAAACATCATAATAAAGAATTATTATCATTAAGGCGTAAAAATAATCATATTATTAAATAAATATAATAATATAATTTATATTATGAAAAAAATAATATAATAAATAAATATATTAATATAAGATAATCAATATATTTAAAAGCACTTTATTATTGTTACAAACAAAAAATAAAGGCATAAAAAATTGTTTTTCATTATTATAAAACAATTAATAACAATAATATTACTAATATTAAAGTTATAAATTAATATAAATACTATTTATATCAATTATAGAATTATTAAAGTAATAATAGAGAGAAATTATTATAATAAGACAAATAAACTACTTTTAATGCTTAATATAATAATTTTGAATACTTTTACACCAAAAATTTTAACTACAACTTATTAAAATTGTAGTGGCAATATCATTTAAGAGAAATTACAATTTTTCTTGATTTTATGTGGAATAGAGGTTTTTAAGAGAAATTTAAACAAAAAAATTAAACAATTGTAATCATCACATCAGAGATGATTATTATAATAAGATTATTATTGGTCCTTAATAATATAGAAGTTTTATATATAAAGAATAAAGAAATTACCTTTTGATTTAATGATTTAATGTCTTGTAGCTCTATTTATAGTAGATACCTCCCTCCTAGAGTCCAGAAGACTTCAATTAGACGTGTACTGATGCTTTCTACTAGAATTGATCAATAGTTTAAGGTTTGGTGAGGATTACATCATGATCAAACCATCTTACCTCATAATTACACCATTATTTAGAGTTAGCACTATAACTCTAAGTTTGATGACATCATAGGCTTGGCAGAAGCCTAAAATTTGTGGATTTTATTAGTATTAATCATATTATAATAGTACTCACTAGTTCTATCACTTATATGACTGTTAAACTTGAAATGGATTACAGTGAGTGATCTTAAATGATCAAATTTAAGCTTAAACTTTGATCATTAATAGCTTTTAAGTTATAGACGCTACAGCTATTCTGAGAATGGATTCTGATAGCTTGGCATGCTCTTAACAAGCTGCCAAGAGCATTTCATTACATCATCAAAACTGTATTTTGATGATTTTTCTTGTAACTCATCTTTTCTGTTGAAATTTAGTATTTTAAACTTCAAACCATGATTTCAGGGGGTTATACCTTGAATATTTTAATAAACAATACATCATTCTTCACAAATGAACTATTAGAATCCAACTGTATACTTTTTTTCAGTTTGGACCACTTTCACAACAAAGTGGTCAACAGCTCTCTTGATTTTAATCAATAATCCATTACAGGTTTTAACCTTGTTTATAACTTGTGAAATAAAGCTCATATCTGTATTCCTACAGTAATGACGTGGTGAATTTATTTTCTCGGTTCATCACTCTATCATGAATATTTCAAAAGATATTAGCTAAAATCCTTGTATATATGCATTGACCGAAAAAGTGCATACATTCAGCTTAACTCCTTAAGTATTGACTTTGGAGATTAGCTTCTTAATTGTTTTATGGGTAGATGTTTGTGGAGAATTCAATGGTACCACTTATTTTACATGTTGCTTCATTGGTATTTGAAATAATTAAGGATTCATGTTTTGTATATGGTATTAGCACTTATACCCCATTAAATATTGACTTTACAGATATGCCATAAAAATTGTATATGTGTATTTTACCATGGGGAATCGAATGGTGTAGCTTATTTCACATTTTCATTCATTGGGTTTAAGTTAAACCAATTTTTATGCCTATTCATGGCATTTCTGTAGCTTTAAGGTAATTATTTTAAATATATCTTGCAACCTTTTTGGGTATGTGGTGATATCTTAAAGGTTCACAAGACTGCACCCAAGTTTTTCAATAGTGCGCACCACCACTATTCTTCAATAGTAAAGCCCTTTTACCTCAATGATAAACCTTCATTATATTTTAATACCCTTATTTTTGATATTCATAACCGTGTCACAGTCATATTTAAGTTCTAATTAGCCTATTTACTACTTCATCATAGACTCAGCCTGACATTTTGGGGGCCTGGCCGTGCATTTTTGATCTTTTGGACCTTAAAAGTGAGTATTTTACTTCTTTTTCTTTATTTCTGACATTTTTTTTTATCCTTTTAGGCTTAAAAGTCATTATATATATATATATAAGACATATCTTATAATATATATATATATATTTTGATAAATGTCTTATACCAACTTATTTTAAAATTATGATTAATAATAATACGTGGTTAATAACTATCATAATCTTATTTTTGGTGTTTTGTACATATACAAAGACATTACAGCCATTAATATAGGCCAAGTTTTTAATTAAACAAGGAAACCTCTTGCTGTAAAACCAACAGTTGAGGCATGGTGAGGTATATTGTTAATTCAATTACCCTCTTATACAGCCAGTTTTGTACGGATTATACTTGCTAACTACAAGTGAATCTGTGAGATACTGGTATACAAACAGTATACCAGGCATCTGTAAGCTGTAATTTTGATGTGAAATTGTTAATTCAATTACACTGGCATTATAAAGGGCATATTGTAGTGACATACAAGGACAAAGGCCATTCTTAGATGTGCAAACAGCATTTTAAGAAGTCTTAACTGACAATAACCCCTCTTTTCCTGTTTGATTCAGTGGAAGAAAACTACATCCCACTAGAAACCCAGTCACAGGCCAACACACCAGTGACACCCTCAGAACCAGAGGGCAGAAAGGGAAAAGGAAAGAGGCACAGTGAGGGCTTTATCACAGCAAAGAAGTGGACACTCATTTCCACCCAGAGGAGTAGAAAACCATAAAACTCTGCTTCAATACAAGGTAAACCAACCTTAACAACTTGTACAGGGAAGATTACCATAATTAACCCAGTTGTAACCTCTAAAGGTAAATTGCCTAAATCAGCAGACAACAAATTTGTACAAGGCAAAGTGAAAGGAAAAGACCCTAAGAACATAAATGTTTTGACTGCTTACAAAAACTGATATGTCACCTGTACAGCCCAGAAACCTTGGCTTCCAAAGGAACCAACCAGAGGACAGGAAACACTTGTTCAGAGCCAGAAGACCTGGAAGAGGACACTTGGGACACAGTGGTGAATGGCAAGACAATGAGGGAAATCATACCCACTCTGCCATTCACTTTCCAATTCAACAGGAACCTCAAACCAGAGGACTGGACAGAGATGGATCAAGTTCTTCAGCTCCACCAACACCTCAAAGATTTATTTCAATGGAGCATGGACAACAAGAGGTTCAACCTGGAATCTCACTGGGCAGAACTTGGAGCAAGCTGCCAGAGGATCTCTCTCAAAGAGATAAACTTCAAATACCTTATAATAATGACAAAAGATTGGGATCCCACCAGGAAGTTCAGACTCCCGAAGGTAAGGGAAAATCAAGCCACTATCCAAGCTATAGAAGAACAAATGACCCAGACAGGGCCTACTCAGATTCCTTCAGGCTCACAAGGTGCAGGCCAAATCAGCTCTCCAGTGGCTTCACACCATTCAGAAACCAAGATATCAGTGGCAAAGAGTCACCATTCTTCACAATCCCAGGAGGTTTCCAGGAGAAGACAAGGATACAAGGGCAAAAACGAGACCACTTTCAGCAAGAGAAAGAGAGAGTCAGACACAATCATCCAGAAGCTATTGGATTTGTTGAAGGAAGTACACAAGAACCAGAAGTAGCTGTAAATGGCTCTAGAATCAGTAGTCCCCTTAATAGAAATATCACCCCCACTCAGATTGAAAACAATGCTGTCTCATCTGAGAGTAACCTAAACAGTGATGCACTGTGGTTACAAATGTCCCAATATGCTGAGCAAACTCAAAAGCAGTCTGCAGAGCTTGAAGCAAGCCATGAGAGGATGAAACCATTAACAACCTACATGGATAAAACTGTTAAAACTCTTCAAGAAATACATGTTCAATTGAGCAAAGCCTCTGAAGAAACAAACAAAAGACTGAAAATAGTCTTCAAGGGACAACATCACAGCAGAAGGGACAGGGATTGTCTGGATCAATACATAAACAAATTATTTAATGTCTACCATAACATGAAGCCCAAACCACAAGGCCATGTCTTGGATAATCCATATTACCAAGATGACATCAAACCGGATGCCATTTTGGTTAAAAAGGCAAGATCTCAATCAAAATACCAGGATGGAGATAATATGTCTTACTCTGAAAAGGAAGCCTTGAAACAGCTTCCTGAGGCCTCAAGATGGCCCAAACTCTCGGGAACTGGAGAATATGATCATATGGAGCTCATACATTATATTGATGGACTCTTCATTGATGTACCAAGCATACCAGACTACTGGATTACTGCTAGACTCAATACAGCATTTAAAGGTCATGCTAGTATATGGTACACAGAAATGAAAGAAGTCCATTTCAGGAGAAACCAAATATCCATATGAGTGGTGTCTTAGGAAGTCTAAAAGACTCAAAGCCATTGATCCGCAAATGAACATTCAGATGAGGAATCACAAACTTCTGACACAAATCCAGGAGAACTAGAGCATACAGTAAAATGCAGATGCAACCAAAATTGCACTCTAGATGATATTGCAAATACCTTACAAGATGTAAGGAAAAGAACCAATATAGGGAAATTCACCCCATATAGAAGCAGTAGTTTCAAAGAGAAACCATCTCTCAGGGTAGAGCTTAAAGACAAACCCAACCAAAGAGTGGCAGGAGTGGCTAAGAAAAAAAATTCTTTCCATAATTGTGGTTCAACAAACCATTATGCCAAAAAATTCCCAAAGGCAAAGAAAAAAGTCTATGCCATTGAGCAAGTCCCAGAGGACGAATCCCTAACAGAGGATTCTGAATCAGACTCTATGGGTGATGCCATCAGAGAAGAATCTGATGATGAGAAAAACCCAAAAGAAGGATTACTAGTGGAATCCCAAGAGGAAAACCCACTAGACATCCAGGACAAACAGTTGGAAGAAGGCATGCCACAGGACACTGCTAATAAAAACATGTGCAAACATATACAGGATGCACAAACATTCCTGGTCACACCAACCAGAGGAATGGCATACATACATGGAACAGCCACCAAGATGACTGTCTGTATTGACAATGCTCAACATCAATTGATCATTGAAAGTGGAGCACACTTCTCCATAGTGGCCAGAAATTATCTGGACAACCACTTCCCAAACTGGGAAACACAGCTGTTGCACAACAAGGAAAAGAGCATTCAGAGCGCATCAGGGAAGATGACTTCCATTGGGACAATTATCAAGGAGATAATTATACCCCATAGGAAAAGTAACATAAGAGTCAACCCAGAGTTTGTAGGGCTTAATGATGCCCACATCCAAGGGTTCTTACCAGAAACAGACTACTAGAGGATGCATGGCATAGATATTGACACCAGTAAAAATAGACATATTACCATTGGTACCGATACGGAAAAGAAATTTTCACTTGATATCTACCAAATAGCTTTGCAGGATCCACTTGAGGAACTACTGAATGAATTCATGGAGGGCAAGTTTAATACTGTCCTCACCCGTAAACAAAAAATAAGTTTGCTGAAGATTCTGAGAAAGAACAGACCAGCATTTGCCATTGGGGAAGAACCATTAGGCAAGATTAAAGGCCATGATATAGAACTATATCTGGATGTGGAAAGACCGTATCCACCCATGCTCAGGAGACCTCCTTACCCAGAAAGTCTGGAAACCAGGAAAGAAATTTAAAAACATATCAATGAACCCCTAGACATGGATGTCATCAGAAAGATTGAACACAATGAAATAGTGGAAATTACCACTCCAGTCTTGTTCACCTGGCATGATGGCAAGTCCGAGCTTTGTGAAGATTTCAGAGCCCTGAATAACTACACAAAAGCTGACAGGTAGCCTATACCCAGGATACCACATGCCTTAGACAAACTGGCAAAAGCCAAATACATAGCCAAAATGGATTGTATGAAAGGCTTCCACCAAAATGGATTTGAACCAAACTTCATGAAGTTACTCAGAATCATATGCCATATGGGCATATATGAGTATACCAGGATGCCATTTGGAATTAAAAATGCACCAGCCCACTTCCAAAGGATGGTGGACACAATATTTTAAGAAGAAATACCGGAAGGCTGCATGGTAGTATATATTGATGATATTCATTATATACTCAGAGACATGGGAAGACCATGTACAATACATAGACAGAGTTCTGAGTAAATGTACACCCATCAATCTGAAAATTTCACTTAAAAAGTGTAATTTTGGCCAACAAGAGCTACCAGCCCTATGACATAAAGTCTCAGGTCTTAGTCTGGCAATTCACCAGAACAAAGTAGCCGAAGTACTGCAAAAGCCAGTACCACGAAACATCAAAGAGATACAATCTTTCCTTGGATTTTCTAACTACTATAGGAACCACATCAAACATTTTGCCCACATGACTAGCAGTTTATACAGGTTATGTAAAAAAGATGTAGTTTTTGAAATTACCAAGGAAAGAAGGGATGCATATGAGAGGATCTAACATGAACTCACAAATGCACCTGTGCTCATCTTACATGACTTTGAACTACCACTCAGGTTATATATAGATGCAGCATGTATCCAAGGCTTAGGAGCAGCCCTTCACCAGAGAGAAATTGTAGATGGTGAACCAAGAGAAGTAGTAGTATGTTACATCTCTAGGCAGCTGAAAGATTCAGAAGCCAGGTATGGGGCCACCCAGACTGAATGTCTATGCTTAGTCTGGGCTCTGGAGAAACTCCATTGCTATTTTGGGGGTGCAGTCTTTGAAGTATACACAGATTGTACAGCCTTGAAGTCTTTACTAAAAATGAAGACTACAAATAGGCACATGCTGAGATGGCAAATAGCCGTCCAGGAGTATAGAGGGAATAGGAACATCATATAAAAAAGAAGGTGAAAGTAATACCAATGCAGATGGCCACTGGAAAATGTCAAATGCAATCCAGCTTATGACCCTGAGATTGAAGCTAGGATTCCTTTCCATTTCATGGAAATATATAGAAAAAAGAACTTCAGATTCTCTGAATGGGCACCAGAACGTGGTATCCTTGACAGTGGAAGCACTGATTCAGAAGGAACAGAAACCCCCATAATGAGAATAGGTTCCTCATAACTGCAAAATGAGTTTTTTAGTGCAGTGCTAAAGTCTTATGCCAAACACAAACAGTGTGGCATATTAATGCAACTCCTTCAACAAAAATACAGGAGTCCAGAACTGTAATCCCAGCTGGAAGAACCATGGTTGAGGGCCTATAAGGGCAACAAGTTCTTCCTTATAGATGGCCTGCTCTACCACAAAGAAAAGCAAACAAGTGCACTCACGGTGGTAGACAGGGACCAAATCTCTCTGACCCTACAGCAATGCCATGACTGCCCCTATATGGGACACATGAGTGAGGACAGAACCAAAGAGAGGTTAGCAAGCACCTCTTGGTGGCCCAAGTGGGAACAACATTTGAGTTAATACACCAACACTTGTGAAAGATGCCAGAAGGCATATAGGAAACATGGGAAGAAATATGGATTACTTTAACATATAGAAGAACCCAAACACCCATGGGAAACCATCAATATGGACTGGGTTGCAGGACTTGTCCCAGGAGGCAAAGAAAACTACAATGCCTGTTCAATCATAGTTGATAGGTTCAGAAATAATATGAGGTGTCTACCATGCCATAGAGAGGACACAGCCATGGATACTGCTCTGTTATTCTGGAAGAACATCATATCTACCTGTGGAGTCCCTAAGATCATCATTGGTAATAGGGACCCAAAATTCACATCTGAATTTTGGACCAACTTGTATGACCTGCTTGGAACCAAACTTGCATTTTCCACAGCTTACCATCCCCAAACAGATGGACTATCTGAATGTATGATCCAGATAATGGAGGAAATCCTTAGAAGATTCTGTGCCTATGGTATGGAATATAAGGACCATGAAGGATACACCTATTACTGGGTCACCCTTCTAACAGAAGTCCACCTGGCTTATGATAAAAGTCAGCACTCTACCACAGGGAAAACACCTGCACTGGTAGAGAAAGGGTGGAATCCCTTGTTGCGTGTGGATCACTCAAGGAAGAATCTTCTGACCATCCACCCCACAGCCAAAGACTTCCATGATATGTGGAAGAGAGCTTGTGACACAGCTGCTAAATGAATAGCTGAGGCAAAAGATTCTAATAAGTAGAGGTGGGACAAGACACACATGGAATCTGACTTTAAGGAAGGGGACCAGGTGTTAGTGTCTACACTTAGCTTTAATAATCTCAAAGGACCCAAGAAGATGAGGGACTTGTTTTTAGGGCCCTTCACTATCATTAGGTTGATAGGGAAAAATGAAGTGGCAGTCAAACCCAAAGAGAAGTTTTCTAGGAAACACCCAGTTTTTCCAGTGAGTTGAGTCAAGCCATACTTCCAAACGGAGGAGGATAAATTCCCCTCCAGGAAGAAGAACCCCACACCACCAGAAATAGTGGAAGTGGAGGATTCCCCTGCACCTGTGAAAAAAATCAACAAGGCTAGGAAGATCAGACTTGATGGTAAGGATGAAAGACAGTACTTAGGCAGATTCAAGAGGCAGACAGCTGACAAAGACAAGTGGTTGGCAGAAGGTTCCATACCAGTTGGGAACATTCATCTAGGGAGATTTAGAGCCTCTAAGAGGACTGAAAAGTCTCAAAAGTGATGATCCTTTTTTAGAGAGAGGGTATGTCAGCCTGTGACTCAATACCAGAGCACAAGCATGAAAGCCAGATACCATAAATCAATGGTAGAGCTAAGATACCACCAAAACATGGAGCTGAGCCAAATCAGCTTAAACTTTAATCTTCACCTCTCATCTGAAATACAGATTAGGAGGCTTAACCCCATCAGATGGGTATTTGAAATGAAGCTCTAAGTAAGGGCTATCCAATGGTACCAGACAAACTGAACTAGCACCAGTACTACTGAAGTTATGGCCAAATTCAGACCAAATAAGGGTGAACAGAACATTCACCTCTCATCTAGCTTCTACAGTTTTAGTGTGAGATACCTAAAGTGAGGTCTTCATGCAAATAGCACAATCAGGGCTATCTGATGGTGTCATTCATTTCCCCATATCTCAACTAGAACAAAGGTTATAGGGGAAACAAGCACAATACAGCTTTTTCCTAAAACCACACACATGTACAACATTCTTGTTCATGGGATAACTTTATCGTATTGAATGATATCCAGATCAAAAAAGGTACGATTGTGTAGAGCACATGCAGGGCTACACAATGAACCAATTTTGAGGTTGATATCTCAAAAACCAACAAACCTATGGCTGTTTTAAGGGCAAAATTGCACAGTATGGCCAATACAGCCCCACCATGGGTGTAAGATGTGACAATGAAACTGATGATAATATCACTATTAATAAACAGTACTGTGTCTGTTCTTATGAAATATAATAATAAAATATTATTATAACCACAATTAAATAAACAAAGAATTATTTCTTTCATGTGTTAAACACTACTAGTGATTTTAACAGTGAGCAAGTAATTGTCTACAATAATCAATTACAAGAAGATTTTAATAATAAAATTTCTTTTATTAAAATAATGAAATTATTTTAATATATAATTATCTTTTGCAAGAATAATTATAATGATAATTCTTGAAGAAAACTAATTTTAGAGAAAAACTTTAAGAATTAAAGATAAATCACTCACTAATATTCCAAAGAGCTTATTGAAAGATAGGATAGAGAGATTTGATGTGGAATGGTGGATTTGAAGGATAAAAATGGATTTATAACAGTATTACAACAATATATAGTTGGATTCTATGATTTCACGTCTTTCTGGTTGATTCTGAAAGATTTCAAATACTTAAGAATAGCTTTAACTAATACTTACTTGTTGGTAATAATGATTTAATAAATTGATAAGATGATGATATGGAAAAAACAGCAAGAAGAGGCTTCTTTTAAGTCAACAACAGCTCACAGAGGCATGCCATGGAGAAAACTGAAAAACCAGTGAGTGAGAAAACAATAAACCTTTTTGTATTATTGATTGCATCATCTGTTGTCACGTAAGATTATCATAATTACTTAATTGATGCTTTTACATGACTACCAACCCCAATATGGTTAAGAATAAAAGGAGTAACATCTGTAAATCTTCTTTTATTCCAAAAAAATCATTGATTTCCCAAATTTATCAATGTTATTTCCAATTTAATCACAGGTTTTAATTACTGTGAATTTTTGAAGATTCAGTGTTTCACATAGAATAGTCAAAAATGGACTGTAAGTAAACCTTTTAATTTTACTAGTAAAACTGTAATTCTTTTTGGTTGTACCATAGATAATACTTTTCTCCATCAGTCCTGAAAGTTTCAGAAAGATTGATTAAGAATTGTATCTTTAATGAATTGTTGAAGTTTTTACCTCATTTCTACGTAGGATTGCAAATATCAGTGTTTCACTGGTTGCTATGAGGTAAATCAATGGATAAAAGTCCAAAAAGGGTTTTAATTACTCTTTTTGGTGTTTATCCATGGAAAGTCATTAATAATTGACATGGTTACAGGAGTCTAAGTAGCTCTTTACCTCCTTGGCACGTCCAAATAGCAGGCTATTTGCTATTTTCTTAAGTTTTACTGTAGTTCTAACATGGTAACCAAGTTCCCAAAAGGTTTTAGTTTACCAATTAGGCCAAGATCAGCCATGTATCCAAGCTTTGGAGCTGTCCATGCCTCTAGTCCATTTAAGAATACCATGATATTAAGTGCTCAAAACATGCATAACACTATTCTTAGTGTATATGTAACATGGGATTTCTCACATTCCCATTATTTTGGCGTGAAATTAAGAAAAACAAAAATTTTCACGGATCTTTTATGTGGTATTGATGATGTGGTATTGAAGTATTTTCCATTTTACCACCTCAAAGAGTTAATTTGAGCTTAGTCACTCTATGGAGCTGCCGTAGGTGAATTTTTGTGTAGAATCCAAATCTGGCCTTAAATCCATGGATTTACTTACTCAATAAAAAGTTATTCATCTTTTCTGAAATTAAAAATGATGAATTTTGGATATATGAATGACTTATGAGTTATGCATAATTCAAAATTTATTTTTAAGATAATTGTGGCCTATTTGGGTATGTAAAATATACCTCAAGGCTCACATTCCCTCCCACCAAAAAAATAAAATTGTACTACAATTTTATCAATGATAGAAATAATAAAAAGCCCCAAAGGTGGGTTAATGTCCACTGTCCAACCTCTTTACATTACTCAGATCAAGTAATTCAAAGCATATTTATAGACATATTCAGGCTTGTGGCCTTCTTTCATGTCTAAATCTTCTCAAGAGTTTATCTGAGTCAGGTATATCTGATTCTGCCAGCCATTCATTTTCATGTACTGGATTTCTATATCTGACAAGATATTCTCTCTGATTTTTACCCCTAAGTCTCCTTTCTTTAATGACTTTCTTTATCTTTCTGTCTTCATTCTGTTGCACTGGTGGGACAGTCAAAGGAGCTGGGTTCCTTAGAGGAAACAATTCTTCATCAGCTGGCTGATAAGGTTTTATCAAGCTGACTGGAAAAGTGGGGTGTTTATTTTCCAATTCACCACTCAATTCCACTTGAACTTCATTGGTTCCATGTAAGGCAACAATAACAAAAGGTCCCACATAAGAATCTTTAAGTTTCTTTGGGCCTTTGATATTATTAAAATTCAAGGTTGAAACTAGAACTAAGTCCCCTACTTTGAAGTCTGGTACTTTATGACTCTTGTCCCACTTCTGTTTTGCATAATCAAAAGCATCATCCATACTTTGTTTTGCATGATGTTTTACTTTATCAAGCATTATCTTGAAGCTGGAAGCTGTAGGATGAATGTCAATAAAGTCTTTCCTCAGTGTGTCTGCTGGGAGTCTTGGATTCCGTCCTTTTTCTAACATAGCAGGAGTTTGTCCTGTGGAAGAATGGACTGATGTCTTGTATGCAAATTCTAATGCAGGTATCAGAGTGCACCAGTCATGGGTAAAGCCATCTGAGTCTTTGAATTCTAACCCATAAGCACAAAATCTCCTGATCATGTCTTCTAAGGTTTTAATCATCCTCTCTGCTAGCCCATCTGTCTGAGGGTGATATTCTGTAGAGAATGATAACTTAGTCCCAAACAATCTATGAAGATTGGTCCAAAGTGCAGATGTCAACTTGGGATCTCTGTCACTTATGATATTCTTAAATAATCCTGTATGAGAAATATCTCTACTCCATAGAAGAAGAGCTGTGTCCATAGCAGTGTCATCTTTATGACATGGTAAGAATATGGGAGTCTTGGTATATCTGTCTACAATGACTAAACAAACATTATAACTTTTGTCACCACTTGGAGGAAGTGCTGTGACCCAATCCATGTGAACAACTTCCCATGGGTATTTTGGTTCTTGAATATGTATCATAAGTCCAAATTTCTTGCCTGTACTCCTGTTTGCTTTTTGGCATCTGTCACAGGTATGGCAATATTCAATGGTTTCTTTTCTCCAAGATGGCCACCATGCACAGTTCTTTACTTTTTCAAGTGTTCTGTCCTCTGACAGGTGGCCAGAGTAGATGCTATCATGGCATTCATGGAGAATTGTATTGATAAGCAATCTGCTGCATAATGTCATTACACAAGAATGTTTGGTTCTGTGGTAAATAATCCCATCAAACAAGTGAAATCTCCCTTCAGAATAGGAATTTCTCCAAACTTCATCTAGTACATTGACCAAAAATGTATCTCTGCAGTCTTTATCTAACAAAGAAGTCAAGATATGGCAATTCTTGTATTGCTTATAAGATTCTCTGACCTCTTCAAAGAATTCAGTCCCAATATCAGTTATATTAATCCCTTCAATTGGAATCTGTGGTTCAGCTTCCAAGGGTACATAAGCTGGGTTATCAGGAGTGTTGGCTAATGCCCACCTGCTAAGTCCATCAGCATTCTTGTGAATGTTTCCTGCTTTGTGGACTATAGTCATGTTTCCTTTATATTCCTGAATGACTATTTGCCATCTAAACATGTGTCTGTTGGGAGATTTCATGTTAAGAAGTGATTTTACTGCATTACAGTCAGTTATCACTTCAAAAACACTTCCATCAAGATAATAGTGTAATTTCTCAAGTGCCCATACCAAAAATAAGTACTCCATTTGGCTTGCACCATATCTGGCTTCTGTTGGTTTGATTTGCCTTGAGATGTAACAGACTGGTCCTTCTGTAGGTTTGTCATCAATAATTTGGACTTGATGTAGGGCTGGCCCTAATCCATCTCCACATGCATCAATGTACAATTTAAAAGTAATGTTCCAGTCAGGAATGAGTAGTAAAGGGGCTTCTGTAAGAGCTCTCCTTATCTTTTCATAAGCTTTAATTCTCTCCTGTGTCATCTCAAATAAGTACTCTTGCAAGTCTTTCAAGGTGCAAAGACCATGAATCAGAACATATGATAATATCATCAATATAAATGATAAGCCATCCTTCAGACAATTCTGTGGGAAAGATTGTATGCATCATTCTTTGATAGTGGGATGGAGCATTTTTAATGCCAAATGGCATCCTAAGATACTCATAAATACCACAATGAGTGATAATCCTAAGTAATTTCTTAGCTTGAGGTGTCAGAACATTCTGATGGAAACCTTTTAATGCATCCATTGATGTTATAGAATTGGCTTTAGACAATTGAGTCAGGGTTTCTTGAATTCTAGGGATTGGGTACCTATCTGGAACTGTGTAGGTATTCAATGCTCTGAAATCTCCAACCATTCTTGACTTGTCATTATGCCATTCAATAATAACAGGTGTTGTCACTTCAACTTCCTCATTATGGCCTACTTTTCTTAGTACACCAAGTTGAATTAACTCTTGGATAGGTTTTTCCAAGGCTTCTCTAGCTCTGGAACTGGCTGGATAAGCTGGTCTTCTAAGTACTGGAGGATATGGCCTGTCAATATTAAGAGTAATATCAACTTCATGTCCCCTTATAGCACCTAATGGTTCATTATCAGAGGCAAATGCATTATTGTATGTGTATAACACATTAATAAGTTCATTCCTCATCTTTGGTGACAATGATGGATTAATTTGTGCTTCAACAAGCTGATTAGACACAAATCCATATTTGTAATTATCCTTGACAGAAAATACTACAGATATTTGTTTTGGCATATTGGAAAAAGCAAATTTTTGTCTTTTGTTATCCCCAATTGTGAAATATCTGTCTTTATGGTTATTGATATCAATACCATAAATATTCAAGTAATCATTTCCAAGAATGATGTGCTGAGATGTGCAATTATCCATTACCACAATCTCAGTTTTCATCCTCACACTTCCTGCTGGATGTGGAAATACAAGATTAGTGTCCAATATACCCAAGGGATACATATTGTTACTGGCACTACTAAATTTTACACCTTCTATTGGTAATAGATCGTTTTTCCATTCAGGAAGTATAATTTGGAGATAATCTTTGCCTACACAAGTGCCAAATGCCCCTGTATCCAAATTTGCTTTGGCTTCAATATCACTCATCAAAACTGATGTGATACAGGATGCTCCAGCAGTGTAACCCTTTCCTGTAAAAGGTTTTGTTTTACACATTCTGGCATCTTGGATATTGATCAGGTTGCAGAAATCCTCACTGTACTGTGGCAAGTGGGTATGGACTTCTGTGACCTCAAAGAAAGCTGTAATGTTTTCAATGGGATAGTCCTCCACTGGTGTATCCTCAGAGACTGCAGAATGTTGATCAGACTCTTCTTTCTCTTCAGTACACTGAATTTCTTCAATGACCTGAACTTCATTGATTTTTGTCTTTTTGGTGCAAGTGTTTGCTAAATGTGAAGTACTTCCACATTTATGAAGCTTCAAGACAGGTCTTTCTGGTCTTTTATCCTCTCTGGGAATCTTTGGGACCATCTTGGATTCCTTAGGGACTCTAGTCCAAGTTTTACCAATTCTTGTTCTGGTAATGATATCTTCCATTGCATTAATGTAGTCCTCTGTTGAAAAGGGCTCTACACATCTGCTTTTGATAGCATGTTCCAGTTCTCCTCCAAACTTTCTTAATATCTTCATATTAATCATAGTGTCAGACATATCTGGGTGTCAAGCAGATAATCTGTCTTTTTGTTTGAAGAACCAAGTAAGTGGTTTGTCTTTTTCTGAGTTAAAAATAGAACTTTCAAAAGCATTTTCCATTTTAAACCTCCAAGAATTGTTGGCCCATTTGGTAATCACTTCAGAGTTCCACCAAGACCAATCATGTTTTCCATGATCCATCCTCATCTTGTAATACCATTTCTTTGCAGTCCTGGTAAACAGAGAGTGTAATTTCCCCACTATGATTTCATCAGGTATATTAAAGTCTTCCTGTAACATATCAATAGTCGTGATGAACTCAATATGGTTATATTCTCCTTCACCAGAGAATTTTGGCCATTCTTCTAATTTGGGAATATCTTTGACAGAGACAACATTTTCTCCTAGAAGTGGGGTAAAACTTCCTTTAACAGAACGTTTTTCTTCAGTAAAAGGTGTAGAATGTCTTGGCATATGTGGTTCATAATTCTTATGAATTTGTTCTACATTTGCAATGATTTCATTTTTCAACTTCTGCCTTTCACTGTCACTTTTTGCTAAATGTGTAGCAAACTGATTGATATATTCAACTATCTTCAAGCCATGATCTTGTAGAATCTTAAGTTGGTCATTCATTTTAAAAATAGAAAGATCTTCCATTTCATCATTCTGAATCTGACATGTACTCTCAATTCTGCTACAAGCATTGATAATTGAATCAAATCTGGCATTTGTTAATTCATACCATTCAGTATATTTCTTGTCATGTTTTTTCAATTCATTAATATCTGATGTTATTTTAGTTAACTTTGAATCAAGTTTACCAATTTCTACATTAATACTACTTTGTACATGATTTATTTGCATGGAAAGGTCCTGTTCATCCTTTCCTGCTCCTTGGCTGTGAATTCCATGAGAGTTCTGGCCATGTTGAACACACTGTCCACTGCTGAAGGCTCCAATTTGGGGATCCTGTACCCTTGTGGGTAAGGTCTGTGCCAATTTGCTTTGCCTTTGCCCTGGCTTTGATTGTTCTTGGGACCTCTCTGTTTCTTCTGAGGTCCTTTGGGCTTGTTGTTGGACACTTCTGGAGCTTGTTTGGAGCTGGTAGACGCCACTGGGGCCTCTGTCTCCAAAGCTGGAGTCATTTCCAGTTCCTTCTTCTGGTCTATGGATAAAAGACTTTGGTTCTTCAACCAATTCTTTATCTTTTTGACCTTGTTTTTGCAAGACAGGGGGCTCCATCCTCCTAAGAGTTCTATGGTCTTCTCCTGACCCAGGAAGCTCTTGATGTGTAAGTAGGAGTTCATGCCCCCCTGCCAAAGGCTTAGGCATATTTCCCACTCCTCTTCTTTGGCTGCTCTGAACAAATTTTTGTACTGGCATTTATATATTTCTATTTCTGCCACTTGAAAATGGTTCATCCCTCGAAATATGGTCATGAATCAGTTCAGGCTCAGAATTCACGTCAAAATCTGTTGGTACATACCTTGGGGAATGGGGGGCAACTCTGGCATCCTCCAAATGTGTCTTTCTTGTGGAAGACTTGGCACTTCTGGATGTGGTCTTGCCTCTTCCTTGTCCACATCCATCTGGTTGGACTGAATAGTTGCTTCCATTTCTGGTATTCACCATTTTCACGTCAATTTAAAGATAAAAGGTGAAAATATAAGATAAAATACACACCTTTTGGTGGTAATTTAGCCTTTTCTGAGTTAAATAAGGTGCCTCTTTTAGCAATTTGCACCTCAATACTGTCTTCAGATTCTGGACTGGTGATATATCTTTTACTGAGTCTGTTGCCAGCTGCATAGTATTTGATTAAAGACACTAAAAAATTATAAAAGAGAAAAAATTATTTTTTATACTTTTTAAAATATTTTTAAAGATTTTTTATAAGTTTTATATTTTTTAACATTAAAAAAATTATTCTTTTTAAAGAAAAAAAATTAAAATTTAAGATTTTGAATGAAAATTAATTCAGAGTAACTCAAAGAATAATTTTATAAGTTTTTGGATGTGAAAAAGCCATGTGTAAAAACAGTATAAAATTAAACCAAATTCCTCAATGAAAAAGATTTCCAAAACAATTTCAAAAATAAGAATTATTTTAACTTCAAAATGAAAGAAAAAATTCTTGAATTAATATATTTTAGAACTTAAAAATATATTAATTAAGGGTACAAGGTTCAAAAAAACACAGCCAGGCCCCCAAATGTAAGATGTGACTATGAAACTGATTATAATATCACTATTAATCAACAGTACTGTGTCTGTTCTTATGAAATATAATAATGAAATACTATTATAACCACAATTAAATAATTAAAGAATTATTTCTTTCACATGTTAAACACTACTAGTGATTTTAACAGTGAGCAAGTAATTGTCTACAAGAATCAATTAAAAGAAGATTTTAATAAGAAAACTTCTTTTATTAAAATAATAAAATTATTTTAATATATAATTATCTTTTGCAAGAAGAATTATAATGATAATTCTTGAAGAAAACTAATTTTAGAGAAAAACTTCAAGAATTAACAATAAATCACTCACTAATATTCCAAAGAGCTTATTGAAAGATAAGATAGAGAGATTTGACGTGGAATTATGGATTTTAAGTATCAAAATGGATTTATAACATTATTACAACAATATATAGTTGGATTCTATGATTTCACATCTTTCTGATTGATTCTGAAAGATTTAAAACACTTAAGAATAGCTGTAACTAATACTTACTTGTTGGTAATAATGATTAAAAATGATAATAAGATGATTCTTTGGAAAAAACAGCATGCAGCTCTTCTGATATGGAATAGGGTAATATCATGGACTGGTATATTCACAAAAATCATTAGTGAAAGAGATCCTAAACTCACCTCAGCACTATGTAAAAATCTTCACCAACTATTTGGGACAAAATTATCCTTCTCTACAGCCTACCACCCCCAAACTGATGGTCTGGCAGAAAGGATGATCCAAACCTTGGAAGATATGGTAAGAATATTTTGTGCATATGGCCTTGAATTCAAAGATTGTGATGGATTTACCCATGATTGGTGTACTCTTTTAACAGCAATAGAATTGGCATATAAGACATCCATCCATGCCAGTACCAATCAAACTCCTGCTATTCTAGAAAAAGGATGGAATCCCAAATTACCTCAAGATTCCTTGAGGAAAGAATTGGTTGAAATACATGCTACAGCTGCTAGCTTCAAATGAATGCTAGACAAAGCTAGAAAGCATGCATTAAGGTGCATGGAAGACTATTTTGCATAAGCTAAGGACAAATGGGACAAGTCACATGCCAGTCCAGATTTTAAAGTAGGGAATTTAGTACTTGTATTCACCACTAACTTCAATAACATCAAAGGATCTAAAAATATCAAATATTCCTTTGAAGGAGCTTTTTTTATTAAGGCCCTCCATGGAAAAAGTTCTGTTGAAGTAGAATTATCTGAAGAGCTTAGCAATAAGTATCCTACATTCACAGTGAGCTTGATAAAGCCAAATAAATCTAGTGATGCTAAAAAATTTCCTCTGAGGAATAAAGTTTGCCAAGCTATACCTCCTGTTGAATCGTCTGGTATTAAGAAGATTACCAAAGTTCTCAAAGAAAGAAAGTTGAGAACCAATAAAGTAAAGGAATACCTTGTTAGGTACAGTGATCCAACTTGTGAAGATGAATGGCTAGCAGAAAAGGACATACCTGAAGCTACTAAACTTCTCCAAAGATTCAGACACACTAAAAATAACAATATTACAAAGTAATATTCTTTTTTAGGGGGAGGGAATGTGAGACTTAGAGTTATTTTCATATACCCAAAAGACCACAAATAAAAAAATAAGATACAAATATAAATAAAATGAATGTATTTATATTATCAAGATAAAAATGAAAATATAGATACAAATTTATATACAAAAATTAAGATTTAATTATAATTGAAAATCAAAATTACATTCAATTTTAAAATTATGAAAATGCATTTTTACTTGAAAAGATTAAGTAAAAATGAATTTTTAATAAAATTAATGAAATTAAAATATTTTTGGTAAAATGCTACAGGAAATATATTTTCACTTTCAATACAATATATAAAATTAAGAAATTTAATTCACCATTGAATTCCTCTTAAAAAATAAGGTGGGGCCACCTCTGGGTAAGATTTCTGTAACTCAACTCTAAATAAGCTTAAATTAAGTTTTTAGTATTTTCTGTACAAGAGTTGAAAATCCTCCAAACCTTAATTTAATTTACACCACATTTGGTGTTAACCATCAGCTTTTGTGTTAAAATTGAGGTGTTGTGTGTAGCTTAGAAGGTATGAGGAATTGAAGTATTTTCAATTGAAATGTCAAAATGTGTGCATGTATTACATAAGTGAACTTTAATTTACATATGAGGTATGAATTATTACACTTGTGTACTTCAAAGCTCAATCAAATTGTATGTGTAAATTTCAAGTGTATTACATGATGAGGAATTAAAGAAAAAAATAAATTGGAAAGATTGACTCTGGGGGGAAAAGGTACTCTAGCTCCAAGGGGGAGCCAGACCCCCAAATTCCTTTCTGAAAGCCACAGGATGTCAAACTAAACACAAAATTTCATCACTTTTGTCCTGGAAGTGAGTCACAGGGTCTGTGACTCAATTGATGATGAGGTTTTAATACCAACCAGGGTAGTTTTAACTGTTGCCAGGAGGGTAAAACTACTCTTAAGTTAGAAAAATATTAGTAAAAACAGTTTTAACTGGTTTCTACGTCTCTTACATACATTCTGACATGTTTTTAAGGCTCTAGACCAGGTATTACTACAGTAATGGCTGCTTTAAGGGTCTAAAATGGCTCAAACCAGCCCCTTTTTGTCTAAACCAGTGTTCAATGATGCCATAATTGGCTTTTCTATTTTCAGAGTGTTTTCCACGGCTGACAAGAGTAAACTTTACCTTTGGAATAAGAAAATTGATGGCAATAAAAGATTTCTTCTTTGCCCCACTTCTCTCTTCATGCTAGAATCTTCTCCTTTGAAGATTAGTTTAAACACTGTTAAACCAATCAATAGAAGATTCAAACCACCCTTTTTAAATCATTTTAAGCCTTTTAAACACGTGAAGAAAGTCATTATAATCATTGTTTGTAACTCTTATAATCATTTTTACCCCTTGAACCACCCAATGAGTGAATTAAAGCATCTTTCATCACTGTTAACTTTGTCACTTTGTTTCCAAATTCACTCTGGTCACTTTTTGACGTGTATTCTCTTTGAAATATCTTTTTATAGACCTTTTTATTTAATGAATTTCTTGCAGTTCTTTGCTTAATTAATTCCAATTTAAATTGCTCTTGAAGAAATTTCTTTTGTAGCCTTAAATATCTCTTGTAGAGTATTTTTGGATATATTTTTATTGTTGGTAAAACAATAAATCTTTATAATATTATTGTTTCATACTTATAAAGTCAATAAAATGAATTTGGTGTGTTTTCTTCTAAAAATACTGTTTCATACTATTTCTCAATTATATTTTACCTTATACAGCTCTTGAGGACAGGCAAAGTACTTGATTTTCAATCAAAGCTTCATATCCACACCTGAAAAGTGTGCTCCACTGTCAATAATCAATGGGTGTTGAGAATTGTCAATGCAAACAGTAATCCTTCTTGCTGTCCCATGTATATATGCCATTCCTTGAGTTGGTGTAACTAGGAATGTCTATGCATCTTGTGTTTTTTTACACAAGCTTTTATTTGCAGTGTCCTGTGGCATGCCTTCTTGCAATGGTATTCTCTGAATTTCCCATGGTGTTTCCCCTTGGTATTCCACTAGAAGTTCTTCTCTTGGGTCTTGATCAGCATCAGATTGTTCTCTGATGGCATCAAATATAGAGTCTGATTCAGAATCCTCTGTGTGGGATTCCTCCTCTGGGACTTTCTCAATCACATAGACCTTTCTCTGTGCCTTTGGACAGTTGTTGGCATAATGGTCTGTTGAACCACATCTGTGACAAGAATTCTTTTTATTTGCCATCTCTGCCACCCTTTCTCTGGGTTTGTTGTTAAAATCCACTCTGAAAGGTTGTTTCTCTTTGAAACCACTGCTTTTACATGAGGAAGATTTCCCTATATTTGTTCTTGTCCTTACATCTTTTAATATATTTGCAATTTCATCTAGAGTGAAATTTTGGTTGGATCTGCATTTAACTGCATGATCTAGTTCTCCTGGCATTTGTGTTAGGAGTTTGTGATTCCTCATCTGCATGTTCATTTGAGGATCAATGGCTTTAAATCTTTTAGACCGTCTAAGACACCACTCATATGGATCTTTGTCCACAGAGTACTTGTCATTTTCAAATGACATGGTCTTTTGCCATATCTCAGTACCATTGCTTTATTTTTGAATAATTTGACTCTTCTTCCATGGATATCTTTCATTTCTGTAAACCAAATTCTAGCATGTCCTTTGAATTCTTTATTAATTATAGAAGTAATCCAGTAGTCTTGTATGCTTGGTAAATCAATGAAGAGTCCATCAATATAATCAATGAGCTCCATATGATCATCTTCTCCTGTTCCAGGCAATTTGGGCCACCTTGAGGCCTCTGGAAGCTGTTCAAGGCTTCCCCCTCAGAATAATAAGTATTATCTCCATCTTTCTATTTAAATGTAGATCTTGCCTTATTCACCAATAAGGCATCTGGTTTGATGTCTTCTTGGTGGTATGGATTCTCCAATGCATGGCCTTCTGGTTGGGGCTTCATCTTTTGGTAGACAGTAAAGAATTTGTTTAAGTCTTGATCCAGCCAATCCCTGTCCCTTTTGAAGTGGTGTTGCTCTTCAAAGACTTGATTCAGTCTTTTGTTGGTTTCTTCAGAGGTTTTTCTCAATTGAGTCCAACTCTCTTGGATGGCTTGAATTGTAGCATCTTGTAAGATTGCATTTCTTTGCTACCTTTCATTTATTCTCTTGAAATAATCAAGTGATTCTTGAGTTTGCACTACAAATTGGGACATTTTTAACCAAAGTTCATCACTGTTTAGGTTACTCTCAGGTGTAACAACATTATTTTCTGTCTGAGTGGGGGTAATAATTCTATTGATGGGGCTACTGATTCTAGAATTATGTACAACAATTTCTGGCTGTTGTGTACTTCTTCTACCAAGCCAAACAGTTTCTGGATCATTGGATCTGAATCTCTCTGCCTTTGGTTGAAAGAGGTCTTGTTTTTGCCCTTGTATCCTTGTATTCTCCAGGAAGCTACCTGGGATTGTGAAGAATGGTGACTCTTGGCCACTGATCTGTTGGTTCCTGAATGGTGTGATGCTACTGGAAAGCTGGTTTGGCCTACTCTTTGTGAGCCTGAAGGAATCTGAGTATACCCTGTCTGGGTCAGCTGTTCTTCTATAGCATGGATAGTTGCTTGATTCTCTCTTATCCTGGTTGCCCTCTCCTCCAGAAGTCTGAACTGCCTGGTGGGATTCCAACCTTTTTTGATTACCAAAAGGTCTTTGAAGTCTATCTCTTTGAGAAATATCTTTTGGAAAATTGCTCCAATTTCTGCCCAGTGGGATGCTAAGTTGAACCTCTTGTTGTCCATACTCCATTGAAAAAGGTCTTTGAGGAGTTGGTGGAGCTGAAGAACTTTATCCATATCCTTCCAGTCCTCTGGCTTGAGGTTTATGTTGAATTGGAAAGTTAATGGCAGGGTGGGTATTCTTTCCCTCAATGTCTTTCCATCCACCACTGTGTCCAAGGTGTCCTCTTCCAGGTCTTCTGGTTCTGGACAAGCCTTCTCTGTCCTCAGGCTGGTTGCTTTGGAAGCCAAGGTTTCTGAGGTTTACAAGTGAAATATCAGTGTTTGCAAGCAGTCAACAACTTAATGATCTTAGGGTATTTACCTTTGACTGTGCCTTGTAAGAGTCTTTGTCTAGTGCTTTTGGTAATTTGCTTTTAGATGTTACAACTGCATTAATGATTGTAATCTTCCATGTACAAGTGATTAAGGTTGGTTTACCTTGTATTGATGCAGAGTATTGTGGTTTTCTATTCCTCTGAGTGGCAATTGGTTACACTTCTTAGCTGTGATAAGGCCTTCATTGTGACTCTTTCCCTTCCCTTTGCTTCCCTCTGGTTCTGAGGGTGTCACTGGTATTAGGAGTTTTTTCAGATACCAAGAAAGCAAAAAATATCAATTCAAATTCAGGAATATTTCTTATTTTTTGAAAAATCATTAAAGTAAAGATGAAAAAATAACATTGGGAAAGTTTTTAAATAAGTATATCTTTCATAAAATCAAATGATGATAGAAATTTCATTAAATATTAAAATTCTTATAGTTTTTGAAACAAAGCATATAGAAAGATATTCAGCTTCTTTTCTCATCAGTAAATATGTGTCTAAGATTTGACCTTTGGACTCAATATTCAATTTTACTTTGGTTAACCTCTTGTCAAAAGCTCAATAAACTAACCTTAAATATTTTTTAATTCAATTCTTGGGATATTGAATATGGAAATTTTATAATCCTCAAAAATGTTAAATTTATTCAAACTGAATGTGGTATGAAACATCATTCTTTTTGTTGGAAATTAGGTTCTTTGTTTAGCTCAATTGTTGAATAATTGGACTATATTCAATTTAATGCTTTGGATTTCATAGAAAAATGCAATATGATTTCTCTAATAGGGCTGAATTTTCAAATCAGTGTGGCTGAAAAATTAAATTAAATTAAATTTGTTGTATAAATTCTGTACTAGAGCTGGATAAATCATTTGGAACGACTAAATGCTTGGGGGATAAGGAAATTTGTCGTATGTGGTTCCCAATATCCCCAAAATTCTTTGATTGATGCATCGGGTCTCAAAGTCTATGCAAACCTTTTTCCTTTGACTCAAACTAGAATAAAAAAACACCGATCATACATTAATAATCAGATTAAAAAAATCAATACGTTTACACAAATTTATTGGGAGAATACAGCTCATACATTTATTGATATTTAGGAGGTGAATAAGCTATCTTGTCACATATAACCCATATTAAAATTTTGTGAAAAAAGTCAGATTTACAGTCATTGAATTTCGAATGAGAGACAAAACCAAGATTCACCTCTCATCTTAACTCATCAACATTGAGAAAAGAACCCCTAAATAAGGATAGTCTATCGATTCTTTAACAGGTCTCGTAAAAATGGTACAATATATTCTACCTTAGCTACGCTACAAAAAGAGATATTCCGAGAGATCTTATAGGAAAATCTCTTGGGTTGAGGAGGTTACCTACTTTCTTGGGTCAAAGACTACAAGGTTTCTTTTTGGTAATAAGTTTGAAGAGCTCAATAATGGATATATTCTGAGCCAAGTATGATTCTTTTATCATGGAAAATGGGACTGGTTTTGAATTCAGAAGTAATATTTGAGAGCTACATAGTCCATGAAAGTATAAACGCCTCTAATTGTGGGATAAAATATATTCCACCGTGCATAGAAATAGACATCAGTCTAGAATATCATAGAAAGCTGAAAGATTCAACAAAATTTCCAGATACTTATCTCTCAAGCAGAGAGAGATATTGAATTAGTAAGCTCTAATCCTCAGTACAGGTTTTATTGAAACTTAATACCACTTTATTTATGGGATACCTATTTTGAAACAATTCATATTTGTGAATGTTTTCTGTTCTTTCACCGAGAACTACCTTGAGACGCATGTAAGATCTTTATTATCCATTTTGATAAGATATTTGCCTTGTGATTTTTTTGCTCCGGAACTAGAATATGGGACCCTGAAAAATTGGAAAGGCGCCACTCCAAAGGAATTAGACTTTTTGGGTGGGTATATGGTTCCTGTATTTGCTAGCATTCACCTCCAGGTATACATCATCTCTTCTTGCCTTTTTTCACTTACAGCTTATCACTTCTTTTGTTATAAAAAGTATATTTCTTCACCCTACAGGGAGAATACCAGTCCTATTTTTTCCAGCGGGATGTTTAGAGGCCCTAGTCAGTACTCAAAGTCATTATGAGCTCTTTTCAGAGTTCCAAAAGAGATTTATATCATATTTTATCATTTTAAAAGGTATTAACCATGGTTTAGGCTTTCTAATGTTCTAACTTCCATGATAATTTGAATTTATTACACCATTTTGTTGTATATGATGACTTACACTTCAAGCTTAGCTACAGGTGAAGGTTCCCAAGAGTATATTGATGTAATTCCATGATTTCTCCACCTGCGAAGTAATAGAAAGCATATTTATTCTCTCTCATACTCCACAGTACAATAAAGATAAACGTTTTCTGGGTAGCTTAAGATTATCATTACTTATTTCTGACCAGTACTAATTAAAATTCTTATTCTGCCTGGGCTCCTTGTGTAGCCAAACAAAAAAACCTGATTATTTTCATTCATTCATACTTTAAGAGAATGTTGGGGCTAATTGGGTATTGTTTTATATTATCAAATAAAGAGAAAGTTCATTCCTTAATTATTTCCAATATGCATATTATTTCGGAAACTAGGGCTTCATGCAAACTCATCACTAAAATGTCCAAGAGTAGGGCCTGTTAAAAAACATTAAGTTATCTTATTATTTTCACACTTCTAGTTTTAGCTTCCTCACTACTTAGATTTCCTATTCAATATCCACTCCAAGCTATTTCATAGACCAATCCCACCACAAATTTTCATTACATTTTTTTTGGAATTGATTCACAAAGTCTGTGGATTTTTTACCAAACTGGGGAATTTAAATTTTTTTGCAAGATTTTAAAGCTACCTTCAAATGGAATTTTTTTCACAAGATTGGTATAAAGTCTCCAAGGCTCACTGCAGACACTTTTATATTTTTGAGTCCCCATAAGCAACCATAACTATATAAATAGTTTGCTTGTGGGCTAAAAATGGAAAAAACCTAGCCCTTTTTGAACTAAACCAGGGTCCAATAATTTTATAATTGAATTTTATTTTTAAAATATCATTCTCATTCACTTTTATAATATTTTCCCCTTTTTTAAGGAGGCCTTGATAATACAAAATATCATCTTCTTTTCCGCAAATTATTTCACTCCATATTCAGTTTAATTAGCATTTATGAAATCAATAAGTGATTCCGATAGCCAATTTTGAGTCATTTTGAATATTTTAAATTCGTATAAGATCATTCTCATATTTGATTGTAGATTTAATAGCCATTTTGGCCTTTAAACTACTTATAAGTTAATTGAAGCATCTTTCTTCCCTATAAAAATTTCCAGTCAGTTTTTATATTCATCCTGTCCACTTTTTGGAATTCTTCCTTTTTTGATATATTTGGCAAATACAGATTTCCCATATCAATGAATTTGGGTCCTTTTCTCAATTAATCCAAGGTAATTTTGCTTATTGAAATTATTTTTTTGCCTTAATTATCTCTCTTTTAGGTATTTTTGGACATGTTTCTATGGTTGATAAAAGAATGAACCTTCATGAAAAGCTGCTTTTTTTTCACTAATGAAGTGGAAAACGATAATTTGCATTTTTCCCTGTAGAAATCTTAAATTTACTATTTTGAATTCATTTTCACCTTACAAAATTCTTCAGGATAGATATGTTGATTTTTTAATTTAAGCTTCTAACACACACCTTACAGTAAAATTCAAATTCAATTAAAAATATAACAAGACTATTTTTGATTTTTAGGGGGATCTTAAAATCATTCTGGCTTTTTTTTCAATCTTCACTACCAACCTTTACCATGACACTTCCAATCTTGAGGGCTAAAGATCTATAAAATTAGAAATATCCAGCTTTTTTGACTGGAACAGGGATGAATGATTACGTGGTGGGCGTTTTCTGATTGCAATATAATTCTGACACACTTGTAAGTAATTTTTCACTTGTTTAAAAGAAATTTCGAAGCTATAATGGATCACATTATTTCCCTCCTATTTTCTTTCTTTGTTGAATTTTTTAAACTTTATAATTAGCTCAATTAGCTCTTAGAGATTTAAAATAAGCTCTCAATTGATATTAATCACCTTAAATACTTTATAGATCATCATAATACTTTTTTTGTATTGCCGATGATATTCTTAACCCTCCAATAACTCTTTCATAATGGCCTACCTTGAAGTTAAAGATCTCTTAACTTTCAATAATATTACTCACTAGGAGAACATCCAAATGAAAGAAGCTGAAGCAAAATTCAATACAAGATATTATCTCTAAGGAAGAGCTACAGAAAAATAGTAACTACCAAAATTCTATTAACCAGAAGTAAAAGAGAAAAGGGAAGAGATTATAATCATATTATCCAACCACAGGTGAGGGAGGATATCTTTGATCTAGAAGAGAGAAAGAGTATTTGTAAGTTCATTTGACCACTAAAATCAACTCTTAAACTAAAAAAGCTCATCATCACTTATTTCCATTATTATTATTTTGAAATTGAATCAATAAATGAAAAAATTAATCTAATATTCAAGCTTACTAGTGGAAAAATCTATTCACCTTTAAAAAGGGGTTGGTATATGTGATAACATAAAGACTTATCAGTGAATATAGCTTTAGTCGTCATTTAGCGGGTGAACCTGTATGTCAGCCTGTGACTCAATACCAGAGCACAAGCATGACAGCCAAAATACCATAAAGCAATGGTATAGCCAAGATACCACCAAAACATGGAGCTGAGCCAAGCCAGCTCAAAAGGTATCAAAAAAAAAGAAACCCACCTCTTTCTGAAAAAATAAGTCCCATCACCATAGGACAAGAAATAACAAAGTTATTCCTTCTCAAAGTTATTGCTGAGCATAAACCTCAAATTTCACCTCTCATCTAAAATCTAGAAGTGGAGGCTTAACCCCATCAAATGCATACTCAAAATGAATCTCTAAGCCAGGGCTATCCAATGGTACCAGCCAAACTGAGCTAGCACCAATATTACTGGAGTTATGGTCAATTTCAGGCCAAATAAGGGTGAACAAAACATTCACCTCTCATCTAACTTCTACAGTTTCAGTGTGGGATACTTGAAGTGGGGTCTTTTTGGAAAGAGCACAATCAGGGCTATCTGATGGTGCCATCCACTTCTTCATATCTCAACTATAACAGAAGGTATGAGGCAAACATGCTCAATACAGCTTTTTGCCCAAACCACGCCTATGTACAAAGACCTTGTACATGGGATAACTTTGTCATATTTATAGATAGCCATACCAAATTGGGTATCATTGTGTAGAGCTCATACAGGGCTATCCAATGAGCCAACTTTGAGCATGATATCTCAAAAACTGACAGAGCTATGGTCATTTGAAAGCTATAATCCCACAATATGACCAATACAGCTGTATCATGACAGGACACAGTTGTACTCTGATTATGAGGTGTCAAACAGACAAAGAAGCATGTTAATACTTCAATACCTCATAAGTCAGTCAATACTGGGGTCCCATACAGTTTCTGTACAGCATTCTACGCGTCATACACGTCAGAATCAGGCTGTGCGGTCCCCAGATGTAAATCTTCACCCTGTATTGGTGAAAACTGCCCAGATGTGGTTTCAAAACCACATCTGGGCCCAATACAGGCTATACAGGGTGTTTGCAAACCACAAGCCAGTGCTAGAGAGTGAAAAATCCTCACTTCCTCTACGTGGAAAGGTCTAGCACTCTTTCCACCCCATTTCAGGATAAAAGGAGGCTTTTCCACAGCCAGAATTGTCTCCCCATCCTGCTCTTAAATAACCTACGTAGTAAACTGTCAAAAACAGTTTTACTCTTGGTTAAATAATAAGGTATAATTATAATCTTTTATTATTGTAACCCAACAGATAAAGCTGCACCCAGGGCTTTCAACAGCGCTCACCACCACTATACCCAGTATAGTAAAGCCCTTTAACTTTATTTTAAATCATCTTAAAACTTTATAAATCTTTTTAAAATCATTTTTACCGTGTCACAAACATAGTCAAAGTTGTAGTTAGCCTACTTACATCTTTGTCATAGTTTCATCCTGATATTTTGGGGGCCTGGCCGTGTTTTAAAACCTTTTTTGGACTTATTACAAGTAAGTTTTTCTCTTTTTTATCATTTATTAACACTTTTTTTACCTCTTTAGGCATCATTTCTTCATAAAAATATTTTTTATATATTTTTTTTATCTTTTATTTAAAATACTCATATTTTTATAAGAGTATCTGTCACGTGGCTAATAACCACAAGACCAGTATTTTTGGTGTGTTTTGTATATAAAAACACTTTTAAGCCACTACTACATTCTTAATTCTTAATTGAATCAAGACAGCTCATACTTATAAACCAACAGTTGAGGCATGTTTGGGCACATTGTTAACTCCATTGCCCTGTAATACACCATCTTTGAAAGATTATACTTGCTAACTACAAGTATTCTGTAAGATATTGGTATACAAACAGTATACCACATATCAATAAGCTGTATTTTTGACAGAGAATTGTTAATTCAATTACACTGTCATCATACAAGGGCATATTTTAGTAATATACAAGCCCAGAGGCCATTCTTAGACGTGCAAAACCAGCCTTTTAAGAAGTCTTAACTGACATAAGCCCTCTTTTCCTGTTTGATTCAGTGGAAGAAAATTTCATACCACTTGAGACCCAGTCACAGGCCAACACACCAGTGACACCCTCAGAACCAGAGGGAAGCAAGGGCAAAGGAAAAAGACTTAGTGAAGGCCTCATTACAGCCAAAAAGTGGACACCAATAGCCACACGGAGGAGTAGAAAGCCACGAAACTCTGCTTCAATAAAAGGTAAACCAACCTTAACCACTTGTACAGGGAAAATTACTATAATTAACCCAGTTGTAACCTCTAAAGGTGAATTGCCCAAATCAGCAGACAACAAATTTGTACAAGGCACAGTCAAAGAAAATACCCTAAGAACATAAAGTTTTTGACTGCTTGCAAACACTAACATGTCTCCTGTACACCTCAGAGATCTTGGCTTCCAAAGAAACCAACCAGAGGACAGAGAAGGTTTGTCCAGAAACAGAACACCTAGAAGAGGACACCTTGGACACAGTGGTGGATGGCAAAACAATGAGGGAGATAATATCAACCTTGCCATTCACACTCCAATTCAACAGGAACCTCAAACCAGAGGACTGGAAGGATATGGATCAAGTTCTTCAGCTCCACCAACTCCTCAAAGATTTATTCCAATGGAGCATGGACAATAAGAGGTTCAACTTGGCAAGTCACTGGGCAGAACTTGGAGAAAGTTGCCAGAAGATCTGTCTCAAAGAGATAGACTTCAAAGACCTGATGGTAATCACCAAAGGTTGGAATCCTACCAGAAAGTTCAGACTCCTGGAGGCAAGGGCACAGAGGATAAGGGAGAATCAAGCCACTATCCAAGCTATAAAAGAACAGTTAACCCAGACAGGGCCTACTCAGATTCCTTCAGGCTCACAAGGAGCACACTAAATCAGCTCTCCAGTGGCTTCACACCATTCAGAAACCAGAATATCAGTGGCCAAGAGTCACCATTCTTCACAATTCCAGGAAGTTTCCAGGAGAAGACAAGGAAACAAGGGCAAGAACAAAGCCTTCTTCAACCACAGGAGGAAAGAGTCAGACCCCATTATCCAGAAGCTGTTAGATTTGGTGAAAGAAGTACACAAGAACTAGAAGTAGCTGTAAACCACTCTAGAATCAGTAGTCCTAGTAATAGAAACATTACCCCCACTCAGACTGAAAATAACATTGTCACATCTGAGAGTAACATCAACAGTGATACACTGTGGTTACAAATGTTCCAATATGCTGAACAATCTGCATAGGAGTTTGCAGAAATTAAAGCTGGCCAAGAGAGGATGAGAAAAACTCAAGCCTCCTTGGAACAGATAGCTAAGTACCTCCAGGAAGGATATGCTCAACTGAGCAAAGCCTCTGAAGAAACCAACAAAAGACTGAATACAGTCTTTGAAGAACAACACCACAGCAAAAGGGACAGGGATTGTCTGGACCAAGAAATAAACAAATTGTTTAATGTCTACCATAACTTGAAGCCCCAACCACAAGGCCAAGTTATGGAGAATCCATATCAACCAGATGACATCAAACAAGATGCCATGTTGATAAATCAGACAAGATCTCCATCACAATACCAGGATGGAGATGGAATGTCTTATTCAGAGAAGGAAGCCTTGAAACAGCTTCCTGAGGCCTCAAGCTGGCCCAAATTCTCTGGATCAGGAGAAGATGATCATATGGTACTCATAGATTATATTGATGGACTCTGCATTGATGTACCAAGCATACCAGAAAACTGGATCACCGCTAGAGTGAATATTGCATTTAATGGTCATGCCAGTATATGGTACACAGAAATGAAAGAAATCCATGGTGGAAGAGTAAAATCATCCAAAAGTACAGTAATGGAACTTGGATATGGCAAAAGACCATGTCATTTGAAAATGACAAATACTCTGTGGACAAAGATCCATATGAGTGGTGTCTTAGACAGTCTAAAAGACTTAAAGCCATTGATCCTCAGATGAACATCCAAAGGAGGAGTCACAAACTTCTGACACAACTGCCAGGAGAACTAAAGCATGCAGTAAAATGCATATGCAACCAAAATTGCACTATAGATGAAATTGCCAACACTTTACAAGACATAAGGAAAAGGACTAATATAGGAAAATTCACCCCATATAAGAGCAGTAGTTTCAAAGAGAAACAACCTTTCAGGGTAGAGTTTAAAGACAAACCCAATGAAAGAGTGGCAGAAGTGTCAAAGAAGAGGAACTCTTGTCACAATTGTGGTTCAACGGACCACTATGCCAACAACTGTCCAAAGGCAAAGAAAAAAGTCTATGCCATAGAGAAAGTCCCTGAGGAAGAACCTCCAACAGAGCATTCTGAATCAGACTCCATTGGTGACGCCATCAGAGAACTATCTGATGATGATCAAGACCCAAGAGAGGAATTTCTAGTGGAATACCAAGAGGAAACACCACTAGAAATTCAGGACATACAGTTGGAAGCAGGCATGCCACAAAACACTGCTAATAAAAACTTGAGCAAACACACGCATGATGCACAATCATTCCTGGTTACACCAACCAAAAGAATGGCATATATACATGGGACAGCCACAAAAATGACTGTTTGCATTGACAATGCTCAACATCCACTCATCATTGAGAGTGGGGCACACTTCTCCATAGTGGCCAGAATTTATCTGGATAACCACTTTTCAAATTGGGAAAAACAGCTCTTGCCCACTAAGGAAAAGAACTTTCAAAGTGCATCGGGGAAGATGACTTCCATTGGGTCAATTATCAAAGAGATAATTATACCCCACAGGAAAGGTAATATCAGACTCAACACAGAGTTTGTAGTGCTTGATAATGCCCACATCCAAGGGTTTTTACTGGGAACAGATTACCAGAGGATGTATGGGATAGACATTTACAACAGTAGAAATAAGCACATTGCCATTGGTACTAACAAGGAAAAGAAATTTTCACTTGATATATACCAGATATACTCTCAGGATCCACTAGAAGAACTTCTGAAGGAATTCAGAGAGGGACAGATTAGCACTACCCTCACCAGTAAACAAAAGCTAGGCTTACTGAAGATGCTGAGAAAGAACAGACCAGCCTTTGCCATTGGCAAAGAACCATTAGGAAAGAGCAAAGGCCATGACATATAACTATATCTGGATGTGGGAAGGCCTTATCCACCCATGCTTAGGAGACCTCCTTATCCAGAAAGCCTGGAAACCAGGAAAGAAATTGAGAAACATATCAATGAACTGCTGGATATGGATGTCATCAGGAAGATTGGACATAATTAAATAGTGGAAATTACCACCCCTGTCCTAAATAGCTGGCATGATGGCAAGTCTAGACTGTGTGGAGATTTCAGAGCTCTGAATAACTACACAAACGCAGACAGGTACCCTATACCCAGGATACCTCATGCCTTGGATAAATTGGCAAAGGCCAAATACATAACCAAAATGGATTGTATGAAAGGTTTCCACCAAAATGGAGTTAAACCAAACTCCATGAAATTACTCAGAATAATATGCCATATGGGCATATATGAGTACACCAGGATGCTATTTGGCATCAAAAATGCACCAGCCCACTTCCAAAGGATGATGGACACAATATTTCAAGAAGAAATACTGGAAGGGTGGATGGTGGTATATATTGATGATATCATTATATACTCAGAGACATGGGAAGACCATTTGCAATACATACACAGAGTACTAAGTAAATGCACACCCATAAATCTCAAAATTTAACCTAAAAAGTGCAATTTTGGCCAACAGGAGTTACTGGCTCTAGGACATAAAGTCTCAGGTCTTAGTCTGGCAATTGACCAGAATAAAGTAGCAGCAGTACTGCAAAAGCCAGTACCAAAAAGCATCAAAGAGATGCAATCATTTCTTGGGTTTTCTAGCTACTATAGAAACCACATCAAAACCTTTGCACACATAACTAGTAGTTTATACAAGTTATGTTCAAAAGATGTAGTTTTTGAAATAACCAAGGGAAGGAGGCATGCATATTAAAGGATCACATATGAACTCACAAATGCACCTGTTCTCATCTTACCTGACTTTGAATTACCATTCAAGTTATATATAGATGCAGCATGCAGTCAAGGCCTAGGAGCAGCCCTTCACCAAAGACAAATTGTGGATGGTGAACCAAGAGAAGGAGTAATTTTCTAAGTCTCAAGGCAGCTGAACGATTCAGAAGCGAGGTATGGGTCCACCCAGACTGAATGTCTATGTCTAGTCTGGGCTCTAGAAAAACTCCATTATTATCTGGAGGGTGCAGTATTTGAAGTCTACACAGACTGCACAGCCTTGAAATATTTACTGAACATGAAGACTACAAATAGACACATGCTGAGATGGCAAGTAGCCATCCAGGAGTGTAGAGCAAACATGACCATCATATACAAAGAAGGTAAAAGTCATACCAATGCAGATGGCCTTAGCAGATGGCCTCTGGACAATGTCAAAAGCAATTCAGCTTATGACCTTGAAGTTGAAGCCAAGATTCCTATCCATTTCATGGAAGTGGATAGGAAGAAGAACTTCAGACTTTCTGAATGGGCACCAGAAAGTGGTACCCTTGACAGTGGGAACACTGATTCAGAAGGAATAGAAACTCCCATACTGGGAATAAGTTCCTCAGAACTACACAATGAGTTTTTCAGTGCAGTACAGAAGTCTTATGCCAAGCACAAACAATGTGGCATATTACTACAGCTCTTTCAACAAAAGTACAGGAGTCCAGAACTGGAATCCCAGCTGGAAGAACCCTGGTTGAGGGCCTATAAGGACAACAAGTTTTTTCTTATAGATGGCCTGCTCTACCACAGAGAAAAAAACACAAGTGCACTTACAGTGGTAGACAGGGACCACATCTCCCTGATCCTACAGGAATGCCATGACTGCCCCTATATGGGACACATGAGTGAAGACAGGACCAAGGAGAGGGTAGCAAGCACAGCTTGGTGGCCCAAGTGGGAACAAGAGTTGGGTGAATACATCAACACTTGTGAAAGAAAGGCAAATACGAAACATGGGCAAAAGTATGGGTTACTTCAGGATATAGAAGAACCCAAACACCCATGGGACATTATCAACATGGACTGGGTTACAGGACTTGTCCCAGGAGGCAAAGAAAACCACAATGCCTGCTTGATCATAGTTGATAGGTTCAGCAAGAGCATGAGGTGCCTACCATGCCACAAAGAGGACACAGCCACAGACACTGCTCTGTTATTTTGGAAGAACATCATATCTACCTGTGGAGTCCCTAAAATCATCATTAGTGATAGGGACACAAAATTCACATCTGAATTTGGGACCAACTTGTATGACATGCTTGGCACCAAGCTTGCCTTTTCCACAGCTTACCATCCCCAAACAGATGGCCTAGCTGAGAGGATGATCCAGACTATGGAAGAAATCCTTAGAAGGTTCTGTGCCTATGGCATGGAATATAACGACCATGAGGGATATACACATGACTGGGTTACCCTTCTACCAGCTGTTAAACTGGCTTATAATACAAGTTAGCACTCTACCACAGGAAAAACACCTGCACTGGTAGAGAAAGGGTGGAATCCCCTGTTGCCTGTGGATCACTTAAAGAAGAATCTTCTGACCATCCACCCCACAGCCAAAGACTTCCATGATATGTGGAAGAAGGCTTGTGACAAAGCTGCCAAATGCATAGCTGGGGCAAAATAATATAATAAACAGAGGTGGGACAAGACACACATGGAACCTGACTTTAAGGAAGGGGACCAGGTGCTAGTGTCTACACTGAACTTTGATAATCTTAAAGGACCCAAGAAGATGAGGGACTCATTTGTAGGGCCTTTCACTATCATTAGGTTGATAGGAAGAAATGCAGTGGAAGTCAAACTTACAGAGGAATTTTCCAGGAAGCACCCAGTCTTCCCAGTAAGTTTGGTCAAACCATACTTCCAAACAAAGGAGAATAAATTCCCCTCCAGGAAGAAGTACCCCACACAACCTGATATAGTGGAAGTGGAGGACTCCCCAGGACCTGTGAGCAAGACATCAGGGCCAGGAAGATCAGAATTAATGGAAAGGATCAAAGACAATACTTAGTCAGATTCAAGCACCAAAAAGCTGATAAAGACAAATGGTTGGCAGAGGATGCCATAGCAGATGGGAACCTTCATCTAAGGAGATTCAGGGCCTCTAGGAGGACTGAACAGTCTCATAAATAATGAGCCTTTTTTAGAGGGAGGGTATGTCAGCCTGTGACTTAAAACCAGAGCACAAGCATGACAGCCAAAATATCATAAACCAATGGTATAGCCAAGATACCACCAAAACATGGAGCTGAGCCAAATCAGCCCAAAAGGTATCAAACGAAAGAGGAAACTCACCTCTTTCTCAAAACATAAGTCCCATCACCATAGGACAAGAAATAACAAAGTTATTCCTGCTCAAAGTTATTGCTGAGCATAAACCTCAAATTTCACCTCTCATCTAAAATCTAGAAGAAGAGGCTTGAACCCATCAAATTGGTACTCAAAATGAAGCTCTAATCCAGGGCTATCCAATGGTACCAGCCAAACTGAGCTAGCACCAATATTACTGGAGTTATGGTCAATTTCAGGCCAAATAAGGGTGAACAAAACATTCACCTCTCATCTAACTTCTATAGTTTTGGTGTGGGATACTTGAAGTGGGGTCTTTTTTGAAAGAGCACAATCAGGGCTATCTGATGATGCAATCTACTTCTTCATATCTCAACTATAACAGAAGTTATGAGGCAAACAAGCTCAACACAGCTTCTTGCCCAAACCACGCCTATGTACAAAAACCTTGTACATGGGATAACTTTGTCATATTTAATGATAACCATACCAAATTGGGTATCATTGTGTAGGGCTCATAAAGGGCTATCCAATGACCCAATGTTGAGCATGATATCTCAAAAACTGACAGAGGTCTGCTCATTTGAAAGTTATAATCCCACAATATGACCAATACAGCTGTATCATGACAGGATACAGTTGTACTCTGATTATGAGGTGTCAAACAGACAAAGAAGCATGTTAATACTTCAATACCTCATAAGTCAGTCAATACTGGGGTCCCATACAGTTTTTGTACAGCATTCTACGCATCATACACATCAGAATCAGGCTGTGAGGTCCCCAGATGACAATTTTCACCCTGTATTGGTGAAAACTGCCCAGATGTGGCTTTATAACCACATCTGGGCCCAATAAAGGCTATAAAGGCTGTTTGCAAACCACAAGCCATTCCTAGAGAGTGAAAAATCTTCACTTCCTCTACGTGGAAAGGTCTAGCACTCTTCCCACCCCATTTCAGGATAAAAGGTGGCTTTTCCACAGCCAGAATTGTCTCCCCATCCTGCTCTTAAACAACCTAGGTAGTAAACTTTCAAAAACAGCTTTACTCTTGGTTCAATAATCAGGTATAATTATAATCTTTTATTATTGTAACCCAACAGATAAAGCTGCACCCAGGGCTTTCAACAGCGCTCACCACCACTATACCCAGTATAGTAAAGCCCTTTAATTTGATTTTAAACCATCTTAAAACTTTATAGATCTTTTCAAAATCATTCTCACCGTGTCACAAACATAGTCAAAGCTGTAATTAGCCTACTTACATCTTTGTCATATTTTCATCCTGACACTGTATACATCTGCAACCATGGGACCTTGAGGATTCAATTTTATGAATATAAGTGAGTAGAATTAAAATATTTTTTCTTAGTATATTTATTCATAAGATATATATTCTTTACCATATTTGGAAAATGCAGTTACTGGACTGTATTTTTGAATAAAGTCTTCATACTGCATATGGGAGACATGCCTTCTTTGCAGAAGTTATTGGTTATGAAAAATCTTTATTGTAAAGTTAGACTAAGGAAAAGGTGATTAGGTTTGAGCTACCTTTGGAGGATCCTTATTTCATAATAATCCTGCAATGATTTTTTTGATTCCGTATTGAGATTTAAGTTCTGTAGCACACTTCCAAGAATGAAATCAAACCATCTCTTTCACTTGAAATTCTTTAGTTAGTTTTAAATTTACTATGGTTTTTTTAAAGTCTTTCCTCATTAAATATCATTTTTGGATGTTCTATTTTTCATATTTATTTCTTTCAGTACTTAGCTCAGTTAAACCAAAATATCATTCCTTTAAAAATTCCTTTTTAGCCTTCATATATGTCTTGAAATGTAATTTTGGATAAATTTTGATAGTTTTTTTTCTATTATCATGACAATCTTAAAGATTAAAATTTTAGCAAAATGTTTCCTTTGGATCTCCAAAAATTACACTTTTGACTTATTTTAACTCAAACAAATGTTTACAATAGGAGAAGTACTTAAGGTTTGATTAGGCTCATTATCACAGCTCACAATATCCCTTTCTATTTGAAGTATTATCTATTCATGAAACAAAGGTTTTTTAAGAGTTGAAATAAAATAAACGCCATAACACATACCTCATTATTTAGGTAATTAAGTTTTTCAATGATGAGTGCATCACTGAAAGATTTGTCAAAATATAAATCATATTTTTCATTATAGGGATTTCCTTATTGGAGTATATCTGGAATATGCTTTGTTTTTCTTGGAAGTCTTTGCGGTTTGGGTCTTGTTTTATGATGCATGAAAAACTTTGTATTAAGATAGGATTTTATTTAATTAGGCCAATTAAAGATCTGATATAATTTTGACTTTCTCATCTGATTGTGTTACAATTTCATAATATAATAATGCTTCTTGATCTAGTGTTTATTACGAATTCCTAGTACATTCTGATAACTTACTTAAGTAATTATTATGAGCATTAAGCTATTATTCAAAATTGAGGATTTTTTTGAAGCTACCATGAATTAAAATGATATGATCCTCAGATAATCTGATTGAAATGCATTTAATAAGTGTCTGGATCCTATTTCTAGGATTACTCATTAGGAAGCTGATTGGCTTAAATATCTTTCTTTTAAATTTGAATCGGTGAATAATATCTCTGCAAAACCTTTTTCCTGACCCAGAGATTATTCAATATTTTCAAAATATATAGTATTTAATTTTTATTGAAGCCCTTCAGACTCTATAATAAAGGCATTCTTGTGAGCCTGCAAGCATTAAAAGAATTACATGATACACAAACTCTAAACACTTTCATTAAATTTTCTTTGAATTATTTCAATTAATCTGTGTAAATTTACTTTTAAATTTGTTTTCTTCTATTTTTTGTTTACAAGTCACTCATTTAAGATTAGTTGTTATAGTGATCTTATTTAAAAGTCACTCATTTAATTTTTGTAGTTATAGAAACATTGTTGCATCTTGTTTCTATAACACCCTTTTACCTTGTTGAGATAGTGACTTTGCTTCTATAACAACCACATATTGTTTTTTTCATATATTGTTACAATAACAATACTCTTTATTATAAAAGATGTATTAGTCTATTTGTGTTTTTTTTATTTTGTGACTAAAGCATTTAAGAGGAACATTCTGCTTGAGAATGATTCCTCAGATCTCTTATCAATATATTTTTTACAATGAAAATTACTTAATTTTGATTTTGAAAACTTAGTGCTCTCACTTTTAAAAGTCATTCAATTCACTTTACCCAGCTATAGTACCGTTGAAGCTTAAATCCCAGCAGTACTCTATTATAAACAAGAGTGAGGCATCTATTACTTATAATAATAGTATTCCACTACAAATTAGTTTATTAAAATTACTAATAATTAGACTGGAAGCCACGTTAGAGGCCCCAAGCTAACAATTCTAATCAAATTTATTTTTCTTAACCTTATATGTATAAGGAAATAATATTCTAAAGACTGACTGTTTTACCAACAATAAATATTTATACAAAAAATACTCTACAAGAGATATTTAAGGCTACAAAAGAGATTTCTTCAAGAGCAATTTAATTTTTAATTGATTGAGAAAAAAACTTCAGGCAATTAATATAAGAAAAAAGTCTATAAAAATAATCTTAAAAAAA
The DNA here is from genome assembly GCA_023105745.1 of Austropuccinia psidii. Classification (NCBI taxonomy): domain Eukaryota; kingdom Fungi; phylum Basidiomycota; class Pucciniomycetes; order Pucciniales; family Sphaerophragmiaceae; genus Austropuccinia; species Austropuccinia psidii. The sequence continues at coordinate 22,813,795 of JALGQZ010000017.1, read as the reverse complement.
CACACCCAAAAGTGACAAGAGTGAATTTGGAAACAAAGTGACAAAGCTAATAGTGATGAAAGATGCTTTAATTCACTTATGGGGTGGTTCAAGGGTAAACATGGTTATAAAAGCTACAAACAATGATTATAATTATTTTTTCATTTGGTTAAAAGGTGTAAAACAATCTAAAAAAAAGTGTGGTTGGAATCTTTTACTGATTGGTTTAACAGTTTAAACTAATTATAAAAGCAAAAGATTCCAACAGGAAGAGAAAACAGGGGCAAAGTAGACATCCTTTTATAGCCACTAATTTTGTTACTCCAAAAGTAAATATTAATTTTTTCGTTAATGAAGAACACTCTGCCAACAGAAAAGCCAATTATGGCATAATTGAACCCTGGTTAAGACCTAAAAAGGGATGGTTTTAGACATTTTGGATCCTTATATTGGCCATTGCTATAGTAATACCTGATTTTAAGCCTTTAAAAATGTAAGGTGTGGATATGAAACTTTGATTAAAAATCAAGTACTTTTCCTGTCCTCAAAATTTGTATAAGGTAAAATTCAGTTAAAAATAGTATGAAATATTATTTTTAAGAGAAAACACGCCAATTTTATTGTTTATAACTTTATTAGTATAAAACAATAATATAAAAATTTATTGTTTTACCAACAATAAAGATTTATCCAAAAAATACTCTACAAGAGATATTTTAAGGCTACAAAAGAAATTTCTTCAAGAGCAATTTCAATTGGAATTAATTGAGCAAAGAACTGCAAGCAATTAATTAAAGAACAAAGTCTTTAAAAAGAATATTAAAGAGAAAACACGCCCAAAAGTGACCAGAGTGAATTTGGAAACAAAGTGACAAAGTTAACAGTGATGAAAGATGTTTTAATTCACTTTTGGGGTGGTTCAGGGGTAAAAATGATTATAAGAGTTACAAACAATGATTATAATGATTTTTTCACGTGGTTAAAAGGATTAAAATGATTTAAAAGTGGTGGTTGGAATCTTTGATTGATTGGTTTAACAGTTTTAAACTAATTAATAAAAGGAAAAGATTCTAACATGAAGAGAAAAGTGGGGCAAAGAAGACATTCTTTTATAGCCATCAATTCTCTTACTCCAAAAGTAAAATTTACTCTTGTCAGTCGTGAAAAACAGTCTGACAACAGAAAAGCCAATTATAGCATCATTGAACCCTGGTTTAGACCAAAAAGGGCTGGTTTAAGCCATTTTTAGCCAATTTTAGCCATTTTAGACCCTTAAATCAGCCATTACTATAGCAATACCAGGCCTAGAGCCTTCAAAACACGTCAGAATGTGTGTCAGAGGCGTAGAAACCAGTTAAAACTGTTTTTATTATGATTGTTTTATCTTAAGGGTAGTTTTACCTTCTTGGCAACAGCTAAAACTACCCCAGTTGGTATCAAAACCTCATCATCAATTGAGTCCACAGACCCTGTAACTCAAGTCCAGGCCAAAAGTGATGAACTTTTGCGTGAATTTTGACATCCCACGCCTGTCAGCAAGGATTTTGGGGGTCTAGCTCCCCCTTAGAGCTGGAGTTCCTTTTCCCCCCCAAATTTAATCTTTCCAATTTATTTTTCCTTTAATTCCTCATCATGTATTATACTTATAATTTACACATGTAATTCAATTCAATTGTACAGTATAATACAGTAATAATTGACACCTCATATGTAATTCAAAGTTCACTTATGTAATACACGCGCACATTTTGACATTTCAATTGAATTCAATTGAAAATACTTTAATTCCTCATAACTTCTAAACTAAACACAACACCTCAATTTTAACACAAAAATTGATGGTTAACACCACATGTGGTGTGAATTAAATTAAGGTTTTGAGGATTTTCAACTTTTGTATTGAAAATACTAAAAACTTAATTTAAGCTTATTTAGAGTTGAGTTACAAAAATTTCACTCAGAGGTGACCCCACCTGATTTTTTATGAGGAATCCAATGGTGAAATAAATTTTATATGTTTATTTATTGGATAAAAAGTTATAATAAATTTTATTTAACTTTTTTCCAAATTTATTTATTTTTTCACAATTTTGTTAAAATTTCATTTTTACTTAAATTTTTCAAGTATAAATGTAATTTTACATTTACAAAATTTAAAGTAATTTTATTTTTAAATTATAATTAATTTTTTATTTTTAATATAATTTTATATTTATATTTTTTATTTTTATTTTAATAATATAAATAAATTTATTTTATTTATATTAATATGTTATTTTTTATATTTGTGGTCTTTTGGGTATATGAAATTACCTCTAAGGCTCACAAAAAAACATAAGAGTGTGTGTAAGCGACAGCAAAACCAGTTAAAACTGTTTTTACTCAAGGGTAGTTTTACCCTTGTGGAAACTGTTTCACCTGCCCTGGTTGGTCACAAAACCTCATCATCAATTGAGACACCAACCCTGTGACTCAATTCCAGGCCAAAAGTGATGAACATATGTGTGTATTTTAACATCTCACACCTGCCAGCAAAGAACTTGGGGGTGTGGCTTCCCCTTAGAGCCAAGATTCCTTCTTCCCCCCAGAATCAATATTTCCAATTTATTTTTTCTCTAATTCCTCATCATGTATTGTAATTGTAATTTAAATATGAAATTCAATTGAGTCTTTAAAGTACACAAATATAATTGCTGATACCTAATATGTAAATTAAAGTTCACTTATGTAATACACATTCACATTTTAACATTTCAATTGAAAATACTTCAATACCTCATAACTTCTGAACTAAACATAACACCCCAATTTTAAAACAAAAATTGATGGTTAGCACCACATGTTCTTTGAATTGAATTAAGTTTTTGAAGATTTTCAACTTTTGTACAAAAATACTAAAAACTTAATTTAAGCTTATTTAGAGTTGATTTACAGAAATTCTTCCCAGAGGTGACCCCACCATATTTTTCATGAGGAATCCAATGGTAAAATAATTTTCATATGTATATTCATTTGATAAAAAGTTAGAAATTTTTTTTTTAAATTTTTTTCCAAAATATTTTAATTTCAATATCTCTTTTAAAAACTGATCTTTACTTAATTTTTTCCAGTAAAAATTTATTTTGAAAATTTTGAATTTCAAAGTAATTTTACTTTTAAATTGTAATTAAAATTTCAATTATGTATATAAGCTGTATATTTATACTTTAATCTTTTACTTTACAATATAAATAAATTTATTTTATTTACAATTGAATAATTATTTATTATCTGTGGTGTTTTGGGTATATAGAAATATCTCTAAGGCTCACAATACCTTCCTATTTTCAATTTTCTTTTATTATCAAGTTCTGTTGTAAACCGTTCATGAAAATTACTCCAATTCTCACCTTTCCTAAGTAATATAGGAAATAATTCCAAAAGATCAATTTTCTTTAAAGAATTTTACTTTTACAGCAATCAAACTTTTTTAGGATTTTTGGATTGGATTTCCAGTTTCTTAATAAATCAAAAAATATTGCATTTTTAGTTTTCTTTTTAAAGGAATTCTTTAAAGAAAAGAGATTTTCTGTTCAATACTCAATCTATTACATCCTTCAGACACAGAGTTTGTTTTGGTATATAGCTTAAAAATTGGATAAAACTATATGGGAACACAATATTTCCTTTTTACAATCCACTTGAATTGTTTTTTTGAGAAATGATTTATTTTGGACCTTCTTTTGATGCACATTATAAGATAGATAAACACTTTCATTCCTTATATTTAATCCATAGCAGGCTAGTTTCAATAAATGATAAGTAATCTTATTCATCAATCCGGGGTGTAAAGATTTATTTCTTTGGCTCAAGTGGCTAAATTTGCATATGATATGAGTCTCAGTGAACTCAAAATCATCAAAATTAGGCTTCAATTTCCACTGTTACAACTAATTTTCCTTAGTCGCCTTCACCAACGGTTACCTCTCAAAATCATGTATATGGTCTATTCTCTATTTCCTTAATTGAAATAATTTTCCATTTTTATCAGCTATATGTTTTTTGTAATAGAAGCACCATCATCTTCTTGTTTTCCTTTGGTCCTTTAAGGTATAAATAACATCCCTTAAGGCCTTTGTAATCTTTCCTCATCATTTTTATGGTGTTTCTTTCTCTTATTGTTCTTAAAATCCTTAGGTGACTTTTCTCCTTATCTTTCAGTCTATGCTGTGTCAGTGCAATTGACCAACCTTGATCTTTTGATTGTTTTTCTTTCTCTTATTTCTCTAAAACTCCTCAGTTTATGTTTCCAGGAGTGCTAATAAAATAATGGAAGAAATCACTTTCACAATAACAAAAAAATCATTCCCCTTGAAAATCAGTCATATCAGATTCACCTTTTTTCTTCTTCTCCTTAAATGAGTGATCCCCTTTTTAGAAATACTTATGAATTTTACTACAGACTATCTATGCAATCATAAAATAAAATATTTTTAAGGGACCCAAACACCATGAATCCAAAAAAGGCTAAAAATCTTACAAATATCAATTTACTTTGAGAATTAACCCAGAAAAGATTATCCCAATCCCTCAAAGGTATGACTCTTTTAGAGCCCTTGTACTTAACTAACTATTTGGCCTGGAGCAAAAAGATCAACCTAGCCCTCAGTATGAGGAATCTAGATATATTTATCAACGCCAAAAACACATCTGCCTTAATAAAGGAGCCAGAAGAGGCGGAGGGAATAAATTTCCTGAAGAGAAGTTGTAAGAAAACCTACGCATATTGTCTAAGTCAAGAAAACTTTGGCAAATTCTATGACCAAGAAGTCATATTATAAAATCCTTCCTTCTAGTGGGAAAAGATCAAAATACACTATGCTACTTCATCAGAAGAGAATCGTGCAACTGTGTTTTCGAAAGTCTTTAGGCTTACCATGGATGAATTTCACATCAAAGAGTTCATCACTGAGCTCAGGAACCAAGTCAGCTTAGTCAAAATGATGGGCCACAAAATATTCAACTTTGAAACCTCAAAATCATTCTTAGAATTCTATGTCCTTCGATCTCTTCCTTCATCCTTCCAGATTATCACAAAAATTATCTATCAATCCACCCAAATATTGGGTACCTTCCCTTCATTTAAAAAATTCCTGGCTGAAATAGAAATCTCACTACGTAGAAAGCAGGAATCCTTAAGTAAGAACTTTAGTGTCCTAAAATCTCAAGGGATTCAGAATCCCAGGGCAAAATGAAAAAACGGAAATCATGATTCTGCTTCCCCGCATGCCGAAGAAGAATCTTTTGAGACTTATTTCTAAAAATTAGAAGCATTATGAGCACAAATAAATGAAAGGGAGAAAAACAAGTCTGGAAGCCCTCAGCCCTCAAATCTTTAGCAATCACTATGCAAGAATCTTGGAAAGTGGAGCTTCCTACTCTCTGTTCAAATATTGTAGTAAATTGATTTCCACAAGATCTAGTAGTATACCTTTATCTTTGGCTGATGGTAATAGTATGGTAGCTAGGAAAATTGGAACTGCAGTAATTCCTCAGATTAATGGTTCTGTTATCCATCTTTGTAAATATCTGTTTTTTCCTCCTGTTTCTAATCCCCTCATTTCCCTACGTTCCTTCGTTGAAAACACTTCTTGCTTTTTGGGATTGGAAATATTGTCAAACCTATTAGAAAAGATGGGGAAATTCTCCTTGAAGGATCCTTGAAAGAAAATTTTTTCTAATTAACCTTGAAAAACACTCCAATAAATGTTATTTAATCCTTTCCAAATCCTGCTCTTGGGAATTCTAGTCTAAAATATGCAAGAAAAATTAGGCCAGATATTGATTTCTCTCTTGCCAACTTTTAAAACTTCCTGATCTCCTAATCTCATGGTTTAGCATTCTCAGGAGTTTTTTCTACCCCATCAAAGCCACTTCACGTTATCCATCTACACCTTTTCAGACCCCTTACTCGTCAATCCCATGGAGGTAGAAAATCTATATTTCAAATTATTGATAGCAACTTCTCGACTTACTTTGTCTATCTCCTGTCTCACATGTCTCAAGAATTTGAAAAATTCAGAGAACTCAAATCTTTTTTCAAAACAAAAACACAATTAAAGATGATACAAGTAGTTACGGAAAATGGAGGAGAATTCTCCAGAAACAACTGAAAGAACTTCCTCAAATATTCAGGAGTCTAAAGTAATTTTACTTCTCCTCATACTCCACAGAAAAAACCTTTTTCTAAAGTATCAAACGGTTCACTTCTTGAGTATACCAGGTGTTTACTACTTTACTCAAGACTTCCTAACTTTTGGTGGGGTGAGGCCGTCTCAACTACTACTTGTTTACTGAATCGAACTCCTGTTTCCCCTTCAAGATTCAAAAGCCATTATCATCTCCTTCCCAACAATTCTCCAAAATTAACCAATCTCAATCCTTTTTACTTCTTTTTTAGCATCAAAATCAATAAATGCAATGTTTCTACAAAGCTTTCCCCTTGAGTAAATAAGAGCTTCCTCTTAGGTTACTCTGAAATACACAAGATCTTCAAAGTGTTCAATTATGACACTTGTAAGCCTCAAATCACCCATGATTCAGTTTCTCTTTATGAATGTCTTGGATATCTTCATCTCTCGAATAATTAGTAAAAAAAACCTGTTTCCCCTCTACTGTTTAATTTTCCGTTGAGAGAAGACTACTCTACTCCAAATAATCCAAATCATCCACCTAGTCCTTCTCCTGAGAATCCACAAAACAATTGTCATTCCTCTCTTCCTGTTTCTCCCTTTCGCTTTCTCCTCTTATTCCTTCCTGTACTTCCCATTATGAGCTGTCTCAAATCCCACACCTGGTGGGAAAAAATCCTCCTCTACCTGCTGTTGATTGAGAGGTTTCACCTACATATTTACCAAAAGGCTGGGTTATGGAATATATATCTTTGGTCGCTAAAGAGGACATATCCTCTGGTATTTATCCCGTAAAAAGCCTGGCCTACAAAAGGAACCAAAGCAAGAATTCTTCAGTAATTCCTAAGAATTACCACCAAGCCATTAATCTTCCAAATTATGAAGATTGGATTCAAGATGTTGGTGACTAATTATAGGTTCTTGAAGAAAACAAGGTTTAGATTCCAGTGACAATACCATCTAGCTCCCAAATATTAGGCTCAACCTGTTTTTTTCATGAAAGATAATACAAATTTGGGAATATTTTGTTCTATACAGAATGACTTTGTTTCCGCGGAGATTCTTAGAGGGAAGATATTGATTTACATGAAACATATGCACCTACAGGAAGTCTAGCTTTTCTATGTTTCCCTATGAGCTATTTTTCTGTTAAAGATTCAGAAATCCATCAAATGCATGTAAAAACAGCTTTCTTACACGGTTTTCCTCGAGAAGCTGTGTATATGAGGTATGCTAATGGTTATCTGAAAGAAAAGAGCTTAAGGAGGCAGGACTATTGTTAGTCTTAGCCAATATCAGGAACAGGGGAGACACTATTGAGCCTTACGGAGGCAGGACTATTGTTAGTCTTAGCCAAAATCAGGAACAGGGGAGACACTATCGAATCTAGTAGTAAAACAAAGAGAGACAACAAACAAGATAAGATTTCAAGGAAACATAGCAGTGACGAATAAAAAGTAGAGACCTTGAGGAGGCAGGACTATTGTTAGTCTTAGCCATTATCAGGAATAGGGGAGACACTATCAAACCTAGTAGTAAAACAAAGAGAGACGACAAACAAGATGAGGCTTAAAGTAGTTACATAAAGAAGGGTCTTATATAGACATCAAAGTAGTCGTCTCATGAGGGACTTCATCTCATATGATAAACTATCTAAGGTAGGTTGAATAAATGTAATCTCAGATAAGAGTTATCTGAGATAGGTATAACACAACTACATGAACAATTTAAGAGTGAAGTATCTACAACGTAATTATTCTAAGATGAAGAAATTAATAAGATAGTAATAAAGTAGGTTCTATTCTTTTATTATCCTCACCCAATAGAACCAGGCACATTCCTGATGTTAAGAAAATAATTATATGGGCTTAAGAAAATCCCTAGGTTCTGGTACCAGCGCCTTGTCAAAGTATTCAACTCCTTAGGCTTTGATACTAAAGATGCTGACGCTTTCTTATTTGTAAAATGGAAAGAAGATAAGCCGTTTATAGTTTGTGTTCACATGGACGTTATGGCTATAGGGGGAAATGCCTCATCAGTGTTAATTTTAAGCAAGATATTCAGAAATACTTCGACATGGATGATGAGAATGAAATAGTATGTGTGTTGGGCATCAAGGTAGTCCAAGGCCAAGAAAAAAGGACAATGAGCATATCTCAAGAATTGTTTATTTACAAGATCCTTGATGAATTAGGCATGGTCAATTGAAAAACAGTGGCTACTCCAATGGTCGCTGGGTACTGACTGAATTTTTCAAACCAAGACAATTAAAATCACACCTTTCAGTATCAAAAGGAAGTTGGACTTCTGAACTATCTTACAGCCTGCACCAGGAATGACTTGGCCTATTTAGCCTCCCCCCTATCATAGTTTCTTGATTCTCCTTCTGGCGACCACGTTTCCGCATTCAAAAGGATCTTGAGGTATCTACAGGGAACTAAGAAACGCTTACTGGTTCTTGGTGGGGACAACTCCTTTTCATAAATTACTGTATTTTCCGACTCTGGCTGGGGCAGCGATTACTATGGAAAGTCTTTCTGAGGTTTTGGTATTTTATTTAGAGGGTTAATAGCCTGTAAAACACCGAAACAGGAAGCCACTGAAGCAGAACTGAAGGGGCTTGTAGAACTCACTCAAGATGTTTTTTGGTTCAAAAAACGTTTGTTCAGTCTCGAAATCAAACCAATCTTTTGGCTCTTTTTTGACAATAAAGGTTCAATATCATTATTACACAATCCGCTCTATCATAGCAGAACTGGAAATCTTAGTATCAATATCAACTGGTTACGGGATCTAATTATGGATAAAATTGTCTTCCTTTCATATGTGTCAACCTCTGAAATGTGGGCTGAAATATTTACCAAAGGACTTTGGAAACCAAAACCTCAAATATTTTGTTACAATGTTGGACCAATTGCCCTATCCAGAAAGAGGTTTTATAAATATTAAAATTGACTTTCCGCTGTGAAAACTAATTTTCATTTGTCAACTTGACCAAAAGTCACCTCTTAACATCATTTTCATAGTATATTATCTCTTTCCCTAATTAAAAGAAACTTCCATTGTTATCACCTAGGATTCTTTTTAATATCAACACCATAATCTGCTTGTTTTTTGTGATTGCGTTAAGGTTCTTTCTCTTATTCCACTTAAGCTACTCTGGTTATCTTTCTCCTTATCTTTCAGTCTATTATTTTTTAGCTCAATTGACTCACCGTGAGCTTTTCGAAGGTTTTTCTTTCTCTTATTGTTCTCAAACTCCTCAGAAGGTACTAAATGAAATCAAATAAAATTTGAAGGAGCTTTTATTTGGTAAAGGAAGGTGTTCCCATGAGCTTAATGGTATTTATAATGGGATTTTTACTTCACGTTCTCACAAATACAAGTATTTCAGCTTGAAAATTTACTAATAAACATTTGAAGTACTACAGCTCACTGGGTATTTGCCTTCTTAAAATAATACGAGAGCTTTTTTTCGGGTATTATTTATTGCTAAATGGAAAATAAACTAATCATTAATTTGTGTAATTAACAAAAAATTAATGAAATTTACCTAAAGATGAATAATGAAATGAGACATATATATGATATTCATACAGGGATACTTGTAAGATAATAAGTCTGGTAAGATAAGAATACGATCAGCAATAAATCTCTGATCTGTAGTTCATTTCAATAGGATGCATACCTGGAACTATGAAAAGCTCAATTTTGTATAAATAAAAACTAATTATTAATCTAGATGTAAGAGTAACCACACTTTAGCAAGAAAGTAGCAAAAAGAAAATGAATTGATGACTTGAGTTCAATGGCCAACAACTCATGCACACACACCTTGTGTAAAAAAATTAAACAGTAATAAATTCCTTGAGGATTCGATGCGATAAGGAAAATTCTAAGGATTTTTTTGATTGTCCGTATCTTGCCTGCTGACACAGGTGATCTTATAGAGGTGTGACCTCTTATTACCCCGCATAAATCATGTATCGCAAGCTTACTTTCTAGGAACCTCATTCTCTTTTGGATGAAAAAATCTCAGATCTGGATGTCTTAAGCTCACAGGCTACCTCAGATTGGTAGAAGCTTTCTTGCTTAACACCCCTGCTGTCTTCTAATATGAGAAGAATATGTTTTCTCAATACCCGTTGGAGGGCTGGTCGACACATAGCTTTTGTGAAGAATCTACCGCATATCAGCTGATGCTGCATACTGAAATTTAATCTCCAATTTTTTGATCACTTATTGGATTTAATGAATTTTAATTTCAACATGAATCATCCTGATTTCATTGGTGTTTCTGTTGCTGTTTTCTGTGTCAATAAATCCCTGATTATCTTCATATATGGTTCTTTCACCAATGTTTTTGAAGATCTTGATTTATTTTCCTAATTTTCAAATCCCTAACAGCTCTTTAGTCAAGTCAGTGAGTTCCTTTTACTCAGCTTCTACTGAGAACAACAAAGGAGTGGGTTGTTTACATGTTCTCCGGATAATCATACCACCGTTAAGGGTGATAAAATAACCTGTTACTGATCTGCGGGTCATTCTACAGTTACCCAAATCTTCATAAGAGTATGCTTCTAGTGATCTCATGCTCCCCTTTTTGAATGTAAGCTTAAAATCAGAGGTTCCTTTTAGATAGCTTAAAACTTGTATAAAGCACTTCCATTGTTGAATTCCAGGTTTTGCTAGATATTGGGACAAGGCACTTGCGGAGTACGCCTAATATGGTGTAGTGGAACTGATGAGGTGACTTAAGCTTCGTAGAGCACTTTCAAAATTGATGTTAAGGTTTTTTAATTCTTCATTTTGGAAATCAGAAGCCCCTTACAGGCGTAAATTAGGGATCATTGTAGTAGCTGTTAGTCTGCAGTCAGTCATGCCATGAAGTTCTCATAAGGATAAGTATAATGGGCTTGCGATCACATGATTTAGCTTCTCTGATGGTAAATTTCAATTCCCAGAATCAGATTGTCTGACCCAAGTATTTTAGTTCTGAATTCTGATGCTATTTCTCTTTTGAATGAATTTAGGTCTTCTCCAAATACCCCAATATCACCCACATGTACAAACAATCAGCGTGGTTTCTCTCCCTCTCTGTAAAACACCCATGAGTAGGTGTTTGACGTTTTAAATTTTTTTCTTTCAAGTCAAGATGATATTATTTGGTACCAAGCTGGAAGAGTTTTTTTTAACCCATAAATTGCCTTTTTAGCTTTTGGAATACCTTCCTTTTTTCACTTTTCAGTCCTTGAGAAATGGATAGGTATACATTTTCCTCAATGACAGAATTTAGGAAAGAACTCTTCATATCAAGGTGCTAGAACTGAAAGCTTCTTGGTGCATTAAATGAGATTAGTTCTCTCAGAGAATTTAGTCTTGCGGTTGGTTAAAAGGCTTTTGTAGAATCAATTCCTTGAGTTTGCAAGCTTTGTGCACATAAGCGAGCATTTTGCTCAAGGACCTTATTCTCTGAATCTCTTTTGGTTTTTAATAACCAAGTTTTTCCCACCAATTCATATTCTACATTGATTGGTAAAGCCTCCCAGACTTCAAGATTTTTCATTCCTGCGAGTTCTTTTTCAATGGTGGCTACCCAAAAATCTGATTTGAGTGACTTTAGTGTTTGATTGTAGGAGCTTGTGTCAGTTTTTTGTGTTAGTAGAGCTTCAGGTTTTCTGGTTTAAGTAGGAATTTTCTCCTTTCTAATATTGGAATGGATGTGAGCTGGGTGTCTTGGCCTTATTACTCTGATTCACTTTGCCACTGGAGAAGAAATTATTTCTTCTATGGGAAGTGCACTTTTGGTTTTGGCATTTTTTCTTTCATCTAATAAATGTTCATCTGCCATTTTCTCTTCTTCAATTCACTCAAAGAACTCCTTTTCTTTGATCATGAAAGGAGTGTCACTAAATTTTAACAAGGGAAGATTGGGCTCTGGTATTTGGATCAATTTGGGGAACTAATTTTCAAAGAAAACCACATTCCTGCTTGTGTGTGTGTCTACCTTTCTATAATTTATTTTCAGAAGGTTTTATGCATATTTTTTCTTAGTTCAACCAAGGAAGATCCCCACTTTTACATGTGGTGCAAATTTCCATTCCAAATTTTGTTTAGGTATGGTAAATATCACTTTGCATTCAAAGGTGTTCAGCCTTTTGATCATTGGGGATGTTCCATTCCACAGGAAATATTGTGAAACATTGTTTCTTGATTAGTGGGAATGATATTTCTGAGTAGCATTTCTATCATAACTGCCTCAGCCCAATAATTATTTGGTAAGTATGCTTCAAGTAACAGGAAAAAGGCTTTTTCTAAGATTATTCTATTTTCTCTTTCATAAAGACAACTATTCTCAGGTGTGTATGGTAGTGAAGAGAGGTGTTGTTTTTAAGAATATTCTGAGATCTTTTGGAGCTGTTGATTCATGAGTTCACATCCTTTATCTGAGAAAACTGTCCTTATTTTTCTTTCTTGACTTGTGTCAATGAGAATTTTGACAATTATGAATTCAGAAAAATGCTTGAAGTTTTTTAAAAAAATGAGTGATTTTGAACATGGTCAAGAAGTAATATTCTCCTGAAGCATAAGGAGGGATATTGAACCCACCAAATCTAGATGCATGTACTCTAGGTGTAAGATGTGACTATGAAACTGATGATAATATTACTATTATTCAACAGTACTATGTCTGTTCTTATGAAATATAATAATAAAAAATTATTATAACCACAATTAAATAATTAAAAATTATTTCTTTCACGTGTTAAGCACTACTAGTGATTTTAACAGTGAGCAAGTAATTGTCTACAAGAATCAATTACAAGAAGAATTTAATAATAAAAACTTCTTTATTAAAATAATAAAATTATTTTAATATATAATTATCTTTTGCAAGAATAATTATAAAGATAATTCTTGAAGAAAACTATTACTAGAGAAAAACTTTAAGAATTAAGAATAAATGACTCACTAATACTCCAAAGAGCTTATTGATAGATAAGAGTAGAGAAATTTGACGTGGAATTGTGGATTTAAGGGATCAAAAGGATTTATAACAGTATTACAACAATATATAGTTGGATTCTATGATTTCACGTCTTTCTGGATGATTTTGAAAGATTTAAAACACTTAAGAATAGCTTTAACTAATACTTACTTTGTTGGTAATAATGATTTAATAAATTGATAAGATGATTCTTGGAAAAAACAGCAAGAAGAGGCTTCTTTTAAGTCAACAACAGCTCACAGAGGCGTGCCATGGAGCAAACTGAAAAACCAGTGAGTGAGAAAACAATAAACCCTTTTGGATTAATGATTGCATCATCTGTTGTCATGTAAGATTATCATAATTACTTAATTGATGCTTTTACGTGACTACCAACCCCAATATGGTTAAGAATAAAAGGAGTAACATCTGTAAATCTTCTTTTATTCTAAAATAATCATTGATTTCTCAAAGTTATCAATGTTATTGCCAATTTCATCACAGGTTGTAATTACTGTGAATTTTTGAGGATTCAGTGTTTCACGTAGAATGGTCAAAAATGGACTGTAAGTAAAACGTTTAATTTTACTAGTAAAACCATAATTCTTTTTGGTTGTACCATAGATAATACAGTTCTTCATGGGTCCTGAAAGTTTCAGGAAGATTCATTAAGAATTGTATTTTTAATGAATTTTTGAGGTTTTTACCTCATTTCTACGTAGAATTGCAAATAGCAGTATTTTGCTGGTTGCTATGAGGTAAATCAATGAATATGGATCCCAAAAGGGTTTAATTACTCTTTTAGGGTCTAGTCATGGAAAGGCATCAAGAATTGACGTGGTTACAGGAGCCTAAGTAGCTTATTACCTCCTTGGCATGTCAAAATAGCAGGTTATTTGCTATTTTTCTTATGATTACAGTAGGTGTAACTTGGTAACCAAGTTCCCAAAGAGTTTTAGTTTACCAATTGGGCCAAGATGAGCCATGGATCCATGCTCTGGAGCTATCCACGCCTCTGAGGCCTCAGAAGTTGGGTACCCTGGCTCTCTTTGATGTCTTTTGTCCCCCTTGCTTATTTTTTACGTCAAAATAGTAATTTAAGCTTCAAGTGAGATATCCACTATGGGTGTACCAAAAGTCCATGTAAGAATACCATGATATTAAGTGCTCAAAACATGCATAACACTATTCTTAGTATATATGTAACATGGGATTCCTCACTTTCCCATTATTTTGGCTAAAAATCAAGAAAAACAAAAATTTTCACGGATCTTTTATGTGGTATTAATGATGTGGTATTGAAGTATTTTCCATTTTACCACCTTAAATACTTAAATTGAGCTTATTCACTCTATGGAGCTACCCTAGGTGAACTTTTGTGTAGAATCCAAATCTGGTCTTAAATCCATGGATTTACTTACTCAATAAAAAGTTATTCATCTTTTCTGAAATTGAAAATGATGAATTTTGGATATATGCATGACTTATGAGTTTTGCATAATTCAAAATTTCTTTTTAAGATAATTGTGGCCTATTTGGGTATGTAAAATATACCTCAAGGCTCACATTCCCTCCCACCAAAAAATAAAATTGTACTACAATTTTATTAGTGATAAAAGAATAAGGCCCCGAAGGGGGTTAATGTCCACTGTCCAACCTCTTCACATTACTCAGATCAAGTAATTTAAAGCACATTTATAGACATATTCAGGCTTGTGGCCTTCTTTCATGTCTAAATCTTGTTAAGAGTTTATCTGAGTCAGGTATTTCTGATTCTGCCATCCATTCATCTTCATGTACTGGATTTCTATATCTGACAAGATATTCTCTTTGATTTTTACCCCTAAGTCTCCTTTCTTTAATGACTTTCTTTATCTTTCTGTCTTCATTCTGTTCCACAGGGGGCACAGTTAAAGGAGTTGGGTTTCTTAAAGGAAACAATTCTTTGTCAGCTGGTTGATAAGGCTTTATCAAGCTGACTGGAAATGTGGGGTGTTTATTTTCCAATTCACCACTCAATTCCACTTGAACTGCATTGGTTCCATGTAAAGCAACAACAACAAAAGGTCCTACATAAGAATCTTTAAGTTTCTTTGGGCCTTTGATATTATTAAAATTCAAGGTTGAAACTAGAACTAAGTCCCCTACTTTGAAGTCTGGTACTTTATGACTCTTGTCCCACTTCTGTTTTGCACAATCAAAAGCATCATCCATACTCTGTTTTGCATGGTGTTTTACTTTATCAAGCATTAATTTGAAGCTGGAAGCTGTAGGATGAATGTCAATCAAGTCTTTCCTCAGTGTGTCTGCTGGGAGTCTTGCATTCCATCCCTTTTCTAACATAGCAGGAGTTTGTCCTGTGGAAGAATGGACTGATGTCTTGTATGCCAATTCTAATGCAGGTATCAGAGTGCACCAGTCATGGGTAAAGCCATCTGAGTCTTTGAATTCTAATCCATAAGCACAAAATCTCCTGATCATGTCTTCTAAAGTTTGAATCATCCTCTCTGCTAGCCCATCTGTTTGAGGGTGATATGCTGTAGAGAATGATAACTTAGTCCCAAACAATCTATGAAGATTGGTCCAAAGTGCAGATGTGAACTTGGGGTCTCTGTCACTTATGATATTCTTAAATAACCCTGTATGAGAAATAACTCTACTCCATAAAAGAAGAGCTGTATCCATAGCAGTGTCATCTTTATGACATGGTAAGAATATGGGAGTTTTGCTATATCTGTCTACAATGACTAAACAAGCATTATAACTTTTGTCACCACTTGGAGGAAGTGCTGTGACCCAATCCATGTGAACAACTTCCCAAGGGGATTTTGGTTCTTGAATATGGATCATCAATCCAAATTTCTTGCCTGTACTCCTGTTTGCTTTTTGGCATCTATCACAGGTATGGCAATACTCAATGGTTTCTTTTCTCCAAGATGGCCACCATGCACAGTTCTTCACTTTTTCAAGTGTTCTGTCTTCTGATAGGTGTCCAGAGTAAATGCTATCATGGAGTTCATGAAGAATGGTATTGATAAGCAATCTACTACACAGTGTCATCACACAAGAATTTTTTGTTCTATGGTAAATAATCCCATCAAACAAGTGAAATCTTCCTTCAGAATAGGAATTTTTCCAAACTTCATCTAGTGCATTAACCAAAGATGTGTCTTTGCAGTCTTTATCCAATAAAGAAGTCAAGATATGGCAATTCTTGTCTTGTTTATAAGACTCTCTGACCTCTTCAAAGAATTCAGTCCCAATATCAGTTATGTTAATTCCTACAATTGGAATCTGTGGTTCAGCTTCCAAAGGTACATAAGCTGGGTTATCAGGAGTGTTGGCTAAAGCCCATCTACTAAGTCCATCAGCATTTTTGTGAATGTTTCCTGCTTTATGAACTATAGTCATGTTTCCTCTATATTCTTGAATGGCTATTTGCCATCTCAACATATGTCTGTTGGGAGTTTTCATGTTAAGAAGTGATTTTACAGCATTAAAGTCAGTTATCACTTCAAAAACACTGCCATCAAGGTAATAGTGTAATTTGTCAAGTGCCCATACCAAACATAAGCACTCCATTTGGCTTGCACCATATCTGGCTTCTGTTGGTTTGATTTGTCTTGAGATATAACAAACTGGTCCTTCTGTAGGTTTGTCATCAATAATTTGGACTTGATGTAGGGCTGCCCCTAATCCATCTCCACATGCATCAATGTACAATTTAAAAGGAATATTCCAGTCAGGCATGAGGAGTAAAGGTGCTTCTGTAAGGGCTTTCTTTATCTTCTCATAAGCTTTAATTCTTTCCTGTGTCATCTCAAATACAGTCTGTTGATCACAGATTCTATAGAGTGACTTGGCTAGAATTGCAAAATCTTTCAAGTGTTGCCTATAGTAACTAGCAAATCCAAGAAAAGACATCATTTCTTTTTTATTCTGGTGTATTGGCTTAAGTAACACTGCTGCTACTTTATTCTTGTCAATACCCAAACTCAAACCAGAAACAACATGTCCTAATGCTTTGAGTTCTTCAAAACCAAAATTGCATTTCTTAAGTGAAATTTTCATGTTCACTTCTGCAACTTTATGCAGTACTCTTGCAAGTCTTTCAAGGTGCAAAGACCATGAGTCAGAACATATAATAATATCATCAATATAAATGATAAGCCATCCTTCAGACAATTCTGTGGGGAAGATGGTATTCATCATTCTTTGATAATGAGATGGAGCATTTTTAATGCCAAATGGCATTCTAAGATACTCAAAAATGCCACAGTGAGTGATAATTCTAAGTAATTTCTTAGCTTTAGGCGTCAAAACATTTTGATGGAAGCCTTTCAATGCATCCATTGATGTTATATACTTGGCTTTAGACAATTGAGTCAAGGTTTCTTGAATTCTAGGGATTGGATACCTATCTGGAACTGTGTAGGTATTCAAAGCTCTAAAATCTCCAACCATTCTTGACTTATCATTATGCCATGCAATAATAACAGGTGTTGTCACTTCAACTTCCTCATTATGGCCTACTTTCCTTAGCACACCAAGTTGGATCAACTCTTGGATATGTTTTTCCAAGGCCTCTCTAGCTCTGGGACTGGCTGGATAAGCTGGTCTTCTAAGTACTGGAGGATATGGTCTGTCAATATTAAGAGTAATATCAACTTCATGTCCTCTTCTAGCGCCTAATGGTTCATTATCAGAGGCAAATGCATTTTTATATGTGTATAACACATTAATAAGCTCATTCCTCATCTTTGGTGACAATGATTGATTAATTTGTGCTTCAACAAGTTGATTAGTCACAAATTCATCTTTGTAAGTATCCTTGACAGAAGATACTACAGATATCTGTTTTGGCATATTGGAGAAAGCAAATTTTTGTCTCTTGTTATCTCCAATTGTGAAATATCTGTCTTTATGGTTATTTATATAAATACCATAAATATTTAAGTAATCATTTCCAAGAATGATGTGCTGAGATGTGCAATTATGCATTACTACAATCTCAGTTTTCATTCTTACACTTCCTGCTGGATGTGGGAATACAATATTAGTGTCCAATATGCCCAAGGGGTACATATTGTTACTGGCACTACTGAATTGTACACCTTCTATTGGTAATAGATGGTTTTTCCATTCAGGAAGTATAATTTGGAGATAATCTTTGCCAACACAAGTGCAAAATGCCCCTGTATCCAAATTTACCTTGGCTTCAATATCACCCATCAGAACTGATGTGATACAGGATGCTCCAGCAGTATAACCCTTTCCTCTAGCAGGTTTTGTTTTACACATTCTGGCATCTTGGATATTGATCAGGTTGCAGCAATCTTCACTGTACTGTGGCAAGTGGGTATGGACTTCTGTGACCTCAAAGAAAGCTGAAATGTTTTCAATGGGATAGTCCTCCACTGGTGTCTCTTCAGAGACTGCAGAATCTTGATCAGACTCCTCTTTCTCCTCAGTACGCTGAATTTCTTCAATGACTTGAACTTCATTGATTTTTGTCTTCTTAGGACAAGTGTTGGCTAAATGTGAAGTACTTCCACATTTATGACACTTCAAGACAGGTCTTTCTGGTCTTCTTTCCTCTCTAGGAATCTTTGAGACTATTTTGGACTCTATTGGGTTTTTAATCCAAGTCTTACCAATTCTTGTCCTGGTAATGATATCTTCCATAGCATTAATGTAGTCCTCTGTTGAACAAGGTTCCACACATCTGCTTTTGATAGCATGTTCCAGTTCTCCTCCACACTTTCTTAATATTTTCATATTAATCATAGTGTCAGACATATCTGGGTGTAAAGCAGATAATCTGTCTTTTTGTTTGAAGAACCAAGTAAGTGGTTTGTCTTTTTCTGAGTTAAAAATGGCACTTTCAAAAGCATTCTCCATTTTAAACCTCCAAGAATTATTGTCCCATTTGGTAATCACTTCAGATTTCCACCAAGACCAGTCATGTTTACCATGATCAATCCTCATTTTGTAATACCATTTCTTTGCAGTTCTGGTAAACAAACAGTGTAGTTTTCCCACTATGATTTCATCAGGTATATTAAAGTCTTCTTGCAACATATCAATAGTCCTGATGAATTCAATATGGTTTTATTCTCCTTCACCAGAGAATGTTGGCCATTCTTCTATTTTTGGAATATCTCTTGCAGAGTAGGCATTTTCTCCCAAGAATGGTGTAAGACTTTCTTTAACAGAGAGTTTACCTTCAGTTAAAGGTGTAGAATGTCTTGGCATATGTGGTTCATGATTCTTATGAATTTGTTCCACACTTGCAATTATCTCATTCTTCAACTTTTGCCTTTCACTGTCACTTTTTGCTAAATGTATAGCAAATTTATTGGTGTTCTTAACTATTTGTAAGACATGGTCTTCAAGAGTTTTAAGTCTATCATTTACTTTAAAAATGGAAAGATCCTCTGTGTCATTATTCTGAGTTTGACATTGGTTCTCAATTCTTTCACAAGCATTGCCAATTGACTCAAGGGTAACAGTTGTAAACTGATGCCATTCAAAATGTTTCTTGTCATTTGTCTTTAAACTATTTATTTCTAATGTAATTTGCTTTAACTTTGACTCAAGTTTGCCAATTTCTACATTAATACTTCTATGTACATCATTTATTTGTGTGGAAAAGTCCTGTTCATCCTTTCCTGCTCCTTGGCTGTGAATTCCATAAGAGTTCTGGCCATATTGAAGACACTGTCCACGGCTGAAGGTTCCAATTTGGGGATCCTGTACCCTTGTGGGTAAGGTCTGTGCCAATTGGCTTTGCCTTTGCCCTTGCCTTGATGGTTCTTGGGACCTCTCTGTTTCTTTTGAGGTCCTTTGGGCTTGTCCTTGGATGCTTCTGGAGCTGGTTTGGAGCTGGTAGATGCCACTGGTGCCTCTGTCTCCAAAGCTGGAGTCATTTCCAACTCTTTCTTCTGGTCTATGGATAAAAGACTTTGGTTCTTCAACCAATTCTTTATCTTTTTGACCTTGTTTTTGCAAGACAGGGGGCTCCATCCTCCTAAGAGTTCTATGGTCTTCTCCTGACCCAGAAAGCTCTTGATGTGTAAGTAGGAGTTCATGGCCCCCTGCCAAAGGCTTGGGCAGATTTCCCACTCCTCTTCCTTGGCTTCTCTGAACCAGTTTTTGTACTGGCATTGATATATTTCTATTGCTGCCACCTGAAAGTGGTTCAGCCCTGGAAATATTACCATAAATCAGTTCAGGCTCAGAATTTACGTCAAAATCTGTTGGTACAGACCTTGGGGAATGGGGGGCAACTCTGGCATCCTCCAGATGTGTCTTTCTTGTGGAAGATTTGGCACTTCTGGATTTGGTCTTTCCTCTTCCTTGTCCACATCCATCTGGTTGGACTGAATAGTTGCTTCCATTTCTGGTATGCACCATTTTCACGTCAATTTAAAGATAAAAGGTGAAAATATAAGATCAAATACACACCTTTTGGTGGTAATTTAGCTTTTTCTGAGTTGAATAAGGTGCCTCTTTTAGCAATCTGCACCTCAATACTGTCTTCAGATTCTGCTTCTGAAGAGTCTGGACTATTGATGTATCTTTTACTGAGTCTGTTACCACCTGCACCGTATTTGATTAAAGACACTTAAAGAGAAAAAATATGATAAAAGAAATTATTTTTGTGTTTTAAGATATTTTTTAAAAGATTTTTTATGAATTTTTTTATTTTTTAATATTAAAAAAATTATTCTTTTTAAAGAAAAAAATTAAAATTTAAGATTTTGAATGAAAATTAATTCAGAGTAACTCAAAGAATAATTTTATAAGTTTTTGGATGTGAAAAAGCCACGTGTAAAACAGTATAAAATTAAAACAAATTCCTCAATGAAAAAGATTTCCAAAACAATTTCAAAAATAAGAATTGTTTTGACTCTAAAATGAAAGAAAAAAAATATTCAATTAATATATTTTAGAGCTTAAAAATATATTAATTAAGGGTAAAAGGTTCAAAAAACATGGCCAGGCCCCCAAATGTAAGATGTGACTATGAAACTGATGATAATATTACTATTATTCAACAGTACTATGTCTGTTCTTATGAAATATAATAATAAAAAATTATTATAACCAAAATTAAATAATTAAAAATTATTTCTTTCACATGTTAAGCACTACTAGTGACTTTAACAGTGAGCAAGTAATTGTCTACAAGAATCAATTACAAGAAGAATTTAATAATAAAAACTTCTTTATTAAAATAATAAAATTATTTTAATATATAATTATCTTTTCCAAGAATAATTATAAAGATAATGCTTGAAGAAAACTATTACTAGAGAAAAACTTTAAGAATTAAGAATAAATGACTCACTAATACTCCAAAGAACTTATTGATAGATAAGAGTAGAGAAATTTGACGTGGAATTGTGGATTGAAGGGATCAAAAGGATTTATAACAGTATTGCAACAATATATAGTTGGATTCTATGATTTCACGTCTTTCTGGATGATTTTCAAAGATTTAAAACACTTAAGAATAGCTTTAACTAATACTTACTTTGTTGGTAATAATGATTTAATAAATTGATAAGATGATTCTTGGAAAAAACAGCAAGAAGAGGCTTCTTTTAAGTCAACAACAGCTCACAGAGGCGTGCCATGGAGCAAACTGAAAAACCAGTGAGTGAGAAAACAATAAACCCTTTTGGATTAATGATTGCATCATCTGTTGTCACGTAAGATTATCATAATTACTTAATTGCTGCTTTTACGTGACTACCAACCCCAATATGGTTAAGAATAAAAGGAGTAACATCTGTAAATCTTCTTTTATTCTAAAATAATCATTGATTTCTCAAAGTTATCAATGTTATTGCCAATTTCATCACAGGTTGTAATTACTGTGAATTTTGGAGGATTCAGTGTTTCACGTAGAATGGTCAAAAATGGACTGTAAGTAAAACTTTTAATTTTACTAGTAAAACCATAATTCTTTTTCGTTGTACCATAGATAATACAGTTCTTCATGGGTCCTGAAAGTTTCAGGAAGATTCATTGAGAGTTGTATTTTTAATGAATTTTTGAAGTTTTTACCTCATTTCTACGTAGAATTGCAAATAGCAGTATTTTGCTGGTTGCTATGAGGTAAATCAATGAATATGGATCCCAAAAGGGTTTAATTACTCTTTTAGGGTCTAGTCATGGAAAGGCATCAAGAATTGACGTGGTTACAGGAGCCTAAGTAGCTTATTACCTCTTTGGCACGTCAAAATAGCAGGTTATTTGCTATTTTTCTTATGATTACAGTAGGTGTAACTTGGTAACCAAGTTCCCAAATGGTTTTAGTTTACCAATTGGGCCAAGATGAGCCATGGATCCATGCTCTGGAGCTATCCATGCCTCTGAGGCCTCAGATGTTGGGTACCCTGGCTCTCTTTGATGTCTTTTGTCCCCCTTGCTTATTTTTTACGTCAAAATAGTAATTTAAGCTTCAAGTGAGATATCCACTATGGGTGTACCAAAAGTCCATGTAAGAATATCATGATATTAAGTGCTCAAAACATGCATAACACTATTCTTAGTGTATATGTAACATGGGATTTCTCACTTTCCCATTATTTTGGCTAAAAATCAAGAAAAACAAAAAATTTCATGGATCTTTTATGTGGTATTAATGATGTGGTATTGAAGTATTTTCCATTTTACCACCTTAAATACTTAAATTGAGCTTATTCACTCTATGGAGCTACCCTAGGTGAATTTTTGTGTAGAATCCAAATCTGGTCTTAAATCCATGGATTTACTTTGTCAGGCTGAGTCTATGATAAGAGTAATAAAGTGTATTTACAACTTTTAACTATGACTGTGACACGGTGTATAAAAGTTAAAAAGGTTTTATAAGAGTTGAAGATGGTTCTAATTTAATAATAAAGGGCTTTACTATAGTGGATATAGTGGTGGTGAGCGCTGTTGAAAGCCCTGGGTGCAGCTTTACCTGTTGGGTTACAATAATAAAGACTACAATTATTAAGATTATAATAATACCTGATTATTACCCAAGAGTAAAACTGTTTTTGACAGTTTACTACGTAGGGTATTCAAGAGCAGGATGAGGAAAGGTTTTTGGCTGTGAAAAGCCCTCCTTTTATCCTGAAATTGAGGTGAAAAGGTGATTAAACCTTTTCACGTAGAGGGAGTGAAGATTTTTCACTCCCCATGACAGGCTTGTGGTTTGCAAACAACCTGTATACACTGTATTGGGCTCAGATGTGGTTTTGAAACCACATCTGGGCGGTTTTCACCAATACAGGGTGAAAATTTTCATCTGGGGACCTCACAGCCTGATTCTGACGTGTATGACGCGTAGAATGCTGTACAGAAACTGTATGGGACCCCAGTATTGACTGACATATGAGGTATTGAAGTAAAAACATGCTTCTTCGTCTGTTGACACCTCATATTCATGATTATGGGGTGTTATCCCATGGTAAGGCTGTATATGACAGCTGGTGGGATTTTGACCTTAAAATGGTCATAACTCTGTCAGTTTTTGAGATATCAAGCTCAAAGTTGGTTCATTGAATAGCTCTATATGAGCTCTACACAATGGTACCCAACTTGACATGGTTATCATTAAATATGACAAAGTTATCCCATGTACAAGTATTTTGTACATTGGCGTGGTTTGGGCAAAAAGCTGTATTAAGCTTGTTTGGCCAATAACTTCTGTTGTAGTTGAGTTATGGGGAAATGGATGACACCATCAGATAGCCCTGATTGTGCTCTTTCCAAAAAGACCCCACTTTAAGTATCTCACACTAAAACTGTAAAAGTTAGATGAGAGGTGAATGTTTTGTTCACCCTTATTTGGTCTGAATTTGACCATAACTCAAGTAATACTGGTGCTAGCTCAGTTTGGCTGGTACCATTGGATAGCCCTGGCTTAGAGCTTCATTTTGAATACCCATTTGATGGGGTTAAGCCTCTCCTTCTAGATTTTAGATGAGAGGTGAAAATTAAGGTTTATGCTCAGCAATGACTTTGAGCAGGAATAACTTTGTTATTTCTTGTCCTATGGTGATGGGACTTGTATTTTCAGAAAGAGGTGAGTTTCCTCTTTCTTTTGATACCTTTTGAGCTAATTTGGCTCAGTTCCATGTTTTGGTGGTATCTTGGCTATACCATTGATTTATGGTATATTGGCTGTCATGCTTGTGCTCTGGTTTTGAGTCACAGGCTGACATACCCTCCCTCTAAAAAAGGCTCATCATTGATGAGACTGTTCAGTCCTCCTAGAGGCTCTGAATCTCCTTAAATGAAGGTTCCCATCTGGTATGGCATCCTCTGCCAACCATTTGTCTTTATCAGCTGTCTGGTTTTTGAATCTGACTAGGTATTGTCTTTGATCCTTTCCATAAAGTCTGATTTTTCTGGCCCTGATGATTTTACTCACAGGTCCAGGAGAGTCTTCTACTTCCACTATTTCTGGTGGAGTGATGTTCTTCTTCCTGGAGGGGAATTTTTCCTCCTCTGTTTGGAAGTATGGCTTGACCAGGCTCACTGGAAAGACTGGGTGTTTCCTAGAAAACTCCTCAGTGAGCTTGACCTCTACTGCATTTTTCCCTATTAACTTAATGATAGTGAAGGGCCCTACAAATGAGTCTCTCATTTTCTTAGGTCCTTTGAGATTGTTGAAGTTCAGTGTAGACACTAACACCTGGTCCCCTTCCTTGAAGTCAGGTTCCATATGTGATTTGTCCCACCTCTGCTTGTTATACTCTTTGGCCTCAGCTATGCATTTGGCTGCAGTATCACAGGCTTTCTTCCACATATCATGGAAGTCTTTGGCTGTGGGGTGGATGGTCGGAAGATTTTTCTTCAAGTGATCCACAGGTAACAGGGGATTCCACCCTTTCTCTACCAGTGCAGGTGATTTTCCTGTGGTAGAGTGCTGGCTTGTGTTATAAGCCAGCTGGACTGCTGGTAAGAGGGTAACCCAATCATGGGTGTATCCTTCATGGTCCTTGTATTCCATGCCATAGGCACAGAACCTCCTGAGAATGTCCTCCATTGTTTGGATCATTCTCTCAGCCAGGCCATCTGTTTGGGGATGGTAAGCTGTGGAAAAAGCAAGTTTGGTGCCAAGCATGTCATATAAGTTGGTCCAAAATTCAGATGTGAATTTTGGGTCCCTGTCACTAATTATGATCTTGGGGACTCCACAGGTGGATATGATGTTATTCCAAAATAACAGAGCAGTGTCCATGGCTGTGTCCTCTTTATGGCATGGTAGACATCTCATGCTTTTGCTGAACCTATCAACTATGATTAAGCAGGCATTGTAGTTTTCTTTGCCTCCTGGGACAAGTCCTGTGACCCAGTCCATGTTAATGGTTTCCCATGGGTGCTTGGGTTCTTCTATATGTTGAAGTAACCCATATTTCTTCCCATGTTTTCTATTTGCCTTTTGGCATCTTTCACAAGTGTTGATGTATTCACTCAACTCTTGTTCCCACTTGGGCCACCAAGCTGTGCTTGCTACCCTCTCTTTGGTCCTGTCTTCACTCATGTGTCCCATATAGGGGCAGTCATGGCATTCCTGCAGGATTAGAGAGATGTGGTCTCTGTCTATCACTGTGAGTGCACTGGTGTGCTTTTCTCTGTGATAAATCAGGCCATCTATAAGGAAGAATTTATTGTCCTTATAGGCCCTCAACCAGGGTTCCTCCAGCTGGGTTTCCAGTTCTGGGCTCCTGTATTTTTGTTGAAGGAGTTGGAGTAATATGCTACACTGTTTGTGCTTAGCATAAGATTTCAGGACTGCATTGAAAAATTCATTGTGCAGTTCTGAGGAACTTATTCCCAGTATGGGAGTTTCTGTCCCTTCTGAATCAGTGTTTCCACTGTCAAGGGTACCACTCTCTGGTGCCTATTCAGAGAATCTGAAGTTCTTTTTCCTATTGATCTCCATAAAATGGATAGGAATTTTTGCAGCAACTTCAGGGTCATAAGCTGGATTGCTTTTGACATTGTCCAGTGGCCATCTGCTAAGGCCATCTGCATTGGTATGGCTTTTGCCTTCCTTGTATATGATGGTCATGTTCCCTCTATACTCCTGGATGGCTATTTGCCATCTCAGCATATGTCTATTAGTAGTCTTCATGTTTAGTAAAGACTTCAAGGCTGTGCAGTCTGTGTAGACTTCAAAGACTGCACCCTCCAAATAGTAATGGAGTTTTTCTAGAGCCCAGACTAGACATAGACATTCTGTCTGGGTGGCCCCATACCTGGCTTCTGAATCTTTCAGCTGCCTGGAGATGTAACATATTACACCTTCTCTTGGTTCACCATCTACAATTTGTCTTTGGTGAAGGGCTGCTCCTAAGCCTTGGCTGCATGCTGCATCTATGTATAACTTGAATGGTAGTTCAAAGTCAGGCAAGATGAGCACAGGTGCATTTGTGAGTTCATATTTGATCCTCTCATATGCATCCCTCCTTTCCTTGGTTATTTCAAAAACTACATCCTTTGAGCATAACTTGTATAAGCTACTAGTTATGTGGGCAAAGTTTTTGATGTGGTTTCTATAGTAGCTAGCAAACCCAAGGAAAGATTGCATTTCTTTAATGCTCTTTGGTACTGGCTTTTGCAGTACTGCTGCTACTTTGTTCTGGTCAATTGCCAGACTAAGGCCTGAGACTTTGTGTCCTAGAGCTAGTAGCTCTTGTTGGCCAAAATTACACTTTTTAAGTGAAATTTTTAGATTGATGGGTGTACATTTACTTAGCACTCTGTCTATGTATTGTACATGGTCTTCCCATGTCTCTGAGTATATAATGATATCATCAATATATACTACCATCCAGCCTTCCATTATTTCTTCCTGAAATATGGTGTCCATCATCCTTTGGAAGTGGGCTGGTGCATTTTTGATGCCAAATGGCATCCTGGTGTACTCATATATGCCCATATGGCATATTATTCTGAGCAACTTCATGGAGTTTGGTTTAACTCCATTTTGGTGGAAGCCTTTCATACAATCCATCTTGGTTATGTATTTGGCTTTAGCCAGTTTATCCAAGGCATGAGGTATCCTTGGTATAGGGTACCTGTCTGCTTTTGTGTAGTTATTCAGGGCTCTGAAGTCTCCACACAATCTAGACTTGCCATCATGCCAGGTGATTAGGACAGGGGTGGTAATTTCCACTATCTCATTATGTCCAATCTTCCTAATGACATCCATGTCCAGGAGTTCATTGATATGTTTCTCAATCTCTTTCCTGGTCTCCAGACTTGCTGGGTAAGGAGGTCTCCTTAACATGGGTGGATAAGGCCTTTCCACATCCAGATATAGTTCTATATCATGGCCTTTGATCTTGCCTAATGGTTCTTCACCAATGGCAAATGCTGGTCTATTCTTCCTCAGCATCTTCAGTAAACTTAACTTTTGTTTACTGGTGAGGGTAGTGCTAAACTGTCCCTCTCTGAATTCTTTCAGAAGTTCTTCCAGTGGGTCCTGAGAAGATATCTGGTATATATCAAGAGAAAATTTCTTTTCCTTGTTAGTACCAATGGTAATATGCCTATTTTTACTATTGTAAATATCTATGCCATACATCCTCTGGTAATCTGTCCCCAGTAAAAACCCTTGGATGTGGGCATCTTCAAGCACTACAAACTCTGGGTTGAGTCTGATATTACCTTTTCTGTGGGGTATAATTATCTCTTTGATAATTGTCCCAATAGAGGTCATCTTTCCAGATGCACTCTTAAAGTTCTTTGCCCTGGTGGGCAAGAGTTCTTTTTCCCAGTTTGGGAAGTGTTTATCCAGATAATTTCTGGCCACTATGGAGCAGTGTGCTCCACTGTCAATGATCAGTGGGTGCTGAGCATTGTCAATACATACAGTCATTTTTGTGGCTGTTCCATGTATATATGCCATTCCTTTGGTTGGTGTAACCAGGAATGTTTGTGCATCTTGTGTATGTTTACACAAGTTTTTGTTGGCAGTGTCTTGTGGCATGCCTGCTTCCAACTGTATATCCTGGATTTCTAGTGGGGTTTCCTCTTGGTATTTCACTAGAAATTCCTCTCTTGGGTCTTGATCCTCATCAGATGGTTCTCTAATGGCATCACCCATAGAGTCTGATTCAGAATCCTCTGTTGGAGGTTCTTCCTCAGGGACTTTCTCTATGGCATAGACTTTTTTCTTTGCCTTTGGACAGTTGTTAGCATAGTGGTCTGTTGAACCACAATTGTGACAAGAATTCTTCTTCTTTGCCACTTCTGCCACTTTTTCTCTGGGTTTGTCTTTAAACTCCACCCTGAAAGGTTGTTTCTCTTTGAAACTACTGCTTCTATATGGGGTGAATTTCCCTATATTAGTCCTTTTCCTTATGTCTTGTAAGGTATTGGCTATATCATCTAGAGTGCAATTTTGGTTGCATCTGCACTTTACTGCATGCTCTAGTTCTCCTGGCAGTTGTGTCAGGAGTTTGTGATTCCTCATTTGGATGTTCATCTGAGGATCAATGGCTTTAAGTCTTTTAGACTGTCTAAGACACCACTCATATGGATCTTTGTCCACAGAGTATTTGTCATTCTCAAATGACATGGTCTTTTGCCATATCCAAGTTCCATTACTGTACTTTTGGATTATTTGACTCTTCCACCATGGCCAATTTCTTCTGCCATGGATTTCTTTCATTTCAGTGTACCATATACTTGCATGACCTTTAAATGCAGTATTCAGTCTAGCAGTAATCCAGTAATCTGGTATGCTTGGTACATCAATGAAGAGTCCATCAATATAATCTATGAGTTCCATATGATCATATTCTCCTGATCCAGAGAATTTGGGCCAGTTTGAGGCCTCAGGAAGCTGTTTCAAGGCTTCCTTCTCTGAATAAGACATGCCATCTCCATCCTGGTATTGTGATGGAGATCTTGCCTTATTCAACAACATGGCATCTGGTTTGATGTCATCTGGTTGATATGGATTCTCCATAGCTTGGCCTTGTGGTTGGGGCTTTAAGCTATGGTAGGCATCAAACAATTTGTTGATGTCTTGGTTCAGACACTCCCTGTCCCTGCTACTATGGTGTTGTTCTTCAGAGACTTGATTCAGTCTCTTGTTGGTTTCTTCAGAGGCTTTGCTCAGTTGAGCATATCCTTCCTGAAGGTTTTTAACTATCTGCTCCAATGAGGCTTGAGTTTTTCTCATCCTTTCTTGGGCAGCTGCAAATTCTGTAGCCTGCTTTGCAGATTGCTCAGCATATTGGGACATTTGTAACCACAGTGTGTCACTGTTGATGTTACTCTCAGATGTGATAATGTTATTTTCAGTCTGAGTGGGGGTAATGTTTCTATTACTAGGACTACTGATTCTAGAGTGGTTTACAACTACTTCTGGTTCTTGTGTACTTCTTTTACCAAATCTAACAGCTTCTGGATCATGGGGTCTGACTCCTTCCTCCTCTGGTTGAAGGAGGCTTTGTTTTTGCCCTTGTTGCCTTGTCCTCTCCTGGAAACTTCCTGGAATTGTGAAGAATGGTGACTCTTGGCCACTGATCTGCTGGTTTCTGAATGGTGTGAAGCCACTGGAGAGCTGATTTGGCATGCTCCTTGTGAACCTGAAGGAATCTGAGTAGGCCCTGTCTGGGTTAACTGTTCTTCTATAGCTTGGATAGTGGCTTGATTCTCCCTTATCCTCTGTGCCCTTGCCTCCAGGAGTCTGTGCTGCCTGGTAGGATTCCAACCCTTGGTGATTACCATAAGGTCTTTGAAGTCTATCTCTTTGAGACAGATCTTCTGGCAACTTGATCCCAGTTCTGCCCAGTGAGTTGCTAGGTTGAACCTCTTGTTGTCCATACTCCATTGAAACAAATCTTTGAGGAGTTGGTGGATTTGAAGAACTTAATCCATATCCTTCCAGTCCTCTGGTTTGAGGTTTCTGTTGAATTGGAGTGTGAATGGCAAGGTTGATATTATCTCCCTCATTGTTTTGCCATCCACCACTGTGTCCAATGTGTCTTCTTTCAGGTCTTCTGATTCTAGACATTCCTGCTCTATCCTCTGGCTGGTTCCTTTGGAAGCCAAGGTCTCTGAGGTATGCAGGGGACATATCAGTGTTTGCAAGCAGTCAAAAACTTTATGTTCTTAGGGTATTTACCTTTGACTGTGCCTTGTACAAATTTGTTATCTGCTGATTTGGGCAGTTTGCCTTTGGAGGTTACAACTGGGTTAATAATTGTAATCTTCCCTGTACAAGTGGTTAAGGTTGGTTTACCTTGTATTGAAGCAGAGTTTCGTGGTTTTCTACTCCTCTGAGTGGCTATTGGTGTCCACTTTTTGGCTGTGATGAGGCCTTCACTAAGCCTTTTTCCTTTGCCCTTGCTGCCCTCTGGTTCTGAGGGTGTCACTGGTATGTTGGCCTGTGACTGGGTCTCAAGTGGTATGAAATTTTCTTCCACTGAATCAAAACAGGAAAAAGAGGGCTTATGTCAGTTAAGACTTCTTACAAGGCTGGTTTTGCACGTCTAAGAATGGCCTCTGGGCTTGTATGTTACTACAGTATGCCCTTGTATAGTGACAGTGTAATTGAATTAACAATTCCACGTCAGAAATACAGCTTATTGATTATTGGTATACTGTTTGTATACCAATATCTTACAGAATACTTGTTATTAGCAAGTATAATCTGTCAAAAAATGGTGTATTACAGGACAATTGAGTTAACAATGTGTCCAAACACGCCTCAACTGTTGGTTTATCAGTATGAGCTGTCTTAATTCAATTAAGAATTGAGACTGTATAAATGGCTTAAAAGTGTTTTTATATGCAAAACACGCCAAAAATACTGGTCTTGTGGTTATTAGCCACTAGACAAATACTCTTTAAAAATATGAGTATTATTAAATTTTTAAAGAGGAATATATATGAAATATATTTTCCAAAAAGAAAATGACGCCTAAAAATAAAAAACAGGTGTCAATAAATGATAAAAAAAGAGAAAAAACTTACTTGTAAGGTCCAAAATAAGTAAAAAACACGGCCAGGCCCCCAAAATGTCAGGCTGAGTCTATGATAAGAGTAATAAAGTGTATTTACAACTTTTAACTATGACTGTGACACGGTGTATAAAAGTTAAAAAGGTTTTATAAGAGTTGAAGATGGTTCTAATTTAATAATAAAGGGCTTTACTATAGTGGATATAGTGGTGGTGAGCGCTGTTGAAAGCCCTGGGTGCAGCTTTACCTGTTGGGTTACAATAATAAAGACTACAATTATTAAGATTATAATAATACCTGATTATTACCCAAGAGTAAAACTGTTTTTGACAGTTTACTACGTAGGGTATTCAAGAGCAGGATGAGGAAAGGTTTTTGGCTGTGAAAAGCCCTCCTTTTATCCTGAAATTGAGGTGAAAAGGTGATTAAACCTTTTCACGTAGAGGGAGTGAAGATTTTTCACTCCCCATGACAGGCTTGTGGTTTGCAAACAACCTGTATACACTGTATTGGGCTCAGATGTGGTTTTGAAACCACATCTGGGCGGTTTTCACCAATACAGGGTGAAAATTTTCATCTGGGGACCTCACAGCCTGATTCTGACGTGTATGACGCGTAGAATGCTGTACAGAAACTGTATGGGACCCCAGTATTGACTGACATATGAGGTATTGAAGTAAAAACATGCTTCTTCGTCTGTTGACACCTCATATTCATGATTATGGGGTGTTATCCCATGGTAAGGCTGTATATGACAGCTGGTGGGATTTTGACCTTAAAATGGTCATAACTCTGTCAGTTTTTGAGATATCAAGCTCAAAGTTGGTTCATTGAATAGCTCTATATGAGCTCTACACAATGGTACCCAACTTGACATGGTTATCATTAAATATGACAAAGTTATCCCATGTACAAGTATTTTGTACATTGGCGTGGTTTGGGCAAAAAGCTGTATTAAGCTTGTTTGGCCAATAACTTCTGTTGTAGTTGAGTTATGGGGAAATGGATGACACCATCAGATAGCCCTGATTGTGCTCTTTCCAAAAAGACCCCACTTTAAGTATCTCACACTAAAACTGTAAAAGTTAGATGAGAGGTGAATGTTTTGTTCACCCTTATTTGGTCTGAATTTGACCATAACTCAAGTAATACTGGTGCTAGCTCAGTTTGGCTGGTACCATTGGATAGCCCTGGCTTAGAGCTTCATTTTGAATACCCATTTGATGGGGTTAAGCCTCTCCTTCTAGATTTTAGATGAGAGGTGAAAATTAAGGTTTATGCTCAGCAATGACTTTGAGCAGGAATAACTTTGTTATTTCTTGTCCTATGGTGATGGGACTTGTATTTTCAGAAAGAGGTGAGTTTCCTCTTTCTTTTGATACCTTTTGAGCTAATTTGGCTCAGCTCCATGTTTTGGTGGTATCTTGGCTATACCATTGATTTATGGTATATTGGCTGTCATGCTTGTGCTCTGGTTTTGAGTCACAGGCTGACATACTTACTCAATAAAAAGTTATTCATCTTTTCTGAAATTGAAAATGATGAATTTTGGATATATGCATGACTTATGAGTTTTGCATAATTCAAAATTTCTTTTTAAGATAATTGTGGCCTATTTGGGTATGTAAAATATACCTCAAGGCTCACACTAGGGATCTCTGAGCTTAGGTGAAATATCCTTTGAAAGGAAGTATGGTCATTTTCACTTTAAAACCGAGTTCTCATAGAATCTCATCAATGGGGTGGAGTCATAGTGATTTTAGTACTTGATTGTTTTGGTGGCTCAATCTATGATGCCAATTTTGTTCTTTAGAGGTAAGCTTAATCATTTGTTTATTAAAGGGTACATCCATTAGTTTATTGATTAAGCCTATGATTATTAAGATCTTCTCATTTTGAATGAGATTGAATTTATTCTCCTGTCAAGTGATGATAATCGGAGCAGTACATAAATCCATGTGACATGGAAGTTTTTTTTCTATATTTGGTATGTATGGGCAATTTCTTAGTATGACCTCTTTGTTGTTGATCATTATTCTCACCATTTCAAATCCTCTGTATTTTCAATTGCTTTATGAATTTCTGGTATTGGTAGTGAATTTGATAAAGATTTCCTTTATATTGAACATGTGGTGTGTGGTGCAGCAGTCAAGAAAAAGGATTTTTTACTGTTCTTACTTATGGAGGAATTTGTGAGTAATCTATCCATGCTGGTTTTATGCAATTCAGCTCCTCCACCCTCTTCTTATTTCTATTTCTTGGTGGAGGATGAAGTTCAGTATTCAGAGCCAGCATTTTTCTGCAGTGTGTGTTGTGTTTTTTTGGGTTATGTTTTCCATTCTTGCATAAATATATAATTTTGTAATTATATTAACTGGAGTTGAGTAGGAACACAGATCCTGTACTTTCTTCTGTATGTATTACTTTTTTGAAGTTTTTGGGGTTTACTGATGAGTCCATGGAAATGACCTTTAAGACAATGATATGATCATAGGTACTTCCATCTCTACTTCTTTTTCCAAGTATTGAGTATTCCATAATTTCAGGTGGTAAATTAATCCCTATAACTGGAATATCAAACATGATTTTTGAGAATTCATGAGTTTATTCCTTGCTTTTTCCAGTAAAGCATAGGCCTTCCAATCTGACCAAGGTCCTCCCTCCATTGATGACAGTATGTGATTCCTTGTCAGCCTGTGACTCAAACCCAGAGCACAAGCATGACTACCAGAATACCATAAACCATTGGTAGAGCAAAATATCACCAAAACATGGATCTGAGCCAAACAATCTCAGAAGGTATCAAAAGAAATAGGAAACCCACCTCTTTCCAAAAATTCAAGTCCCATAATCATAGGACAAAGTATTACGAAATTATTAAAGCTCAAAGCAGTTGCTGAGCATAAACCTTAATTTTCACCTCTCATCTAAAATCCAGAGAAACAGGCTGAGACCCATCAAATTGGTATTACAATTAAAGCTCCCAATCAGGGCTATTCAATGGTATTAGCCAAATTTAGCTAGCACCAAAACTATAGAGGCTATGGCTGAAATATGGTCAAATGTGGGTGAATAAAATAATCACCTCTCACCCAACTTCTACAGCTTGAGTTTGAGATACCAAAAGTGGGGGCACTTTAAAAATAACGCAATCAGGGCTATCTGGTGGTACCATCCATTTCCCCATATCTCATCTGGAACAAAATGTATGGGGCAAACAAGCTACATACATATTTCAAGATAATTATTTATCTGGATAACTAAAATTGAACATGGCATAACTTTGCCATATTTAATGTTAAGCATGCCAAATGAGGTACCATTGTGTAGATTTCATCCAGGGCTACACAATGAACCAAATTTGAGCTCAATATCTTAAACACTGATAGAGTTATAGCAGGTTTAAATTCAAATTCCCACATTTAGAACAATACAGCTTTACTGCGGGATAATATCCCATAGGAATAATTATGAGGTGTAAAATAGACTGATAAGCTTGTTTATGCTTCAATACCCCATAGTTCAGTCAAGTACAGAGGTCCATACAGGTTCTGTACAGCTTCTGACGCGTCAGAAGCACCAGAACACACCTGTAAAATCCATTGGTGAAACTTTTCACCCTGTATAGGGTAAAAATGACAACTTGTGGTTATAAAACCACATTTCCACCCAATAACAGTCTGTATTGAGTGTGTATAACCACAAACCAGCCCACAGTAGTGAACAGTTTCCCTCTGTGGCTGTGTGCAGAGGTAAACAACCTCACACTACCCCAGAAAAAGATAAAAGGAGGCCTTTCCTCACAAAAAGGCAAATTCAACATCCTGTTCTCAATATTCTTACATGGTATAGCCTCTGAAAGAAGTGGTACCCTTAGAATTAAACAGGTATAATTATAATTTTAATTATTACAGGGCTTATTATTGTAACCCAACAGATAAACACTGCACCCAGGGCTATCAATAGCACTCACCATCACTAAATTCTTTTAGTATAGCCCTTTTAACCATTTACTCACCCAATTACCATCATTATTTTCGTGTCACACTCATGGTTATAGCTTTTTATTATCATTGCACAGCTATATCATTGAGTCACCCTGACATTTTGGGGGGCTGGCATGGTTTCTTACCTATTTTTTTAGATGAAATTCTATCTTTTTCACCATTTTTAGCGTATTTTCATGCCTTTTAGAATTATTATACTTGTTCTCTTGCTTATTTTCACTTTATTCAAGCCCTAAGAAGCTTGGAAGGGGATTGGTTTCGTGATTTTTCTCTATTCTGATTTTTTACTGAAAAAAAACAAAATAAAAAAATAAAAAACTGTATACATATTCTTTCTGAAAAGAATATCTTTTCATCACTTTGAAGAGCTATAAATATATAATTTATATTTATACAATACTCTATTTTCTAAAAAAAATAGAATCATATTTTTTTCATAATAATATATACAAAGTATATATTGTTTGAATTTTTCTTAAAGAAAACTCTTATAATTCATTTTTTCACCCAAATTGGGGTGAAAAATTGATTATTATCATTATTATTGAAAATTTCAATAATAATACTTAATAACAAAATATAATCATATTGTATTATTGATTTTTTTTCATAATATATACAAAGTATACATTTTTTGCATTTTTCTTCAAGAAAAACTCTTATAATTCATTTTTTTCACCCAAATTGGTGTGAGAAACTCATTATTATCATTATTATTGATAATCTCAATAATAATAATTTATAATAAAATATAATAGTATTTTATTATTCATCTTTTTTTCATAATATATACAAAGTATATATTATTTGAATTTTTCTTAAAGAAAAACTCTTATACTTCATTTTTTCACCCAAATTGGGGTGAGAAATTGATTATTCTCATTATTTTTGATAATCTCAATAGTTATACTTCATAATACAATATCATCATATTTTATTATTGATCTTTTTTTGAACATATATAAAAAGTATATATTGTTTGCATTTTTCTTCAAGAAAAGCACTTTTAATTCATTTTTTCACCCAAATTGGTGTGAAAAATTGATTATCATCATTATTATTGCAAATTTCAATAACAATACTACAAAAAAAACTCATATTTTCTACTTCCACTGATTTTTTCATAATAATAAATACATAGTATATATTAATAGATTTTTTCTTGGAGAAATACCATTATAATTCTTTTTTTACCCAAATTGGTGTAAAAAAGTTTATTTTTATCATTATTGATAATTTAACTAATACTAAACATATAAAAAGAAATAAAAACCATATTAATTCTTCTAAGCTTACTTTAATAATATATACAAAGTGTATATTATTTGGATTTTTCTCCATGAAAAAACTTTCAAAAATAATTTTCTTCTTTCACCCAAATTTGTGTGGAAAAATTAATTCTAGTCATTATTATTGATAATTTCAATAATAAAACTTATCAAAAAGAAATATGATCATATTTATTTTACTTAACTTTTTCTAATATATACAAAGTATATATTTTTCTGATTTCTCTTCAAGTGAAGCCCTTATAATTAAGTTTTTTCCATCCAAATTGGTATGGAAAATTGAGTTGACAATTATTGATAGTTTCAATAATCATTTGTCCAAACTGAATTATTGATTCCCAACAAAACAGGGATTTAATCAACTAGGTAAAACTATCACCTTAAAAATCAGAAATGATACCACCTCATTTGAGAGACTTTGGTGTTCCAAGGGATTATTCCTTACAAAGAGAATCAACCATAAGCAGGAATAGAGGCCTGGAATGGAGCAATGTTGAAGTTGTTCAAAGTCATAAGACATGGCAA
Organism: Austropuccinia psidii; assembly: GCA_023105745.1. Taxonomy (NCBI): domain Eukaryota; kingdom Fungi; phylum Basidiomycota; class Pucciniomycetes; order Pucciniales; family Sphaerophragmiaceae; genus Austropuccinia; species Austropuccinia psidii. The sequence goes on along the minus strand of JALGQZ010000017.1, from coordinate 22,776,847 downwards.
AATAGACTTTCCTACACCTTCCAAAATGGTTTTCAACAGCAAAACTCCTGGAATGGCTTTCATAGAACAGTTTATTATAACCTATCAAATCTTCAAAGCACTTCTCAAATGGAGAATGGAAGACAGGGAATTAAACCTAGAGTTCCACTAGAAAGAAATTGTAGAAAGTATTCAAACAATTTTGCTCAAAGAGATATTCTTCAAAGAACTCATCATAGAAGATAAGTTGAACCAGAGGAAACATACTCTGACTATTTCAAGCTCATAAGGAGTGTTAACCCAACCAAACTCCCTAGTGGCTTCACACCACTCAGGCACCAGCAGATCAGTGAACAAGAGTCACCATACCTTCCAATCCCAGGTAGAATCCAGGAGAGGAAGAGTATCATAGGGCAAGAACAAGACTTCTTTCAGCCAGAAGCAGAAAGAGTCAGATCCTTCAATCCTGAAATTGTTGAAACAGCCAAAAGAAGTACAAAAAACAACAAACAGTTTTAAGTACTTATAATGAAGCTAGCAGCCCTAGAATAAGGAATGATATCTCCACTCAGATTAAACACAATGTTGTGACTCCTCAGAGTACCATAAGTAGTATTACCCTATGTTGACAATTTTCCAATTTGTAGAACAAACTCAAAGAGATTTCAAAATACTCCATGACGATATTTCAAGGTTACAAGAGGTTTATACCTTATAAACCAAAACTATCAATACCCCTCAAAAGGACTATACTAAAGTAAGTAAAGCCTCAGAAGAGATCAAAAAAAGAGTAAATAAAGTCTTGGAGGAGCAAAATCACTGCAAAAGGGATAGGGAATACCTGGATCAATATAGTGACATAATTTTCAATGTCTGTCAAAACACAAAACCCCAAACACAAGACAATGTTTTGGATAATCCATAGTACCAGGAATACATCAACCCAGATGGTTTGCTGGAGAATAAGCCCAGATCCCCATTACAATACCAAGATGGCTATAACATGAATTATTCAAAGAAGGAAGCACTGAAACAGCTTCCAGAGGCCTCAAGCTAGCCAAAATTTCCTGGTATAGGAGAATATGATCACATGGAACTTATTGATTATATTGATGGACTCTCATTGATGTTCCAAGCATACCAGACTACTGGATAGCAGCTAGACTGAACACAGCATTCAAAGGAAATGCTAGTATATGGTATACGGAAATGAAAGATATTCATGGTAGAAGGAACTGGCCATGGTGGAGGAGCCAAAAAATCCAAAAGTACAGAAATGATACATGGATATGACAGAAAAGCTTTTCATTTGGAAATGATCTATACAAGTGGACAAAGATCCATATTATTGGTGTCTGAGACAGTCAAAAAGGCTAATAGCCATTGACCCTCACATAACAACAGAAATGAGAAATCACAAAGTGTTGAACAAACTACCAGGAGACTTAGAGCATGCAGTGAAATGTGGATGCTCCAAAGAATCCACCTTGGATTATATATCAACTACTTTGCAAGAAGTAAGGATAAGAACATCTATTGGTAGATAAAATACCCATATTACTGGGGATAACAGGAAGAATCTAACCCTGAAAGCCAAAAAAACTCATGATTCAGAATCTTTGATCACAAAAGGATCTCACAACTGTGAATCACGCAATCACTATGCAGATAGTTTTCCCAAAGACAGGAAAGAGGTATTTGAAAGAGAGAAAGAAACAAGAAAAGACCAAGAAGGTCATGAATCTGACTCTGATAATGTAGGGAATTTCTGTGGGAATAATTCATACAGTGAACCTAACCCCAATGAAGAATATTTGGTGGAATTTAAGAGCCATTGAACAAAGGAAGTTGGTTCAATCCACTCCAAAAGAAGGAAACCAATGACCAAACATCTGGATGGTTTGAAACATAAACCACCAGACAGGGAGGGTATGACCACAAGAAAGTTGTTGGCTCAAGGTCACCTGAGCCACACTAGTACCTCAGATAAGAAAGGAATGTCTTATCAATGATGAGCCTTTTTTAGAGGGAGGGTATGTCAGCCTGGGACTTAAAACCAGAGCACAAAGCATGACTGCCAGAACACCACAAACCAATGGTAGAGCAAAAAATCACCAAAACATGGATCTGAGCCAAACAATCTCAGAAGGTATCAAAAGAAATAGGAAACCCACCTCTTTCCAAAAATTCAAGTCCCATAATCATAGGACAAAGAATAACAAATTTATTCAAGCTCGAATCAGTTTCTGAGCATAAACCTTAATTTTCACCTTTCATCTAAAATCCATAGAAAGAGGCTGAAGCCCATCAAATGAGTATTCAAATTGAAGCTCCCGATCAGGGCTATTTAATGGTACTAGCCAAATTGAGTTAGAACCTAAAGTATAGAATGTATGGCCAAAATAAGGTCAAATAAGGGTGAATAAAATATTCACCTCTCATCAAACTTCTACATTTTTAGTGTGAGATACCAAAAGTGGAGTCTCTTTGGAAATAAAAAAATCATGGCTATCTGATGGTATCATCCATTTCCCCATATCTCATCTTGAACAAAAGTTATGGGGCAAGCAAGCTACACACATATTTTGAGATAATCATATATCTGGATAAATAAGATTGAACATGGCATAACCTTGCCATATTTGATGTCAATCATACCAAATGAGGTACCATTGTGTATATTTCATCCAGGGCTACACAATGAACCAACTTTGAGCTCAATATCTTAAAAACTGACAAAGGTATAGCAGGTTTAAGGTCAAAATCTGACATTTAGACCAATACAGCTTTACTGTGGGATAATATCCCATGCAATTGACTATGAGGTGTCAAATATACTAATAAGCTTGTTTATGCTTCAATACCCCATAGTTCAGTCAAGTAAAGAGGTCCATACAGGTTCTGTACAGCTTCTGACGCGTCAGAAGCACCAGAACACACCTGTAAAATCCATTGGTGAAACTTTTCACCCTGTATAGGGTAAAAATGACAACTTGTGGTTATAAAACCACATTTCCACCCAATAACAGTCTGTATTGAGTGTGTATAACCACAAACCAGCCCACAGTAGTGAACAGTTTCCCTCTGTGGCTGTGTGCAGAGGTAAACAACCTCACACTACCCCAGAAAAAGATAAAAGGAGGCCTTTCCTCACAAAAAGGCAAATTCAACATCCTGTTCTCAATATTCTTACATGGTATATCCTCTGAAAGAAGTGGTACCCTTAGAATTAAATAGGTATAATTATAATATTCATTATTGTAGGGTTTATTATTGTAAACCAACAGATAAACACTGCGCCCAGGGCTATCATTAGCCCTCACCATCACTAAATTCTTTTAGTATACGCCTTTTCACCATTTACTTACCCAATTATCATCATTATTTTCGTGTCGTACTCATAGTTATAGCTTTTTATTATCATTGTACAGCTATATGATAGAGTCACCCTGACAAGACAGGGATACATGTAAGATAATAAGTCTGGTACCATAAAAATACAATTAGTTATAAAGCTCTGATCTGGAGTGCATCTCAATAAGATTCCTAACTTTTATAATAGAAGGTCTTAGAGAGGAAAGATTTATGTCTTAGACAGGATAGAAAGGATGAGGTGTGAGGCAGGAACAAACAAACCTTGAAGAGTAAAGAGGTATGTCTTAGCTAGGATAGAAATGTTGAGGAGTGAGGAAGGCACACACAAACCTGAATAAAAAAATTAGTAGAAATAAAATAACAAGAAGTTTTGGAATGAATTACATTAATGATTTAACTAGCTATTATTACAAAGGAAAAACATTATCAAGTATAATACCTGGAAAGGCAATACATATCTCTTAGCCAGGATAAAAAGCTTGAGGAGTGAGGCAGGCATGAAAAAACCTGAATAAAAGTAGTAGCAATAAAACACCACAAGCAGAAATAATGGTAGTAGAACTAGGAATTATTTGTAGACAACATAATGGTCAGCAAATACCCTAATGATCATCACAGATCTGAAGCTGATTATGTCATATATGTATGCATCTTATCCCTCTCCTAACCTTTCACTACCTGGAACTTTTGAAATCTCAATTTTATATAAGCAAACCCTAATTATTAAGCTAGATGTAAGAGTAAGCACACAATAACAATAAATTAGCAAAGAGAAAATGAATTGATGACTTGAGCTCAATGACCAACCACTCATGCACACACATGTTGTGTACAAAAATCATTCAGAAATAAATCTCTTGAGGATTTTATGTGATAAGGAAAATTTCAAGGATTTTTTTGATTTTCCTTATCTTGCCTTCTGACACAGGTGATCTTATAGAGGAGTGACCTGTTATTACCATTCATACATCATGTATGGCAAGCTTAATTCCTAGCAAACTCATTCTTTGTCTTATGGAAGAAGCTCAGAGATAGATTTCTTTAGCTCACATGCTTTCACAGATTTGTAAACAATTTCTTGTTTAACACTAAAATTACTTTGTTTTCTTTTATAGATTTCAAAATACTTAGGCAATCAGCCACCAGCCTGCTTTCCTAGGGAATATATGTAATGCTTGTCCTTCTTCAGTTTCTCTCGTCTGAATGGTCTGATTAACAAGGTACTTTGAAATTTAGTCATTAAAAACCTCTGTGTTTTTTATTCAATATATCTTAAATATCCAAATCTCTCCTAAATAGGAATTATAGAGACACAATAAGGCTCTCAAGAGATTTTAATTTGTTTTTTCTTTCTTGGAAAATAATCTCAACAAGCCTCCTGGAATTCTTTTTCTTATGTGTTTCGAAATACTTGTTTAAATTGTATATTTCCTTTTTGTCCAATATTAATTTCAATTTAAATGGCCAATACTTTTCACTTATATATTTCCCAATTTTCTTCTTTACTATTAGATAGCTTAATAGGTCTCTTTCTAGGAAATTTTATCTACTTGAAATCTACCTTTATTTCAAAAAAGTCTTCCAATTGGATTATATTAATCATATACAAAATATAAATGACTTTATGGGTGAAATCTTCTTTTCTTATATTTATCTCATGTACTAAGTTGAATTTATGCTTTATATTCTTGACCACCCTTATTTGAGTCCTTTAAAGATGCGAATTTTCAAATAAGGTTCATATTTTTCTCTAAACTAGGATAATATTTTCTGAAATGGCTTCAAATTTAAATATTATTAACAATTTTCCTTCCCTTTCCAAGAAAATGATTATTTCACTCATAGAATTGACATGCAGTATTACAATCACATTTCATGAATGTAATTAGAGGTTTTATTGTTATTTTGCTAGGTAAACTCTATTCTTTCTTCTTTAAAGATAGATGAACCTTTTCTTTTAAAGATTAATGGGAATTTTTCATTTCATTATTTTCTCAATTTGATTACAAAATCTATATCATTGGTCTCATGACTTTCTGTAAGATAAGCTTAAAGTTTATTCAAAATGTGTTCATAATATATCCCTTTCATACCTTTTAGAATTGTTGGTTTAAGAACTGGTCTAATGATATCCTTAAGACAAAAAAAATGGGGAAAACTCAAGATGTACTTACTGAGATAAATCTGAGCCGCATTTCTACTAGCAAGAAGGATGAAGATAAAATTATAGAAAAGAGAAGGAAGATAAATTGAAAAAGAAAAAACTGGGGTAAAGAAGTTGAGCTCATCTTCAATAGATTTTGGTATTTATCATTTCCAATTTAGAATAGTTAAATACAAACTAGTTAAAGTAAAATTATTGGGGTATTTCATGCATAGATTTTTTGTACCAATCTGATTTAAAAGTTAATAAGAAAATTCAATGCAATTCAAAATACCTTCTGATTAAATCATTTCCAATAAAATGAATTAACTTCATATCTCATCAAAAAATCCTCTACTCATTATATCAAACCACCAGTATCAATAATATCTCTGTTATTATCCTTGAACTTGGCTTAACCCTGGCCTCCTATTGTTGTTATTTTATAAATTTCCTCACAGGTCAACAGATCCTTTTGTCTCACTGAATCATATAGAATGTGCTTTGATTTTATAAGACAAAAAGTACTTGGATTGGAAAGACAGGAGGTCTTAGCCAATGGATCAGGTTGAAACGGGAATTACGCACAATGAGCCTTGTATTTGTTAGAATTAAGAACTAAAGTTTGCATTTCATTAGTCTTTTGCAGTAGCTGGAATCATAAAAAGATTGGTGACACTAACTAAAGGTGGATAACAAGTGGATAACCATAATAAATGATCAATAATTCAATGACTTAGAAAAACAAACAGCTAAACAACAAAATAGGTTAGTCAATAGCTTGTAGTTAATAAAATGATAACATGATTAGTTGTGACTGTACCTGAATAGCTAATGACAAAAACGTTTACATAATAGAGAGTAAATTAGTGATAAATAAAGGAAACAAGAGAAAGAAGAAAAAATGAGAGAAAATGTTTTATCTGTAAAAAGAATGAAATGAAATTGAATAAAAGGAGCTCAATAGATCTTCTTTTCAGGAGCTGAGAGGCAGGACTTAAATATTAATGATTGTCAGCGGTGAAACGCACTTACAATTGCTGTGGTGCTTAGTAGATGACGATTGTTGTGGCACATATGATTTAGTCGTTTTTTGCTTGGGAATTTTGAGCAATTGGAGTGTTTAACATATATAATTAGTTTGATTTTTAACACCCCCCCCTCACTCCTAGGCACAAAGCTCCCAAAGAGTTTAGAGCATGAGTGAGGACAGGTGTAGGTACAGATTTGGTAAGGAGACCTACTAACATCTCCTTAGTTGACATGTATTGTAGATGTCTTATACCCAACTTGACTGCTTCCTTGACAAAATGTAGCTGTATTTTGACGTATTTCATCTGTTTTCTGTTGAAATTACTGTCACCGTTTGCCATGTTGGCACAACCTTGATTATCTTCATGCACTGGGATCAGATCACTACATTTCAGAACACTGGATTATTGGCACCATTTTATCAGCCAAAGAAGTTCTGAAATGAGATCAAATAACAATTTATACTCCTCCTCAGTGAATGACAAGGAAACCATAGGCTGTTTTCTTGTCTTCCAAAACACCAGGTATTGATCAAAGCAAGCACGGTATCCAGTTATTGACAATTGGGTAACTTAAAAGCTTCCCCAGTCAGTGTCACTATATGCTGAAATGCCACATCAATTGTTCCCCCCATATACCAAACCCAAATCTTGAGAGCCATTAAGATATTTCAGGACATGCAGAAACCCATTACCATGTTTGATTCCAGGTCTTTCTAGAAGTTGAGAGAGACTACTTACTGAAAATGAAGATTTTGGAATAGTATCAGTGATGAGATAATTGATACTTTTTATGGCCCTGCAATAACTGATCCTCAAGGGGTCAAATTTGGCCATTTCTTCCAGGATGGCTGGTACAAGATGGCTATTCCAAACAAAGGGATTAGATACTAGACAGCTTTCCCCCATGCCATATAGTTCAAGTAGAGCCTTGGTACAGTGTTTCTGATCCTGTGTGATGTACCCATTCCCCTGGGAGATTTTAACCCCAAGCATAAGATCAGCCAATCCAATGTCTTTGATTTCAAACTTGCCAGCAATTTGAGTTTTTAATTATTCAACTTCCTTCCCAAATATTGCTATTTTGTCCACATGTATTTACAGCCAAAGAGGATGTTCTCCTTTTTGGTGAAATACACATTGATCAAGAATGCAAGCTTTGAAACCAATATCCATAACCATTCCTTCAATCTTTTGTACCATGCCAGAGGCACCTGCTTCAGTCCATATATTTCCTTTTTGAGATGAAGGCAAAATGATAGTCTATCTTCCTTGAGGCCCTGCATAATGCTGAGATAGATTGTTTTCGAAAGAGGAGAGTTCAGGAACGCACTCTTGACATCTATCTGGTGAAAAATAAGGTCATTAGAAGCTGCAAAGGCAATCAGTGTTGTGGTATTCCATATCAATTATACCAGTTTTGAGCTTACCAAATATGATGATAATAATAATAGTAAAAAATAAAAATAAAATGAAAAATTTCATAATAAGTCAGGGGAAAGAAAATAAAAATGCAGTATAACTTCATAAAATAGGAATTAGGGAATAACTGCAGATTCAGGAATAAAATCAGGAATTTTGGAGAATAAATGGGATTTACATTGTGGAATTTTGGAGAAGGAATTGGAATAACATTATGGAGCTTGGGAGGAATTATGGAAGATTGTGCAATTATAGAAAAACACCTGAATAGCTCTGAGGAATACAAATTAAATTGTGGAATTATTCCAGAGATAAAAATACAACTACATAATAATCTCTAAAATGGAACAAAATTATGGAATTTTTGAAGAAGAAATAGAAATAAAATTGGGGAATTTTGGAGCAGAAACAGGAATAAAATTTCAGAATAACTTCAGACATGGAAAGAAGATTTAGGAGTTATGAAAGGGATTAAGTAGTAACTCCAGAAATGAAAAAAGTAATTAGGGAATAACTCCCAAGAAGAAAATCAAATTTCAGAATAACTGTGGAAATGAACATAGGAATAATGGAAGAACTGCAGAGATGAATACAGGAATTAGGGAATAACTGCAGAGATTGAAATAGGAATTATAGAATAACTCTGGAGGTGGAATTTGGAATTAGGGAATAACTCTGAATGTTCAAATAAGAATTAGGGAATAAATTTGGAGATGAACATAGGAATTACAGAATAACTCCAGAGATGGAAATATGAATTAGGGAATAACTCTGAAGGTGAAAATAGGAATTAGGGAATAGCTTTGGAGATGAATATAGGAATTACAGGATTGCTCCAGAGATGGATATAGGAATTAGGGAATAGCTCCAGATGTGAAAATAGGAATTAGGGAATAACTTTGGAGATGGAAATAGGAATTAGGAAATAACTGCTTTAAAGGGAATAAAATTTCAAAACTCTAGAACTAGGTAAATCAAATTGTAAAGAAGTCCTAGGGCATAATCAAGAAGATTAAAAGTTTCAACCAGAAGAATTTTGATTACAATATAAAATACCAATCTACCCACCTTTTTCAAATAAAATGGCAGTGCACTCAATAGCAAAAAACTGTATTTTCCCCACTTTCTCCACTTGCAAGCAAAATCTCACCAGCTATATTATATCAAAGATATCATATGACTAGAAGAAATTTAAATTATCAGGAGCTGTACTTTCCCCACTTTATTGGCAAAAATAAACTCTCACCAGCAAAATGAGCTCAATTAAATCAGATGATTTTGATAAGAAAAAACACCACCAGTGAAATTCTCAGCAAACACATAAAAAATTCACCAAAAAAAGAATATCACCAGCTAAATTATCTAAAAGATATCATATGACTAGAAGAAACTTAAATCATCATAATCTGTATTTTCCCCACTTTATTGGCGAAAATAAACTCTAAACAGCCAAATTATATCAATTCCATCACATGATTTTGATAAGAAAAAAAACCATCAGCAAAATTCTCTCAGAAAACATGTAAAAAAGACACCAAAACTACACATCTCACCAGCTAAAACATTTCAGCTATGAAATTTTTAAGTCCCCTGTTTTTAGAAGCTCTATGGAGGGCCAAAAGGTATAGATAGAGGTCTTCTCTCCCTCATTTAACAAAAAAATGGAAAAAGTTCCTACTCTGGATGATCTCAATCATCCCTGAACCAGCAGGATATCTAGAGTGATAGTAGTGCTTTAGCTGTGCAAAGGGCAGTATCCTTGCTCAGATGCTTAGTATTAGTGAAGAATAGTATTGTAACTGTAGTGGAAAGCTCAGAAGCCTTGCTCAGAAGCTTATTATTAGTGACAAATAGTAGTTTAACCATAGTAGAAATCTGAGTAGCCTTGCTCAGAAGCTTAGTATTAGTGAATAATAGTAGCTTAAATGTAGTTAAAAGGTCAGTAGCCTTGCTCAGAAGCATAGTAATAGTGATATAAACATAGTATAAAAAAGATTTATTGAAGAATCTCTATTAGTATTAAATCCAAGAGTCTTATTTCTAGTATTCCTATTAAAAAACACAAAAAAAATCTTCATTAGTCCTATTAACATAAGATCAAGTAGTAGTCTTTAGTTTATTATAGTTTTACATCAGAGTTTTGGCTATATAATTGTTAATAGGTCTCACTTAGAAACTACTGATAAGTCTTCTCTATCTGTTAAAACCACAAATAATATTTTATTTTGTGATTCTATGTAGGATGACTATTCAGTATTATTTAGAGAGGCATCTAATATGCCTTAGAACCAATGGTTATTGGACAATTCTGAAATTCAGAACAGGATTACCAATACTTTCCCCTTCAAGGTACTGCCTTATTTCATCCCACACAAAAAGGAGTTCCCACAGCGTCCTCAGAGAATTAAGTCTTCCTGTTGGAGAATATGTCCTGTCAAAGTCAACTCCTGTGGTATGAGTGAATACCTGAGCTCAGAGACAGTCTTTATGCTCAGTAACCTCATTGAGGTGGTTTTTCTTCTTCTTGAAGACCCAGGTAGTACCAACAAGCTTATAGGACATATTGACATTGATGACTTCCCAGACTTTGAGTTTTTTCATTGACAGAAGTTCTTTGCTGATTGCTTCTATCTAGACCTCCTTGGCATTTCAGCTTATAGCTGCCTTGAAGGTCCAAGGAGTCTCATCTGCAGTCATCAGAAGAGCCCCAGCTTGTCTGGAGTGGGAGAGGATGTTTTGTTGATTAATATTGCTGAAGACAAGAGTGGGATGACATGGACCAGTGACCTTGATATGAAAAGGAGGTTTGGGTTGAACAGTGGTAGGGGGTAAGGATGCAATTTCATTGACTGGTAGGAATTAATCTACCAAAGCTGTTTCTGATGTGGGCTCAATGTCTTTACAGCTTGACATCCATACTTCATCTACCAGTTCTTGATTGTCAGGCTCCCAAGGGCACTCAAGTGGAATTTGGATTTCATATACCACTTCCTGCCCTTCAATTGCATCCCAGAAGATATTGAGGGGAGAAATATTTGCATACTGTCATTTCAGCTCAGGAAAAATTTACTTGTTGAATCTAATGTGTTTTGAGACCACTACCGTTTTATCTGAGAGTCAAAGGATTTGATATTTTGAGTTATTTCTATATCCAAGGAGGACACCTTCTTCTCCAGAGGGACAAAGCTTCTATTCTCAATGTTCTTTTGGAGTCATGAAAAAGGATTAAAAACCGAAGACTCAAATTTTCTTTCCTCTTGGTGATAGCTTCATCCAAAGTGTTTAAAGGGAGTGGTTGTGTCTTGATGGAGTAGGATTATAGTTAAATAAAAGAGTCACAGCACTCACAGCCTTGGCCCAATAGGAGCTTGGTAGTTTTGAAGAATTTAGCATACACCTTGCCTTTTCAGGCATTGTTTTATTGGCCTTTTGGAGAAACCATTATGTTCCAGGGTGTATTCTGGAGAGAAGACATGTATGCATTCACACTCATCTGAGAGCTCCTTGAAATGTGAGTGAAAAAATTCTCCACATTGGTTGGATACTAGATTTTTGAGCAATGTATTATGTTGAGTTTCCATCATTTTCTTGGTTATTGTGAGCTGACCAAAGGCATCTGATTTGTCCTTCAGAAGTCAGATGACCTTGTAGGAGGTGGCTTCGTCTACAATGGTCAGAAAGTGATGATAACCAGATATTGAAGGAGGAGAAATTGGTCCTACCAAGTCCACATGAACACAATCTAAGGGGAGATTAACGGGTTCAAAGTGATCTTTGAAGGGGATCCAATGAATCTTGTTGAGGTCACAGACTTTACGTGAATTGTTGGATGAAGGTAAGCCCATTTATTTAATGATGGATCTACCTGCATGTGTGAGTCTTTCATGCCAGAGCTTTTCTTTGACAATTGTCTTGTGAACTGTTGGAAGATCTTAGTAAGGTTTAATAGAGTTACTTTCTGTCTTAATTTGCAGGATTTCTTTTCCTTCAATAGTGATGATAAAGGAATATTTGTCTTGTTTGATAGTTAGTTCTTTATCAAAGAATTTTAAACAGGCTAACAAGGTTTCAATTTAGTTTGGGTAAAAAGGGAGGATCTGGGATCATTAAGGTTTAATTGTTGCTGAAAAGGTTTATAGTTCCGATGCCTTCGGCAATTTAATTACTGGATGAGTCTCCTGTGGTTACTGAAAGTGTTTTATCCTTAGATAAAGAGGTGAATTCTTCTTCCGAGTGGAAAATGTGGTGAGTTGCTCCACATTACACTACCAATTGTCCGAGAAATAGTCTATGTTATTCATTTTTATAGAGCGCTTGAGATGTGGAGAGGTGAGCTTCTGTATTGGGATTAGGGGGTTTTATGTTTTTTTCTGATCTTTGCAATCTAAGGTGAGTATTTTAAGCAAAAAATTCGTCCTTTTGGGGCTTAAACACTTTGGGATGTGTTTTCCCTTAGATAAATAGTAAATTATTTGGTATAGCTCATTAATAGTTGATTATACTAGTGCTGAATCTGGTCCCAAAGTTCTTGGACAAACATCTTTGCTTTGAAAGTGGTTGGCATATTCTTGTAGGTGGGAGAGAATCTGATCAGGTTTCCTGATAATTTCTTCATTGAGAGAGAGTAGTCTGGAAATTTGACTGAGTTTTGGATCTCCATTCAGTTTGCCTAGGATAATATATGAAAGTATCTTGGGTGGCATTTTGAAGCTGACAGAGTCCAATTCAAGAGGTAATTTTTGAGTTTCTTCAATATAATGATGGAGATTTCCCAAATAATTTGCTTTTTTACAATCCATCCAAGCCAGACCTTTGTTCATAGCTTTTTTGGAGTCATACTGCTTGTTTATCTTGGACCAAAGTAGATTAGCTTTGTCAGGAGTTTCACATTCAATGACTTCTAGAAATACGCAATGATTGATTTGTGAGGTAATTGTAGTGATTGCTTCAAAGCTTGACTTGGTCCACTGATTGACTGAGGAAGGGGTTGCATCTAGTCTAATGGCCTTTTTGAAGACCTCTAAGAGTTCTTTATATCAAATAAGGAAATGCATCCTGAGGTACAATTAACTGTAGCTGGTACCATCAAGGATTGGTATTGATTTAGTTTCCTTTTTATTGGATTTTTTGGCCATAATGAATCTTTAAATCCACCTGTTCTTCTTTTCTTTAGCATAGCAATGAGACTGTAGATATTTTATAATGAAGAAATAAAGTTTGCATTTCATTAGTCTTTTGCAGTAGCTAGAATCACAAAAAGCTTGGTGAAAAATACCTAAAGGTGGATAACTAGTTGATAACAATAATAAATGGAAAATGATGCAATGACTTAGAACAACAAAATAAGTTGGCTAACATTTTGTAGTTAATAAGGTGATAGCATGCTTAGTTTTGACTGTACCTGAACAGCTAATGACAAACGTTTTATGTAAGAGAGATTAAAAAAGTGAGAAAGAAGAAAAGATGAGAGAAGGAGTTTGAGTTGGAAAGAGAATGAAATCAAATTAAATAAAAGTAGTTCAATGAATATTCTTGCCAGAAGTTGAGAGGGGGGATTGAAACATTAATGATTTTCAGTGGTGATAAGCACTGAAAATAATTGTGCTTGTTAGTCGCTTTATTATTGTTGTGGTGGTTACTAGGTGATGCGTTTTGTGGCACATATCCAATTTAGTGGTTCTTTGCTTGGGAATTTTGAGTCGTCAGAGTGGTTAACGTATTTAATTGGTTTGATTTTTAAAAGGATTAGCAAGACAGGAAGTCTTAGCCAATGGATTAGGGTGAGGAGGGAAGTAGGCACAACAAACCTAAAGGGAAAAGATTAAACACAGACAATGGTCTTAATTAATTTAAGTGATTCCAGCTATAAATAGTGGGGTTCAAGGGGCCAGTTCATGAGCCAAGTTTTATTTTTTTGTAAGCCCAACTTTTAAGTTATAAAGAATCGTCACCGCTCATAAACCATATATTTAAATATTTTTAAGTAAAATCTGAGCTTAAAAAAGCACACAGACCTACGATCAAACTTCCTAAACCCGTTGAACAGATTGATCACCTGTATGAGATCAGATCTCCATTTACTGTATTTCATCTACCCCCCTTATACAATCACCCTTAAAACTCTTCCCTCATGCCCAGATGGCTCATAGAATAAATCAAACCATAGCTAATCAACTACCTTCTTTACAGCTGATTGGTAGGAATTTTCATGACTAAACACTCGCAAAGGAAAGAAACAATCAGGGATTTTGAGATATTGTGGATAATCTCACATATTGGTGATAATTGGGTAATGTTGAAAAGTGTTTCATTCCCATGGTTGGTCCCCCAAACAATGCTATTACCATTCCTGAAAGCTCTTAATATACCACAGAGGTTTCATGGCCCATTTCAGCGCGTTCTCAATTGTCAATCCAAAGCTTACATGAAAGGGCTCTCGCATACAATTCTGATGCGATATATAGCCAGACCTTTATATTGTGTGAGAGGTGCTGAGGGTGATTTGGAGTTTGTCTTTGATTTATATGAAGAGGATTTCCAAAAAATTATGAAAACTTATAGCAAAATATTTAGATTTATCTATGATAAAATTAAAGATGATCGGGTTTTCAAAAACAAGAGTAATTGTAAGCAACTTCCTATTGCACACCAATTTGCCCTCACACTTGAACAATTGGCGGCAGTTGGGAAGTTTGCTTTCAAATTCCATGTGGGGATTGGTTCAGTCATTTCAACAACAAGACAAGTAATCATTTCAATCAATTCATATGAACAGCTTTACATAAGATGGCCTGATGTCAACAGGCGGCATGAAATCTCCCAAGTAATGAGCATGGAAAGCTTCAGGGGATGAGTGGGTTTTATTGATGGGAAAACATTTTCAATGTATCAGAAGCCTTAATGGCAGGGTGAGGTATATTTTGATTGCAAGAAGGAGTATTCCATTAATGCAAAGATTCTGTGTGGCTGTGATAAGAACATCATTGGCTTTATAGCAGATTCTCCAGGTTCTTGTTCCAACTCAATGGCTTATAAACAGATGGAGATGTACAAAAATCCTCATAATGTTTTTGATAAAGGTGTGTTTTCATGGATCAAAATCAGAGTAAAGTCTTGGTATTCTTTGTCATACACTGATACAGATGTTCAAATTGAAATCGGGCCAATACTTATTATCCAATTCAGCTTATCCTCTAGGTAATCATCTTATTCCAGAATTCAAAGCTCCAACATCTAATATTCAAGTGAATAATGATTTTAATTATTTTTTGGCAAAATAAAGAGTGCAAAATTAAAATTCTATTGGTATGTTGAAAGGGCAAGGGGAATTTTTACAATGTATGAGTCTAAAATTGAAAGGGAGGGAAGATATTAAGAGTTTTTTTGATTGGATCAAGAAATTCTTTATCATCCACAACATGCTCTCCCCGATAAATTATGCATGGGAGGAGCTTGATGAACAAACACACAATGATCACAGTATTGGACTTGGTTATTAACAGGAAACATGCAGTGCAGCGGAAATGCAAATATTAGTTTGTGATGCATTCTTAGAGAATAATTATAACACAGGTGTTCTCCCAAATCCTTAGTTTATTTTCAAAAACATTATTGGTTGGATTTGATGTAAATTTACAATTAAGTCAAATTGATTAAAAATCAAGTTTTTTTTATGTTTAATTCTGATACCCATCACATTTAATGATTAAAATTTGTTTTAACTTTAGCAAATATTTGAATAAGATCATTTTAATCAGACAAAACTCTTATATTCAAGCTGAGAAATCTTATAAGTCCATTTTGTAATTTAAGATGATGGATAAAAATAAAATGAAAAGACATGGATTCATTTTCAAATATCAAATGTTAATGAGATTAATAGTAATACTTTTAATACAAAATGATTTAGTTATGCCTCCAAAATCAATTTGAGATATTTCTCAATTTCATCTCCACTCATACCAGAATTGCGCCAATCTATTATTACAGTTCATGCCTGAGCTTTACATGCCATATGAACCTCTTGATAATTTCTCTTCTGTTGTTGTTTCAACTCCTTCTGCTTCATATCCAATTCTTGTTTTGCAACATCGCGTTTAAGTTCCAATTCTCCCTTTTCAGTTTCAACTTGAAATAAATGTAAGTCCTCTTCCCTTTATCCCTAGAATTTTCATGTTAAGTTGCTTCTTTTTGCTGCTCTCTCTTATAATTGAGCTTTAGTAATTTCAGTTATTTTACTTCACAAAGTTGAAGCATCTTTATATCCTTGTTTTAATTAGATTCCATATGGCTCAATTCCTCCCGCCTCTGATCTTTTTTACATTGATATTCCATTCCTTGAGTTATTTGATCTCTGAACTGATTGTCTTGCATACCCATCTTTCTCTCAAGAACTGCAATGATAGGATTTGATTTCTTTGTGATCATGAAATCAGGTGATAGCCATTGAGGACCAGCATCATTAGATTTCACTTTATTTTTCCCTTTATTAATCTTGAGAGTCCCTGAACTTCTCGCTTGTTCACTATTTATTTCTTAAACTCTTGGTCCAAGTTATTCATCTGAACAGTAACCCTCCAAATGTGGGCCATTTTCTGGACCTGGTGAAATTTCAAATACATGTTTAATGCTTTAATCATTTGGCAATGGACCTAACTCACTTGTGAATGATTAATCATTTCTCAGATCTCCCACTTCACTGTTATGATCATTTCCTAAATGGCGGGCCATTGCCTTTGAAGCTGTATCACCTGCATTGTACCCACAAACATTCTGTTTTCTTCCAAAGATTGCCAACATCCAATCAAAACATCGGCAGAATAGTTCCATTTCCTACTCCATAGTTGTACTAATATTTCCTGCTATACCAGAGCCTGTTTAATTCAACAACTGAGCTGTCTCAAAAAAGAAACGCATGTATGTTCTCCAGAGCTGCTCCATATTGCGTCCACCGAGGCTTAAAGTGCCTTGCTCATGATTTGAGCTCAAATAAGCTTCAAATCATTTGAAGCCTTTGTCCCTTGTATGTTTCTTCTTTCCCCAAAATGTCTTCTTGCTATCACCGAAGAGGTCTGAAGACATAAAGTAGTCTTCATACATCAATTGATCAAAGAATAAAACTCACCATGATAATTCTCCTCAACCTCTAGGTATGTACAGATGTTCCAAAACCTGAGATCATGAAAGGAGGATTATGATCACCCTTTGATTTATGGGTATTTTGTTTGTGAGAGTTTCCATTCTTGTGTTGTCGTACATCTTCTTCCATCTGTTTCTTTTCGGTCGATGGCATTTGCCCTTATGCTCAATGATGAAAGATTTTTGTCCATGTCCATCAGAATGATATATTGTGGTTGAATAATTCTCAGTATTCAGAAACTGTTTCCCATGGCCATCCAAATGGTCCATTGTGGTTCAAACATTTTCAAATGAACTATCAGGCTCTGTTGTCATGATAGAGTGGCTTCCTTCTGTTACCGACCTGGCATGCCCCGCATAAATTGCCTGTTCCCCTTCAAATACAACTTTATCGCCAACCACATGTGTGTTGGAGTTTCCTGGTTGGGATGGTTGTCTTTGGGTAGCAGGTTTAATTGAAGGATTTGGTTGAAAAGTCAAATGTGGCGGTTCATAGTAGCACTCATTCAATGTGATAGCTTGTTGCGGTGAGGTTTGACTCAGTTGTTCCCCCGAAAAGTCACTTATTGGGCTCAATATCCCAAATCCTGGGAAAAAAAGAAGTAATATAAATGGATAAGAATTCATTTTGTTAGCAGAATGTGCATATGGCACTGTGTGGAAATAATTTTAAGCGGAGGTTATGCATTCCTTTGGTACCCAGATGATCAAGCAAACTACAATCCACTGTTGCCTCAGAAATCCGTTGTATCCTGTGGAGAGTAAGGCTGAGGGTGGCCTGAGCGGATCATGGTTGGTTCATGAGCCATGCCATGAGCTTATGAAAACAATATCTCATGGCATGGCTCATCAGGATTAATTTATTGAAATGACTTAAATGACGTGAGCAATTGTTTTTGACAAGATAAGCCCAAAAATATTGTGGGATTGAACCCCACTAATAAGGAATTATCAAGTAAAGTACCTTGGATTGGCAAGACAAGAGGTCTTAGCCAATGGATCAGGGTTAGGAGGAAAGTAGGCACGACAAGCCTAAAGGGAAAAGAGTAAACGCAGATGATGGAAATTCTAGATACAAGATGTTACGGTGTTAAATAGTATAGTAGTGGTTAACAGGGATAACGTGATCCTGAATTGATTATGTCATAGTATTACATCACTTGGGTGTATGCGCTTAATGTATAACTAGTGTTTACCGTCCCTTCTTTTCTTTCAGATTTTCAGATTCAATAGTTTCAAATTTCTTATTCTTACATATTTTTTAATTTATAATTTAATATATGGTGTGTCAAGTGAGTTTGGCCACTTGTAAAGCTGTGTACAGTTGATTGGTTTTTTCACTTGGGAGTAAGACAATCTGGATTTAAAAGCCACTGCCCAGCAAGCCAATTTCTTGTCTGGTCAACAAGATCCTCTAACCTTGTTTCAAAAAAACCAGACCAGAATCTGACTCAAAGATTCTCAACATTTTCTTTTTTCTTTTATTTTTTTTATTTACCAAGATGAGCAGCTCCAACTCAGCTCCATATGCTGTATCAATAGATCTATATGAAGCTCAAATAGAGGCTGAAGAGGAAGAAATTCTTCAATTAGCCTCACAATTAAAGAAGAAGAATGAAGAACTTCTTTGCAAAAAGATGCTCCATACTTCCCAGTCTAAATTAGAAAAAAATGCCAAAAAATTAGTGAAAAGTTAACCCACAAAAAGTGCAAGCCCAATGCAACTGTGAGCCCTTGTATTCAAAGTTTGGTTCAAGAAAATGTTGTGGAGAAGGGAATTTCTCAGAAGGCAGCTGCTGAAGCCTCCAAAATTTCATCTTGCCAAGTTTATTGAATTCTACATGAAAATCCAAATCAAACAAAAACCTACAAGAAACAAGAAGGAAAAATAACAGCTGAAATGACAACAGAGCTGCTGTAATTCATTTAAAATAAGTCAACAGTTACTTTAAAGGAAATGAAGGAGTTTGTAGAGGAGAAATTCCAATCAAAATATCTTTCCAGTCAATCAGTAATCTCCTTTGTGATATGGATATCACTTGGAAGCAGGTTACAAACATCCCTGCATCTTGGAACAAGGAGGACTTATTAACTCAAAGAGCCAACTTTGTCAATTGCCGTGGTCTGGATCTTGACCAACAAGTTGTTTTTGTTGATTAATTGGGCTTTGATCTCCACTCAGGAAGAGGATTTGGTTATGCCCCTTCAGGTGTGTTGCCTTTCTTTTGTCTTATTCTTTTTTTTCTTTATTTTAATCTTTTAAATTCTTTTCACCAAGGCCAACCTGAAGTACTCAGCTTGGTTCCCAGAGTTAAGCAAATAACTCTTATTGCTGCGATTTCAGACAGTGGCTTTGTCTACCATGAGATTCTCAATGCAAATGGTCAGATGACCAATGGTGTTGGGAGTGATGAGTTTGCACTCTTTCTACTTGCGCTTCAATTCAAAATACCCAATGATTCAATTGTCATCATGGATAATGCCCCTATCCACCAGGGGCAGTGATTTGAAGAAGTAAAAAAAACACTTGAATCCTCACAGGGAATCAAGATTGAGTTTCTTCCACCATACTCACCCTTTCTTAACCCAATCGAATTAAGTTTTCACTCAATAAAATCCTTTGTTTGCTCCCAAGAGCCAAGGCAGCGTTCAGAATTAGTTAAGGAGATTGAAGATGCAATTACACAAGCACTTACTCCAGAAAAGTTTAAAAACTTCTTCTTACACTGCAAAAAGTTCTATTGAAGCTGTCATGAAATGCAGCCCATCACTGGTGCACTCCTAGCTGCACCATGACTTGAATGTAGTAGTTCTTTGTAAATTAATCATACAGTGTTTTAAAATAGAACAAAATAAAAAAAGAAAGATTAGAATTGAATTGATCAGTAGATATAATTATAATATCAGAAACGTCTGTACTGAATACTGCATTTTGTACAGAAATTTACACTATTAAAGATATTTTTTTGCTCAAAATCTTGGGTGGCTGGGTTCTTAGGAATAAGCCAAATAAAAGTTGACAAGTGGTCTTGGCTCCTTGGAAACAAGTCAAGTATTGCTTTAAGACAAGACAAGTCTGCTTTATGAGCAGACAATTCTATTTTAGTAATTTCGTTTTGGTTGGCAAGTAGACCAAACGAAGTTGATAGACCATATATTGATTCTTCAAAAACTTTCATTTTACTATATGATACCATTGGGAGGATAAACTATGTACAGACAGTGCTGTACAAACCACACAACACGTTCAAAAGAACAAGTACACATTTCTCAAATTTTCGGATCAAAAATTCAAAAATTCAGAAAGTATTGGGAGTTTCAGTTTATTAAAAAAAACCCTTTTATTGAGATTGTGTGATTCACACTTGAGAAAGAAGAAATTATCCAACACCCTATTTGGCTCCGTTTCGTGTTTCACTGATTCTTCCTTACTCTTTTCTACTGGCATAAGATCCGTTTGATAATAAATAAGTCAATCAAAGAATTTCATTTCAAATACGCATGAGTTTTAAACCTACCCTATCCTTTGTTAGGTCGAATTCCAAGCTTCAGCCTCTTTGAAGTCGCAGTTTTCTCAAAAGATTAATCAGGCCTTGATAAATCTTTTCAAAAGTTGCATTTATGTAAATCCACAAGCTGAATTGCATTCGGTTCCAAATCGAAACTGAATTATATTTCCCTGCATTTAACATTGATGCGCGCAATTGACTTGGAGTATAAGTGTTTTGCGCAACCCAAGACATGACTTGCGTTTTTTCGGCCGGGTTTGAGGAAAGAAAACTGGAAAGCTTGATTAGCCTCTCTGGCATGTTTTCGTCCGCAAACGCTGGAGGAATGGTTTTCCCTTTTTCTTGGACGGTAGCCTTTGCGACAGCTTCAGCGTAAGGAATATTAGCTTTTCGAGTTCGATAGGCTTCTAGAATATTCAAAAATTCAGCCATTATTTTTGGTGAGAAGCCAAGATTGTACCAAATAATTTTTAGTGAACAAGGAACCCATTTTGTGGTATTAAGATCATGAGTTGTGAGGGCTTCAACTTTGTTTTTGTTCCAAATATCATTCACAGAGCTGATATACTCAATAAATCTTTGGTAACGTGTTGTATCATCTTGTCTTTCTTGAAATTGCGTAGAGAGCCATGACTTTCCTAGACCGTTTCCCCACCTTTCTTCGTAAAGCTTTGAATCTTGATGTGAGTCCTTCATTATTTTGATAAAACTTGAAGCTATTTTGCTCTTCTCTTCTTTCAAAAAAAACAATTTTTCTTCAAGATCGAGTCTCATTAAGTCTCCAACTTTCAGCGTGGTAACGACATCTTGAGGACCTAATTGTGCTAACAAATTTTCCCATTTTGGTCTGTCCCACCAAATACTTATTCGAGAATCCGCTCTCTCAATTAAAAACTTGAATAGCTCAAACCATGGGATCAAGTGTTTATTTCTTTCTGTAATTTTCAGTTTTTGGACCTGCTCGTCAAGCTTAGGCAATTGTGCTTTGAAGCCTTTCCAAGTGTCTCGATTTTCGGGGAGAAGTATATATCTACTAATAGCTGTTTCTGACTCACTTCCCGCTTCTGAGTGGGGACCCGTTCCTGAAAGCGTACCTTTTCCTAATAGGTTTTGGTGTATTTCATGTAGCTTGCTCAGGGTTTGTTGGGTTTCCATTGGCTTGGGACTGGTCTCATAATTATTTTCTAGAGGGAGTTTGTTTATATTTTTCGGGGAAGTTTCTTTTTTTGGATCTTCGACATCCGTTTCTTTCAAGATTTTCGGATTTTTTTCTCGCTTTTCTTGGGTCATGGGAGCCAAGTTGGAGCCAATTAAATCGTTCTCATGTAGAGATTTTTGCCTCAGTCTTCCAATATCTTGAGCATGAAAATTCTCGTGATAATTACTTCTTCCTGCATTTGCGAAGCTCAAAACACGTCCTTTAGGAAAATAAGGTTTCTCGTGTGACGCTGTTGGGCTTTGAGCAGCTCTTTTTACCGCTTCCAAGGTTGCCCCAAGGGTGAAGGCTACATCAGTTTTGCGTTTCCAAAACCTCTTTCTATCTAACGTTTTAAAATGAGAAAGTGATGGATAAGGGTGAAAAATAGAAACAGAATTTTCCAGAACCCTGTGTGACAGAGTCAACCGTCGAGAACTTATTGACTGTGAATCACTCTCTGAGCCGAAATATCCAGTGTGATGTTTTTTTGCTTTGATTGGCTTTCTTGAATTTCCATGAAGGATAGCTGTAGCTTTGATCTCCTTTGGTAAAACGGTGACTTTGGACGAAACCAGCTTTCTAGGGAAGTAACAGATACTCAAAAGGTACCACAGGAGAAAGGCTAATGTAGAAAAGAGAAAGGTCTTTTGAATACCTTGAGAACCCCGCATTACTTGAACGAGAGAGAAAAATAAAACTCCGAAACAAAGGCTATCAGAGCGAAAGTTACTTATTGGGGATGGCAGAGAGTAGAAAAGCGTCACTTGCAAGTGACTGAGCTTGAAAACAGGCCTTTTAAGTGCAAAAATACACTTGCTGCCGGCATAATACATTCGCGGAACAGTTCGGCAAACTCATGTTGCACTTTACTGTGCATTTGGTACAGAATTAAATGTCATTGGCCCCAGTGCGACACTTCAAGCAACGGCAAATGTCAGAGTAGTGTGACACCCTTTATTGCCCGCAGCTTGAGGGGTGCTAGAGCCAAAATTGCTTGTGGACCGCGCTCAAAAGAATCAGCTTTGGTGCGCGCAGCACTGAAATTGATATGACGCAGGCCAAAACTCAACAGCTGATTCATAGTAGCAAAAAAGGGGATACCCATTTGAAATTGATTTGTCGCTACAGCCTACCCCTGGAGATCATATCTGTCAAGCTCGTCATGTCACTTTTTCGCCAGGTGGACCTCATGTAAGAATAGGGTACTATGGTACCTATAACGTAAACGCGTTAGGGGTGCTGTAAACCGTCAACATTGAGTGTCAAAATAATCCCTCTCCCTTCAAAATAAGTGCATAATCCCCCAAAACTGTTGATATTTATTGTTGCTTGTAAATCTTGGTAGACAGATGCATTACTTGCTTTACAAAATAGTCTCTGAATGGGTTAAAAAGATGGTTTGTACCATCCAAGTCAATTTGACCTACATCAATTTGCTGACGTGTGCCATTTCCTACATGCAAAAGCTATTGAGGATAAACTTGATTCCTTTTTCCATCAGAGCCGCTTGTATGCAGCCTGAGATTAAAACCTATCCCTTTCTTTTCTAATAATTTTCATGTAACTGATTTCTTCATGCTGAGACTTGCCTGATCATAAATAGATCCACCTTTCACAATTAGCAAGATCTGACAAAAGTCACCAGAAAAAATTACAGAGATGCCTCCAAATGGCCTTTCCAACTTCTTTGACATCAAATGTGAAATGCTTTTTTTCTGTAAATCAAGCCACACCATTCAGATAGCTAGCTTCTCTCTTTGGATTATTAGTGCAAGAACTGACTTCACTGTCCCAATCCATTTGTTGGATAGTGCAGGATGTAGTTGTATCCCTATTTCCACTTGTACTGGGAGGCATTTTGGCTTACTTAAGAATCAGCCAAAAGCTGCAGAAATTCAGTAAAATTTTCCATACAACTGAACTGGGGAAGATAAGGAGGTGACTGATGAAGATGAAACTATTAGCTAGAAAATTTCCACAAAAGCCATGAAATTTGTCACCTCTTCATAAATTGCTGAAGCTGTAGTAATTTCAAAAGGATGGCTTGGTTTTTTTATGGACGACATTGCCACTATTGAACACCATTGTTGATTAAACTTGGTTGGGATACCAAAGATGTTCCAATTGGCAATTGAAACCTTTTGTGCTTTTTGTGTTGATTTGAATGTGGGGGAATGGCGGTTGATTACTTATGTATCTCCTTTATAGGATTTCCATGGTCAGTGTATTTTCTTGTGTAGAGATTCTCATTTCTCATCTTCAGCCATTTTCAAAAGCTAACTGCAAATTAAACTGCAAATTTGAGGTATTTCATTTACTTTTATATTTGATATGTAGATTACTTTTGACTGCGATTATAGGTGAGTAAAAGTCCACACTATTCAAGGAATATGTGTCACAAAAATTCAAATTTGTGAGCATTTGAAAATAATCAACTCAACCATCAAATTTAAGGAGTTATGAATGGCTATTAAATCAAATTCTCAATCAATTTCTGACTATTAAAAGTGTAAATAGTTTTAGAAACAGACTTTAAAACCTCATAGTATACAAATTTGGCCCTTTCCTTCTATTTATTTTTATCCTTCACACTTGTGTGTTGCAGTTCAAAGGCCCCTAATTAAAGATCAGACCTTCTGTATTTGGCATTGTTGATAATTAGTTGATTTATTATAAAATCTATATGAGTGTAAGGTTTGACTATGAAACAATAAGTAAAAATTACAAATATTTCACTTATTGTATTATGAATTTCCTTATTAAATGAATAAAATAAATAAGAATTATCATAGTAAAGTATTATTAAAATTATTGCATAAAATTATTATATTATTAAATAAATATAATAATATAATAGAAATAAATATATAAATTTATAATAATTAATATATTTCAAGCTCTTATTATTTTTACCAACAAATAATAAGGCGTAAACAATTGTTTTTTAATAATAAAAAACAATTAATAACAATAATATTACCAATATTGATATAAATAATATTTATATTAATAAGAGATATATTAAGAGTAATAATAGAGAGAAGTTATTATAAAAGAGAAAAAAACGTAATTTTAACACTTAATATAATAATTTTGAAAGGTTTTATGCCAAAAACATATAAATACAACTTATTTAAATTGTATTTATAATATAAAATAAGATAAATTACAAATATTCTTAATTTTACATGGAAAATAAGATTTATAGAGAAATAAAACAAATGGATTAATCATGTCAAGATTGATGATTATAAGAAATATTACATTTGTTCTTTGATAATATAAGTTATTTATATAAAAAGAAGAAAGATTTTACCTTTTTATTTCATGTTGTATTGTTTTTGATGCGCTTGAGGGGGAAATAGAGTAAAAAGGGCTCTATTTATAGTAAATCAATCCCTTATAGAGTCCATTAGGCTTCTAGTAGACGTGTTCTGATGGTATCAACTGGAATTGATCAGTATCTTAAGGTTTAGTGAAGATTACATCACCATCAAACCATCTTATCTGATTATTGCACCTTTTTTTAGAGTTATCACTATAGCTCTAATTTTGATGACATCATAGTCTTGGGAGAAGGCTAAAATTTGTGTATTTTATTAGTATTACTCATAGTTTAATAGTATTCACAAATTTTATCACTTATATAGCTGTTAAACTTTAAATAAGATTACGGTGAGTGATCATAAATGATCAAATTTAAGCTTAAGCTTTTATCATTAATACCTTTTAAGTTATACATTCTACAGCCATTCAGAGAGTGAATTATGATAGCTTGGAATTTTCTTATTAAACTTCCAAGAGCATTTCATTACATCATAAAACCTCTATTTTTAATGATTTTTCTTGTATATCATCTTTTCTGTCAAAATTTAATATTTTAAACTTCAAACAATGATTTCAGGAGGTTTTACCTTTAATATTATGATAAAAAATACATCATTCTTGAGGTATGCGCTAGTAGAGCCTGAATATCTACCTTATCTTAAGCTTGAACCACTTTCACAACAAAGTGGTAAACAGATCTAGCAATTTTGTTCAACAAACCCTTACAAGTTATAACCTTGTTTATAGATTGTCAAATAAAGCTCATATCTGTGTTTTTACATTAATTACCTTTCAACTCTCTTCTTTGCTTAACTATATATCATGTATATTTCAAGAGATATTAGATAAAAGCCATGAATGCATGCGCTGAGCAAAAAAGTGCATATATTCAGCTTAATTCCCTAAGTATTAGCTTTAGAGAAATGTCATAATCATTTTTTATGTTTAAGTTTTCATGGGGAATCCAATTTTGAAATCTTTTCTACATGTTGTTCTATTGGTTCCTGAGATAAATAAGAATTTATGTCTTTTTACAGCATTTTTAGCTTATTACTCATTAGTCATTGACTTTACAGATACACCATAGAAATGATATATGTGTGTTTTATCATGGAGAATCTAATGGTGTAATTTATTTCACATGCTTTTTCGTCAGATTTTAAGTTAATTCAGCATTTATGCTTTTTTATGGTATTTTTACTTATTTCAAGATAATTATTTGGAGGAATGATTATTTTATAGTTTTTCTTGTGACCTTTTTGGATATGTGGTCATATCTCAAATTCTCACAATGAGGTTGAAAAATCTCATCCTTCTTTTTCTCAATATTTGGTAGAGTATGGTACATCTACATTAGCTATTGTAGAGGATCTCTGTGAGAGAGGAAGCTCAGAAAACAAACCAATACCTAGCCAACCACCAAAATTGAAAAAGAATTAGAATAAGAATCTCAATTGATTGAGAAATAAGCCTTAGAATATATATCCAAGATGAAAAGGACAGTAAGACGGGAATTCAAAATAAAGTTCTTCTCACTGCTCAAGTAAAACTTGCTACCCTAAGGAACATTTAATTAAAATGATGGTTCTAATTATTGAATGATTATAATTTTACTCACACCAGCCACCTTAAAAGACCTCTATCTTGACAAATTTACCTCTCAATCTCTTCACTTTCTTTCATATTCACATAATATCACTGTCTGTGATTTTTATTCATTCAAAACTCTTGGTCTGACTCAGCTTTTTTTGCTGAAACATTGTAATTATTGAGAGTTTTATCTTAGTTGTAATTTTTTGAAATTTAGTCGATACTCTCACCATGAGCAAAGTGGATACACCTGACAGTAAGTGTTCCACTTTGAATGTAGCTTGGAACCAGGTCAGTCTGAGCTTAGAGCTTTTCTTAGAAAGTAGTTGAGCTTCCAATTTTTCCTAATTCATAGAATTATTTGGGTATTTTCATGTTTTTGCTTCTTTGATAATTTGTTGAATGTCATTTGTTTTACTCTATTTTCATTTTTTCTATCATTCAAATCAAAATATCTTTTGATATAAAATCTTAAGTCTACATATATATTCTGAATTTAAAGGCGCATTTACTCTTTTAAAGGCCCTCATAAGGTGTGTACAGCCCCATATGAAGAAGGTTTGTATTTTACCATTATTATTGATAGCGAATGGAGAACTGAATCATTATTCTACCACTTATTATACACTACCAGTGATATAATAGTAGGAGGTAATTTTCTTCGAAAATAAATACACCTAGTGAATTTTAAAATTTAATTCACTCAAAAACAATATAAAGTAGGATTTTTGTCAACAACTATTGGAATAATCTTTGTAATGAGAATTCTATAGTAGGAATGGAGATTTACAGAGAAATACTAATAATGAAAAAGTCTTCTGAAGAAGAACACCCAAAAAACATCAAAAACAATTTGGAATATTAATTAAGGAATTTCAGAAGTATTTTAGATTAATTGGGTAGTGAAGGATATTTAAAAGATAAAAAACAAGAATAAGTAATCTAGAGGTTACAATACTATAGCTTATAGTAATATTCATAATTTCATTCCTTTTAATTATTTAAAAATATTTTAAATGATTGGAATACTATAGTAACTAAAAAACCTAATATTTATTGATTTGACTGTAAGATAAAAGCCAAATTATTTGTAAAAAAACAGTAATAATAGGGTTCCTTTTGAGTTCTCTAAAGTCTACAAGAGTAATGGAGGACATGTAAGGAAGCATGCATAAAATAAAGGAGGTGAGGGATAACTTACCACTTTTGGCTTGGAAATTACATCACCTTGTTACTGGATGAAATCATTTAATTAATAATTAATGGATTTCTCATGACTTCCAACCAATTTATGGCTCAGAAATAATCAGTTTACTGACGTAAATCTTTCTTTATTTCAAAATATAAACTTTTTTCTCACAGCTATCAAATTTTTTGGTATTTCCATCACAGATACTATTCTTTGGTTAATTTTTGAATTTTGAAAGCTTTACATGAAATCCCCAAAAATGGTGGTAAATGAAACTTTCAATTGAGCTTGTGAAAATATGATGATTTTTGGAGACAATTGAATATCACATATTTTTCAATTGATTCTAAAATTTTCAGAGCAATTAATTAATAAATGTAGTTTTGATTAATTTTTGAATATTTTATCCTTTTCTTTGAAATAGTAACTTACAGGTGATTTACTAATTAGTCACCTAAGTGCGTTATTAGTCTGGAAAAATTTCAAATTGGCTTATGGATAATGGTCTGCACATTTGAGGACCCAGAAATTTAGGCCCCTTGCTCTATTTGAATTTTGTCCTTGTTTCCCTCTCTGATATCATTTGTAAATATAGCAGTATTTACACAATACCATAATTTGTATATGGTAAAAGGAAAATTCACTCAGGAACTCTGTAATATTAGAAAATATATGCATTTCTCTATTATTAACAATTGGTACATATATATGGCATTGGTAAGATCCCAATATTTCTCTCTGAAATTGCATTTTAAGTTTACAATGAGGGTTTTTTACTGAGTATGACTTTGTAGGGTTGCTTTCTGAACATACAAGGTAATTTTTATTCATTATTTTACTCTTGAAGAGACATATGTTAAAGGTCCTATTGAGGTATACCTCCTATGAGGTTACCCAGGCTTCACTTGAGTGTAAAATACCAATTTGGTCTTAAATCCTAGGATTTACTTAGTCAATAATAATTTATTCATCTTTTTCTGATTGAAAAAATTTAATTTTGGTAATTAAAATAACTTATTGTATTTTAATGTTCCTTGATTAATTATTCTTTTAAGTTGGAGCCTATTTGGGTATGTAAAACATAACTCAAGGCTCACAGTCCCTCCCACCAAAAACTCAGTTTTTACAGAAATTTTATTAAGAAGAGAAAAACATAATTTATCCATATATAAGTCTAAAAGAAGATAATCTTCCAATTCTCAACCTATTCATATTTTAATCAGATCAAGTAAATGAAGCACAATTATAGAAATATTAAGGCCTTTAGCCTTCTTTAATGCCTAAATCTTCTTACAAATTTGTATGATTCAGGTAGGTCCTTTTCAGTTAGCCACTAATATTCATGGCATGGATTTCTATAAGTATTCTATAAGATTTTGACCCCTTCACTTCCTCTCTTTCAACATCTTGGTTATCTTTTTAGTTTCATTTTGTTTCAATGTGGGAAATGTGAGAGTAATTAGGTTTCTCAGGGAAAACAACCTGTCAACAGTTATTTTATATTCTTTGAGCAAGCTAACAGGAAAGGTGGGATATTAATTGTTATACATTCCTTTCAGTTCCATTCTTACTACATTTGATACATTCAGTGCTTTGACAATAAAACGTCCAACAAAGGAATCTGCAAGTCTCTTTGGGCCTTTCATATGGTCAAAATTGAAGATTGGAAGTAAGATTAGGTGTCCTATTTTGAAGTCTGGGGTCTTGTAACCTTTGTCCCATCTTGGATTGGCATATTCACAGGATTCATTCATGTTTTTTACGGAGTTTCTCTTCATCTTGTCAAGCATTATTTTGAAGTTTGTAGCTGTTGGGTTCATGTCAACCAAGTCCTTCCTTAAGTTTTCAGTTGCAACTTTTGAGTCCCAGCCTTTTTTGGGCATGGAAGTGTGGTATTCCATACCTTTTCTACAAGGTTCAAGTCCACTTTGTTACAATTATAATATTAATTGAAAATGATAATTTTGTATATAAGAATAAATAATGATAATGAAATATAAATAAATAAATCAAGTTACTTACTTTAAGGGATTATAATTATGAATTAACAGCCTTGAATAATTTTACCATTGTACTCTGCATAGAATTCAAACTAGGGCTACATATTGGCTTAAAGCTATAGGACTCAAATTGAGAATTATATCATGGATTGAGTAAGAAACATAGATATCCTCAAAAGGATACTCACCAAAATCACCATAAGAATATGCTTATAATATGCATACTGGACCTTCATATTTTCTCAACTTGCAGGAAGTTTACAGAATAGGTTGATACCAATCTATAGCTTTACTGTAATACTTACCCCTTATTCATATTTCCATAAGTACCATACATTTCAAATAATTATGGACTTGTATAAAGCTAAAATTATGAGTATGCAAAGTCATAATTTTACATAATTCCATACCTTGACCATAGTGAATATTCAAATTTTTCCAATGACTTCTGAGAACCAAAGATGAGCCTCATGTCACCAACTTGGCATCTGATTGGTCATATTTTACAAGAATTCACAGTGCATACTCATAATTACCAATTGAGATGATAGATAGATCTGATTGGTCAGAAAGAGTATTTGATGTGATGGCTAAATCTGATTGGTAAGAAAAAACTACATTAAAAATGACTCAAACTTGGAAAAATTGAAAGTAACTTGCTTTTGGAAGGCTCTATGGAGGCCTAAACAGGTATAAATAGAGTTCCTCTCTCCGACATTCCCCCACATTTTGTACCAGAAGTATTATTTATGAATAATTGTTGAAATATTTCTATAATATTAATGAAAGTGTTTGATATTAGTTAATAGTATTACCATTATAGTAGTATTCAAATAGTGTTTGAAGATATTATCATGAGTTATCTTATCAAGTTTATTAATAACCCTTATTTATAGAGAGCATATATCATCTTACCCTTATAAATTATATCACAACCCATATAGATATGTTATATCTATTTATATTGCTCCAAATAGTATTATACTATCTCAACCATACCCTTATATCATCCATAGCCACCCCTCTCAAGTTATCCTAGCCTTAAATCATTATATCTATATTGATAGTATTATCAGATCACCTTTCAAAATCTGAAATACCTATCAAGATTATTATTGATATTTATATTGATCTTGAAAATATATTCTTGAAATATCTCAAGTATTGAAAGGAATAATACCAAAGAGAAAATTAACTAAATTTAATTATATCATCAATAAAGAAAAGTCCAGAAAACTCCATTATTAAAAAAACAATGTTAACTATTACCATAATAAATTAGTGATATTCTTTGAGGTAAAGACTGATAGAGACTGCTGAATAGTCTTCTCTAGTTAAAACTGCTATAATCCTAATTAATTGATTTGGTGATCTCATCAAGAGTATACTATAGGTATATTTAGAGGGGCACCTAATACACCTTAGAACCCTTGATTAAAGGATCATTCATAAGTTTAAAACTGTTTACCTGTGATCTCCCCCTAAAGGTATTTCCTAATTCTTTATCCCACAACAAAAGAAGCTCCCACATCTTGTTTCCCAAAAGTGGCTATTCAACATCAATATTTCTCAAAGAGATCACAAACCAGCTTTTAAAGATCAACCTTTTGTTATCCTCAAAAAATAATCTTTATGTAAACAGAAAAAATAATAATATAGATCAATAAAACAGAAAATAAGATTCAAAAAGCATGAAAAAATGAAATCCAAAAATTCATTAAAAAAAGAACAGTTTATTATTATATAATAAGTCAAAGTAATCAGCAGTCATTGAGGAAGAATCAAAATCATTGGAGAAAATTCTTATCTTTGAGGAAGAATTGGAAAAGCAACAATCTAGGATTGAAGAATTTGGTGAGGAAGAATTCTCCTACTTAGAAAAGGATGGAGAATTTCTGCAGGAAAGGATAGAATTACAGAAGCTTATGGAATCAGAAGACAAAAGACATGGAAAGAAAGCCAAGAAAACCAAACCTTCACCTGAAAACACCACTAGAGATGACATTATTGAGACAATTCTTAGACCTCAGCTACCATCTCCCACGCAAAATCCAAAATCATTTTGATCATGCACTCCAGGTGCCTTACAAAGATCTGTCATAGGAGGCAGCATTTTGAAAATCACCACACCTGATCAACTATGCAAAAGGCGCACAATAGCTCCCAGAAGACTAGTCAAAATTAAGGCAAAAGACCATGAGTTTAACTTTGATGGAAGTTATGTTTAAGACTTTATCAAAAGATATGAAAGGGGAGAAGCCATTGAAGGAGCAAATAAAAGCAAATAGGCCATGAAAATTTCCTTTTGGAGTGAAGAAAAAGGACACAAGATATGAAATTGGAGGTATTCAAGGATATGAAATGGAATATTGGAACCAATTGAAAAAATAAATGACAAGTAAATGTGGAAATTTTGAAACCAAAAGAGGAAACATTGATGACACCTCAATATGATTTTTCAACCAAACTCAAAAATAAGGAAGAGTAAAGACACTGTCTCAATAAAAACAGTTCATTGGAGAATTTGACATAATCTCAAAATACCTACTCAAGTATGGATACATCAAAAGAGCAAATGACTATCATGAAAATGCATGTGAATCATTATCCCCAGAAATCATGATTAGTGTCACTGAAGAGTTAATTGAAGATAGATTAATGGTACAAGCAAGAGATGGAGGTTACATCTTTCCAGAAATGGAAGCTTTCAGAAATTACATTGAAGAAGAATTTAAAGCAGCAGATTTATTCAAGGGTAAATCTCAATTATCAAAGTCAGAAGATTTAAAGAAAAGAATATTAAGGAAAAAAGAAAACCAGGTTTGAATATGAAATCTGGGAGGAAGCTTTCAACCAAACAAAAGATCTCACCCATAAATTAAGAAACGTACCAGCTCAAGAAGCCCATGTTAATGAAGCCCCAAAAGACGTAAATATAATGAATGATGTTTAGGAAAAACTGAAAGAACTATCAGAGAATTTTAACCCACCAAAGAGGGTCTGGAAGGATAAGCCAAACACACAAGGGTCAGGCTTGGAACCAAATGCACAACCATTAAGACCAAGGAATCCCCAGGCTTCTTTTCCTGCAAAGTACCAGCAATATGTTCCATCATAAATCTACCTAAGACCACCCTTAATGTGTTATTACTGTTTTGAAAATGGTCATTAATTTACAAGATTCAGCTACCTTGCAGAAAGTATGGAAAAGAGAATTGCCAGTAGGCAATGATTCAATTTTCTTTACCCTTATTTCCAAAGAGTACCCTCAGAGAGAACCAAACCTCCAAAAGTATTTAGTCAGGGATTTTGATAAGGAGCAAATGTAAACCTCAAAGAAGATAGTTGAAAATGCAAATCCTCTATCAAGAACAGAAGATCAAGAGATAGTTGAGCCATAGAAGAAAGAAAAAAAAAATCAATTTCTCAATTAGAAGACTGGGGTGATTGGGAACCATCAAAAGTATGTTCACCCATTGAGATTTTGGAAACACATGCAACTCCGAGATAAACAAAACAAAGTTTGGCAGTACAGGAAAACTTGAGACAAGATTAATCTCAAGACAAGAATACTAAATTTCAGCAGCTTATCATGAAGATTAAACTGAGGAAGAAATCAAAGTAATTTTACAAACTAAATACAAGAACAAGTCTGAAAATTTTGAAAGAAGTGAGAATACTGAAAAAAGAATGAATGATGAAAATAAACAGGCTGAGGATTAAACTTGAATATCAATTAAAGATATTTTGAAGAATTAAATAAAAGAGCTGAAAAATGAAACAATTCAGAAAAAAAAGCTTAAGCCAAAATTAGTAATTGATAATGTGAGCAGGAAGATTTCGAAACAGAAGATAAGCTTAATTCTAGAAGAGTTTTTATCTGTATCACCAACACTTATTATAAAGCTCCATGGAATATCTCTTTAAGAAAAAGAATATCTCAATTCATTAAATACCTTGGGCATAAAGGATAATATTACTTCAATCACAAGCAAATACTTATAAAATCCAACACTTGATTATTCCTTTCCTTTTGTATTTATGCAAGTATTTTTTGAAAATACCAAATACCCAGCTATGGCACTTGTTGACAGGCTCAGAACGTAGAATAATCACTGAAGATGAAGCAATGAAAGCCTCACTTCCAAGAAAAGTTCTCAACATGAATCTTAGAGGAATTGGAGGTCATGCCACATCACTCATTGGACTTGCTGAATTCAAAACAGCGGAAGAAAGAGAAATTCACTTCTTCATTTCCAAAGGAGAATTCCATACAGTTCTTGGCTGACAACAACATAGGACTGGACTTTTCACAAGAAATATTTAGTTACCAATAATCGGATGGCAGAATATTATGTATACCAATTTTGCAAACCCCCTATGTTAGGATGGCAAACAAGACCACCAAGAGGAAGGTTTCACAGGGGCTCTTATGGAAGAAAGAGGGCCTGGCACTCAGGAACCAAGGACTCACTTGGAGGGCTCCAAAAGATAAAAGGAATAATAAAGATTGATTTCTTCAAAGAAGAAGAATGGAAAGACCAGTATGCCAAAAGATGAAAGAAAAGATAAGAAGCCAAAGGCCAAGAATCCAACCAAGTGAATCCTCAATTCACTGTTTCAACCTGCCGGAAAAGGGAATGGAATTAGTAAGGGATATGACCACCAATATCCACTGAAAGGCAAGGAAGAAAATGAGAAAAGGTGCTGAATGACTGACTTGAGCTTATCAGTATTAACTTTAATAAAGTAAAAGAAAATAAAGATAATAATAAATCCACTATATTGATTAACTGGGGAAAAAGTCCCCAGGTGCTGAAAGGTGGCCAGTATATGTTAAAAACTGAAAGACTGATCCTGGAAGGTGGATCACCGGCTGTATTGTCTGAATTGGGCCAATACAGCTCTGGCCATCTTGAAATTGAACTGTGTGATTGAATTCCCACAGTGGAATATTGAATTGGCCCAATTGGGCCAAGGACATATGGGTTGATTGATTGAGGCCTGTATGGACCAATTGAGTTGTCCAGGGAGTATTGAAATACTTGATGCCTTGACAGCTGATTGAAAGACTGTATAACCTCTGAGAATGCCCTTGGAATAATCCTGAATGAAATTGCCAACCCAACTCCTGCAGGGCCAGGTGATTGGGATCCTTGAATGGTCTTCTGATTGCCGCCATGGATTGCCAGACTGATGAGCTAAAGAATCCTCCTTCAAAATGGGCATTGGATTTTGGGACCTTGATTTGGAGTTGTGGGATTTGGTCCTGAAAACGTCACCATTGAATTGCTGAGCAAAAATGGTGCATAATGGTATATAATACCATATATGCACCACTCCTGCAACCTTCAGTACAGAGTGCATGGAGGAATGAAAGAATTCCCCTTAAGGTGAGGGGAGTGCTTGCTGAGCTGGTCTGGTGGCCTCTGGTGGCTGCCAGAGGCCATGGCTGGAATAATGGTCCATGGCCACGATTGGGATCCACCTGGCCTTGGGGGCTAGATGGTTGCCCCATTTGGCCTCATTGGATTAGGCCAAAAGGGGCCTAATCGGCCTACGGACCATGGACCATGAGTTACGGCCCACAGGCCGTAGAAGCCGTAGGGGGCCTAAATGGACCAAAGAGGCTATTTAGGCCTAAACCCCCTAATGAAAGGGGGTGGGCCAAACCCAAAAGTGATGGCTAGGGGGCCTGGAGCCCCTATAAGACAAAAGGACCCCCGGGCCCAAAATCAAAGATAAAGGCCTGGGGGTTGGTGATATGCAAATTGGCCAAGGAGGCCAATGATGGCAGGATATGGCCTGAGGCCATAAATGATGATTGGTGGCCAGAAATGGCCAAATGGCCATAGAGCACCAGAGGGGACCAATTGGCCATAAAAGATATGGTGTGGCCAATTGGCCCCAGCTTGGTTCCAGGTTAGAATTGCCGCAACACCCAGAGAGGAGGGTCAATCTTTGTGGTTGTGACAGAATGGAACTTTGTCCAATGGGAAAAATTGAAGAATATTTTGTAAAAGGAAAATCAAAGGGATGAAAAAATAAAGACTCATTCAGAAGTAAAGGTTCTTCAAAATTGAGAAAGACAATAGCTGATCCAGAATCAAAGAACTTAGGAGATTCTGATAAGGACAAAATACTTCCCACAATGTATGGAGAAATTGAAGATGTTAAAATAACAAATTATTTAGAAAAGGGAATTTTTTTTGAAACACAAGAGCCAAAGCAAGGACCATCTTCAGGAATCATGTCAAACCAGGTACAGAATGAACAAGAAAAAACCCATTAATTTGGTACTTCCAAAAAGAAATTCAAGAAAATAAAGAATGGGCCACCTCTGAACCAAAGAAATGGAGTGAATGAGTAAATGAAACCTTACTTCCCTCTAGTTAATATGAAGAATACATTAAAAATAAAGGACCTGAACTCAACAATATGGTTGTCAGCCTGTGACTCAAAACCAGAGCACAAGCATGACAGCCAAAATACCATAAACCAATGGTATAGCCAATATACCACCAAAACATGGAGCTGAGCCAAATTAGCTCAAAACGTATCAAAAAAGGGGGAAACTCAATCCTTTCCAAATATACAAGTCCCATCATCATAGGACAAAGAATAACAAAGTTATTCCTGCTCAAAGTTGTTGCTGA
The DNA here is from genome assembly GCA_023105745.1 of Austropuccinia psidii. Classification (NCBI taxonomy): domain Eukaryota; kingdom Fungi; phylum Basidiomycota; class Pucciniomycetes; order Pucciniales; family Sphaerophragmiaceae; genus Austropuccinia; species Austropuccinia psidii. The sequence goes on along the minus strand of JALGQZ010000017.1, from coordinate 22,740,290 downwards.
GCATAAACCTTGATTTTCACCTCTCATCTGAAATACAGAGTAAGAGGCTTAACCCCATCAAATGGGTATTCAAAATGAAGCTCCAACTCAGGGATATCCAAGGGTACCAGCCAAACTGAGCCAACACCAGTATTACTGAGGTTATGACCAAATTCAGGCCAAATAAGGGTGAACAAAACATTCACCTCTCATCTAACTTCTACAGTTTTAGTTTGAGATACCTAAAGTGGGGTCTTTTTGGAAAGAGCACAATCAGGGCTATCTGATGGTGTCATCCATTTCGTCATATCTCAACTATAACAAAGGTTATGGGGCAAACAAGCCCAATACAGCTTTTGCCTAAAACACACACATGCGCAAAATATCTTGTACATGTAATAAATTTGCCATATTCAATGATAGCTATATCAAATAAGGTACCATTTTGTAGAGCACATACAGGGCTACACACTGAAACAATTCTGAGGTTGATATCTCAAGAACCTACAGATTTATGGCTGTTTTAAGGTCAAAATCCCACAGTTTGGCCAATACAGCCTTACCATGGGATAATATCCCATAACCATGATTATGAGGTGTCAAACAGACAAAGAAGCATGTTCATACTTCAATACCTCATAATTCAGTCAATACTGGGGTCCCATACAGTTTCTGTACAGCATCCTACGCATCATACACGTCAGAAGAAGGCTATGTGATGTCCAGATGAAAATTTTCACCCTGTATTGGTGAAAACTGCCCAGATGTGGTTTCAAAACCACATCTGAGCCCAATACAGGCTATACAAGCTTTTTTTGCAAACCACAAGCCTGTTTCAGAGAGTGAAAAATCTTCACTTCCTCTACGTGGAAAGGTCTAGTAGCCTTTCCACCCCATTTCAGGATAAAAGGAGGGCTTTTCACAGCCAGAAAATCTTTCCACATCCTGCTCTTAAATTTCTACGTAGTAAAACTGTCAAAAACAGTTATACTCTTGGAAAATAACCAAGTATAATTCTAATCTTGGTTATTGTCATCCAACAGGTAAAGCTGCACCCAGGGCTTTCAACAGTGCTCACCACCACTATTTTATAATAGTAAAGCCCTTTCAATTTTATTATAAAACCCTTATTCTCTATCGATACCTTTATTTTAAATCTTTTATCACATGTCACAGTCACAGTTAAAGTTGCAAATATCCTAATTACTCCTTCTACATAGACTCAACCTGACAATGTTTCTTAGTCCATATCCAGAATTTTGCAAAACAGAAGATGAAACTGAAGACTATAGGTCCTATATATGGAAAAAGGATAAGAAATTCAATTTTAGCATGAGATAAGCTTTTGAAAAAGAAAAAGGAACTGAATTTATCACTTTTAAACAAATTGAAGATAGAGAAAGAACTTATACAAAAATTGTATATGGCTCAGAAGTACTCAACTGACCACCAATTCATAGTCAAAAGAATCTTTTTAAAATTTTTGAGAGAGAAAGAACCTCCAAGAAACATTATTATGAACAAAAATGAAGTCAAAAATAAATTCAAGAAGAAAAAATATTGTTTTCAATAATATTAACAATGAATTATTCAAGCTTTTACAGGAAAAGAGATTCCCAGAAAAATGCATTAAGGAATTGAAAATAAAGTCTGATCAGGTAGAATACAAATATTTTGAACAGCCCCCAATGAAGAAACTCAAATATTTTCATTGTTTTGAAACTCTTAAGGAAGAATTTATGAATAAAGAAATTATAAAGGATAATAAAAACCAAGCAGAAGGAATATTTCCTATAGAAAAAGGACTTATGAGCTCTATCATGGAGTATGGTAAGAGTCCATAAGACCCATCAAGAATTGATAACAAAAAGGAAATGGACTTTGATAAAGAAAAATTATCAAGTTATTATGATGGAACCTCATACTGGAAACTTCCAACACTGAAGAATAACCAGATTACTTCATTCTTACTTACATAGAACTCAAAGACATCTACTTTGAAGCTCCAAATATATTGAAACAAAGGAAATGGCTTAGAAATATTCAAGGATAGAGTTCATGAATATTTTAAGTGAAGAAGTTCTTAGAGAAAGCTTAGGAAACAAATACTTGAGGAAGTATTCCCTTATGATGAACAAACTAGGAAAGAACTTTATGACTATAGAATATTACTGCAAGAATATTTTAATCTTGATAAGAAGCTTTTGGGGCAAACACTTCCCTGGAAAGAATATGCATATTGGTTTTTGCATAAGAAAGAGGGATTTATGAGGAATTTCAAATCGTGAAACATTATAAGAAAGAACAAATGGAGGAAATTTACTTGGAGAAATAGGCAAAGACATATTTATCAATAGAATTATCAAAAAGAACTAGAAACGGAAATTGGTTTTATAAGGATTATATTGTTTAAAAAATTTGAAAAAAAACAGAAAAATATTGTAAAAAATATAAATAATATATAAACAAAAATAACTGATAAAAACTTCAATTGAAAAAAATCAAAAGAATCAAATTGGTATTTGAATTTTCCTTTCTTTGAAATTATTAGGAGTGTATGACTGTAATGTATTATTCTAAAAAATGAGGTTGGGTGTCTATTTCTTATTCCACTTCTAATGGTTTAAGGCTTTTGAAATAAAATCCTTGGGAATTTCAATATCAGTTTCTCTTCAAACTAAGTATTAATAACATCACTCTTAAGAGCCTTTATCAAAAAAACTAGTAAAATTTTAGGCTTCAAAAAAATCAACAAACAGTCATGATGCCAAAGTTTGGATTTTATGAGGATGAACCATCAGGGAATGATGAAAATTTGGATTAAAGGAAATTGAAGGAGAAATATGAAGAATTCTTTCTGTAGTATAAAGAAGAATTCCCAGAATATCAGTCATCAATTTACCAATCAAGAGAATATAACCACAATCTGGAAGAAATAATGTTGTTATTGGAGGAACTTAGACTTTTGGATGAAAAAGTATCTTATTTTAAAAATTAAATACAATAAATGAGCAAAGTACAGCTTAAGTCAATTCTGAAAGCCTCCAACTTACATTATTCAAAAACAAATCGGAGAAGAAAATCATTATAATTTCATTTAGATAATAAATTCTAGTATTTTTTGCAGTTCCCTCCTTCCTTATCAAAGAAGACCCAAATATTTCTCACCCTATCACTCATAATTACAATTAATTAGATCTTTGGAATTGACTTCCTGCCTTATCAATTAGGCTCAATTCCTTTTTAATAAAATCAACCAAGCCTTTTGACTTAATTTTCACCTATTTTTAAATTAGTATACTTAATCATATTCTTTTTTTAAAATCCTATTAAAAACTACCTCTAACATTTTACCTTTTATAACCATGATGTCTAAAAATTGGTGAAGGAAAATAATAACTATAGAACTATTGGCCTGAATCAGAAATTAATGAAAGACCCAAGTCCTATGTATTAGTGATAACCTTCAATAATTTAATAATGAAAACAAAAGATGGGGATTACCATGAATTGAAAAGTTGGAAATAAAAAATTATTAAATTATTTCATCTGTTTAATTTGAGGAAATTTTTCAAATGAAGAATTATCTCAAGGACAAATTGAAGATATATTTCACCAGCTACCTGGATCAGGACTGTCAAAGCTTGAGTTCATTTATATAGTTAGTTATGATTTGATTCATAAGAATCACAATAATTACTATCCAAAGGAACGTTTCTCTATGGATTAAGATATAAGGAGAAGTCTTTACTGGGGAAAAATAAAAGCTCAAAGAAGGTTTCTCCTTGAAGAATATAGAGTTGATGGTGAAAAAATTAAATTGAGAGGGGATTGCTATATCATTGAATATTAAATTCATCTTGATTTAGAGAATAAAGTATTACAGCTAATAATTATAATGAATAGTCACAATTGTTTTTGAAGAATAAAGAATGTAATAATTTATGGCAAGAAAGTTTCATCAGAAAAATTGACATGAAAAGGAAGAAAGAAGAATTAATATTATTTCAAGAAAATTATCCTTCAGAAATTTAATGGCCCAGAATAGCCCTCAGCTGAAATTCAAGTACTTAGTTACTACTCCTTTTATTCTATTTCAAATCAATAAATAAAAGAGGAAGATATTGATACATGAAAGGATCAAGAATATATGATTGGCCTAGCATGGTCTTAAATTTCAAATTTAATTTGTGATTATTCTGTAACAGTATCAAAAAATTAAAGAAAACAATTATACAAGAAAATCAAATTTGAAAATCTATTCATAATCCAAAAACAACTCAAAAAAAATCTATATACAATTAAAAAATAGATAAAAATTAAGAATCACTCTGAAATTTAGAAATGAAACTTGTGGAAAAGATATTTGAATTAATATCAAAAAGGAATTATCATAATAAGGAAAAGGCTCTGCTTATCAAGTTCATCTAGATAGAATTTTTTAGTTGTTTTTTTTTAATAGAATCAGTATGTTCTCATCTTAAAAAAAATAGGGGTGGTCAGCTATTTTGTGCACCACTCAACACACAAGTAGCTATAAGGTTTGGGGGTGGCACTTTAATAGTTCAACATCAGTAAATAGATTTAAACAATGAAAAGCAATTAGAATTACCTGACTTGAATAGATCACCATTAATATGCTGATAAATTATACTTATTTAAAATTATTTTTCATCAAGAAAGAGCTTAGACATTTATTAAGATCTCAATTTAATAAACAATTAGCTTTCATAAGGTTGAAATCTCCCATCATTGCACTTCTGAAAAGGAAAATTGTTCATTGTTAAAAAATTCAAGTCCCAATTTCAAGAATTATTTCAAAATAAAGTTTAACAAGATAATCTGAAAAAGAATATAGAATAATTATTATGTTATAATTAAACAAATGGAAGATTTTTTATTAAAATACCAATAAAAAGTGAGAGCTTAAAGCATTATCAGAAATCTCAACTATACACTACAGTAATAATTTATTCTTTGAAACAACAAAGAGCAAAAAAAGTTGAATTAAAAAACCCTTCAGAAGTTTTCCTCAATGGAAGAACACTAAATATTTCTCAAATAAGGAAAAATAACTTCATTAGTTATGTGTAGCATCAATTCTCAAAACAAATTATGAAGGAGCTTATCTTCATGTTTTACAAAGAAATGAATCAGCAAGTCAAATGAAAAATAATCAGAATAAAATACTGAATATGAATAAAGGCTACATATGGATACACAACATACACACAAATAGCACATACATATAATCCAATTCACAAAGATGGGTGACCAGATTTTTATATTGATTATTTTTCTTTTTATTTAAATTTAAATTTTTTTGAAAAAAATAAACACAAGAAAAACTGGCCACCCCCTTTCTTTAAAAAGAAAGAGAATAAAAATTATAAAGGTTATAATAAAAAAATATGATAAAAAAGACAAAATAATGTTAATATAACTAATTAATATACCATAGTAAAATAGAAGAAACTGATCATAATAATATAAGAATATTATATTATAATATAATGTAAGAATATTATAATATAATATAATATTATTATAGTAATTTAGTATCTTGATAACATAATATTTCAAGAAAATAATATCATAGATTTACAGTATTATGATGATAAAATAGTATAACACTATAATATCTTGATAAAATAGAATTATGATAGAATAATATTATATTATTATAGTGAAATAGTAAAACTATAAAATGAGAGCATGATAGAAGTCTTTCCATGTCAAAACATATTTAAAGTTATAACTGTCTAAATAGATCCCATGAAACTATACTGAAACTACTTTCAATTAACATATAATGGAAAAAGGGTATAGAACCATATGTATAAAAAAATATCAAGAAGATGATAAAAACAAATTTGATCTCTGGGAGGAAGGCCTCCTTTTATTGTTCTGATCAAACCTAAAATTTCAAAAAACCCCAACTTTACCAGAAAAAACAGAAAAAAGGAGAAATGATATGATTGGTCAGGTTTTGACTTCCAAATTTTGAGATATGATTGTTCAAAATCCCAGAATGTAATTTGTTTGAGTTAAGTGGGACTTACGCTAGTGGAGTTAGACGGATAATGGGAGATTATGAATCAGCAAGGACTGTGAAAGCAGAATAAAGACTCTGGAATAAGAAAAAATCTTATCAAATGAGCATTATAAAAAAATAGGGTCCTCAGAAAGACCATAAAGTCCTTTTTTCATGACTTAATTCCAGTTTTAAAGCAATATCTATGATTATTTAGACTCATAAGGTCCTTCGAAAGACCATAGAGTGATTTATCATGACTTTTTCCTAGCTTTATGCAATATCTATGCTTATTTAGACTCATAAAGGCCTCAGAAATACCATGAAGTGCTTTTTTCATGACTTATTTCAAGTTTTATAGCACTATCTATTCTGATTTAGACTCATAAGGTTCTCAGAAAGACTATAAAGTGCTTGTTTCAAGACTTATTTCCATTTATATAGCAATATCTATGCATATTTATACTCATAAGGTCTTCAGAAATACCATAAAGTGTTTTATGCCCCATTTCCAGTTTTATAAAAACATATATGCTTATTCAGACCAGAGGGTCCTCAGAAAGACCATAAAGTGTTTTTTTCATTAGTTATTTCCAGTTTCATAGCAATATTTATGCTAATTTAGACTAATATGGCCCTCAAAATGGAAATTTCCTTTATTATTATCATGATAGATCTATTACTATATTATCCTCAATTATATTAATATTGAATGATTATATTTAAACATTAATTCTATGAGCCTTTAAGTATTTCTATATTAATTATCAAATGGGTTTCATATTGAAAATTAGACCTTAAGCTCAATTATATGTACTCTATGACCATAAACTGGAAGATACAATTTAAAATATATTAATTCTTAATATATCAAACAGATATATAATAATAATAAATTTTAAATACAGAACACTTATTATAAGTATTATTATATGTTCATCAAGACTATAAACTGGATTTTGATTATTATTTTAAATTCAAAAAATATTCAAAGTCCATCAAGTCTTTAAACTGGAAAATGTTTTGGATTATTTTTTCACTCAAAAAATATTCAAAGCCCACCAAGACTATAAACTGGAAATTTTCTTTTACCATTTCTTAAAAGAAATGAATATTTAATTATATAAGTCCACTATGCCCTTAGACTGGAAATGGTATTAGATTACTAATAGAAAAGAGAATCTATGGAAAAGTAAAAAAATAGAAAAATAAACATAAATATAAATAAAATCAATAACAAAAAGAAGAAACATTAACAACTATATATCACTTAAACGTTAGAAATATGATGTTTAGTATTAATAATATTATTAAAAAAATCTTATCTAATTGTCCTCCTGCTCTAGCTGGAGCTTGGAAAACTAGTCTGTATATACTTAGAAAGCAAATATACACTGAGCAGCAAAGTCAGACCTGGTCTGATGAGGGGAAATATCTCTGAGCTGATTACAACTATAGCCTTTTAGAGTTCCAATACATATTGTCAGCAAACTACACAAAAAATCCTCTTCTCAGTATGAATAAGACTTAAAATAATAATAATAAGAAAGCTGAAAATTGAAACTTGTAAACGAAATCTGACAAGAATAAAATAGACAAAAAAACTACATAAAATTAAATGGAGAGGGGGTCTTATCCTAAACCCAAAGATTATTATTGAAAGAATAAGGAAGAAAAATAAAAAATGTACTTCAATAACACCTTGAAGGCTCAGGAAGGATTTGATAAGATTCTATAAGAGTGATTGGAAGAAAATGAATATAAAATGATATTTGGAATCTCATTATCAGAAAGAAAGAAAACTCCGAAGTCATATTAAGCTTCAAACTTATTAGAACTTCTTCATGCTTAGAAAATTAGAAATTTAATAAGTTCATTGGAGTATTAGTGAAATATTAAATCCTTGTATTACTTAAAACTCCAGGGGTGGCACACCTGAGGGCTTATAATCTATTTCTTGATTTTAGTCCATAAGCGTAGTAGTGGTATTAATTAATTAGTGTGAAGAAAGAAGAGGTCAGATGTGGAATTTATCAAATAAAATCCTTGCATATATTTGATATATTTGCCAAAGAATACAATATTGAAGAAAGAAGGAAAAAAATCTAGAATTTAACTATGCAAGAAGATTGGTAATTACTGAAAAGAAGGAAGAAATATTTATTGACCCAAAAATCTTATGAATTATCAATCCAAAAACATATCTAAAGCTGATATTAATAGAAGAAATCTTTCAACATGAAGAATTTTTCCCTTGGATCAAGGCAAACTGAAGACCAGGAGGTCCTCAATGTGAGCCTTAGTGGTATTTTAATATACCCAAAAGACCACAATTAACAAAATTAAGTTACAATGATAAATATATGAAATTATTTTGATAATAAAAACAAGACCTTCTATATATATAATTTATATGCAAAAAAAATATTACATTAAAATTTAAAACTGTGAAAACACCTTTTTACTTGAAAAAATTAAGTAAAAATGATCTTTCAACAAAAATATTGAAATTAAGATATTTTTGGAAAAAAATTCAATTAAAATTATTATAGCTTTTTTTCAAAAAAGAAACTTACAAAAATAATTTCACTATTTTATTCCTCATACAAAACCCAGGGGGTCACCTCTGAGTGAAAATTCTGTAACTAAACTCTAAATAAGCTTAAATTAAGTTGGCAGTATTTTCTGTATGAAACAATTAAAGTCCTTAAAAGCTTAAGCTAATTAACACCACATGTGATGTCAACCATCAATTTTTTGTTGAAATTGAGGTGTGGTGTGTAGCTTAGAGGTTATGAGTAATTGAAGTATTTTCAATTGGAATGTCAAAATGAATGTGTGTATTACATGAGCAAACTTCAAATTACATATGTGGAATGAATAATTGCAGTGATGCACTGTAAGTATTCAATTGAATTATATATGTAAAACTCTAGTATAGTACATGATGAGGAATTAAAGAAAAAGAATTGGAAAAATTAATTTTGGGGGGAAAGGAATCTTGGCTCCAAGGGTGCCAGACTCCCCCAAATTTCTTTCTGGAAGGTGTGGGATGTCAAAATTCATGCAAAAGTTTATTAATTTTGGTGTTCAATTGAGTCACAGAGGCTGTGATTCAATTGATGATGAGGTTTTGATACCAACCAGGGCAATTTTAACTATTGTCAAGAGGGTAAAACTACCTGTAAGCTAACATTATCTTACTAAAGAAAAGCTCTAGCTGGCTTTGAGGTCCTTTACACACATTTTGATGTGCTTTGAAGGCTTGAAACCAGGTATTACTATAGCAATGGCTGATTCAAGGGACCAAAATGGCTCAAACCAGCACTTGTTTGGTCTAAACCATGGTTCAATGATTCCATAATTGGCTTGTCTATTGTCAGAGTTTTTTTCAAGCCTAATTAGAGGAAATCTTACTTTTGGAGTAAGCAAATTGGTGGCTATAAAAGAATGTCCCCTTTGCCCCACTTTTTTCTTCATGTTGGAATCTTTCCCTTTTATAATTAGTTTAAACACTGTTCAAAAAATTAATAAACGATTTAAAAAACCTTTTTTAAATTTTTCAAACCTTCTAACAATGTCAAAAATCATTATAATCATTTTTTGTAACTCCTATAATCATTTTTACCCTTGAGTCACCCCAAAAGTGAATTAAAGCATCTTTCATCACTGTTAGCTTTGTCACTTTGTTTTCAAATTCACTGTGGTCCCTTTTGGGTGTGTTTCCTCTTTAATATTCTTTTTAAAGACTATGCTCTTATATTCATTTATTGAAGTACTTTTCAGAATTAATAGCCTCAAATATCTCTTGTAGAGTATTTTTGGATAAATCTTTATGGTTGGAAAAACAATAAATCTTTATAATATTAGTATCTTATACTAAAAAAGTTAAAAAAAAACTTTTGTGTGGCTTCTCTTAAAAGTCTTAATTTTTGTTATTTTCAATTAAATTGTACCTAATATAAATTTTGAGGAGGGGAAAGTATTTGCTTTCTAAGCAAAGCTTCTTATTCCCACATTACAATCTGAAAAAAAATCAAAATTCTCCCTTGTGGAGGAATGGAAAAGGGGATTATGTGCCCTTGTATCACATAAAAAGGCAGGATTTTGTATACCTAATATACAGGGTGTGCCCACCTGAGTTGTAGGGTCCTTTATGACCTAAGATTTAAACCTCAATTATATGGCCAGGCATAGGTAAAAGAAGTTAACACTTATTTAATTTGCTAAATTATTAAAAAAGAGAAAGAATAAATGAGATCCATAATTGATATTATATGAAGCTTAACATAAATAGTTAAAAAACAACAACAAAGAGATAAATAGAATTATTTAAGTGATATTAAAAAATTGATTACCAAAATAGTGCAGAAAAGTAAAAATCAGTACTCAGGAAGGCTAAACCAGTTAATTAACCTATTCCACAAGTCATAAATCTTCCTTCAGAAAGGTCATAATTATGGGGACCCCTATATTACACCATTATCAACAAAACTGCTTCAATTTATTTTGACATCAAAAGTAAACCAGTAAATATTTGAGGTCATTGATTTGAGACCAGGTTTGATTAAAACAATGAAAGGAGGCCTTCCCCCCAGAGATCAAATCTGTTTTTATCATCTTCTTGATATTTTTTTATACATATGGTTCTATACCCTTTTTCAATTATATGTTAATTGAAAGTAGTTTCAGTATAGTTTCATGGGATCTATTTAGAAAGTTATAACTTTAAATATGTTTTGACATTAATATACTTCTATCATTTTCTCACTTTATAGTTCTACTATTGCACTATAATAATATAATATTATTCTATCATAATTCTATTTTATTAAGATATTATAGTGTTATACTATTTTATCATCATAATACTGTAAATCTGATAACTTTATATACATTTGATACAGTCTTGAACAGAATTTTCAATTGAATTTAAAATAAAAAATAACAAAAAATAAGTATAACTTTTTTGGATAAACAAAGTTATAATTATTATGTGATTTTTGGATTCTACACCAAAAATAACCTAGGGTACACCCATAGGGTGTTATACCCAAAAATGATTATTTCTTACTTCATTAGAATATTTAACAATTTCACAGTATAATTGAGAACTTTTTTAAAAAACTTTAAATTGTTAAGTTTAACCTTGAATAAACTTGAATTGAAATTTTCATAAGGTTTATGCAAACATACCATAATTTTAGTTGAAATTAAGGTGTTGTGTATATTTACTGAATTGGCTAAGTATTTGCCATACAGGATTTAAATCCTGCATGGGCTCAATTTGAAAGGATCTTGAGGCCATAGTATGGCTTTGAATAGATAAAAGGGAAAAATCCAGGAAAAAGGTGGGACAAAGGAAAAAGACTAAACAGAGCTTGGGTAACAGACGTTTTGGATCTGCAAGGATTCAATTAAGGTTTTTCCACATTTATTTGAGGATTTTCAACCTTATTTAAGCCCTAAGATTAGAATTTGATCTGACCTTAAAGTTTAAACTGGTTTTATCCCAATTTGGACAGGAATTGAAAGCTTCCAAAGGGTAAATCCCAATATGCAAGCTTGAAATTAAGGTTTTAAGAACTTTCAAAGCTTAATTAAGCTTAAAGCTTTAAATCTCCAAGATTTAAAACCTTATCAAAATTTAAGGTTGGGTGTGTATTTATATTTTATGTGGAAAAATAGTAATAACTTCAAAAACTCATTGAAAATCCAATTCTTAAGAGATTTTCCTGAAATCTTTACACAGCTTACAACTTAATTTTATCTTTTTAAACTTCAAATTTTAAGTATGTTTTATAAACAGGTTATATTGGTAATCAGCCTGGAAATTTACTCTTTTAGTTATACTTGAAGAAAATTAAGATCTCTTTAAAAATTAATTAAAAATTGAGTTTATAAGCTTTTTGCTTGAATGTCTATTTTTAAGCTTTTCATGTGATGGAATTCAATATAAATAAAGTTATTTCATATTCAAACTTAAAATAATTAACCCAAATGAGGATTAAAGTTACTTGGAGTTAAGAATAACACTGGTAACTTTAAATTGAATTTGAAAATAGGTTACCTTAAGTTAGGAACCTTATTTTTAAGCATTGTTTTTCAGTTTTGACCTGAAAACACCCTCTATATCCATTATGGGTCATGAGAGCTGCTCTGCAGACATAAAAAGAGTCTTTTAATCACTGTTTTTGTCCATAATTCATTATCACTCCAAGCATATGAGACATTCAAACAGGTAAAGTTTTATTACATATCAGATCTTATTATTAACTTAACTCTTAAGCTATTTTATTTTTTACCCATCTTAAATTGAATAATTGAAATCATGGAATTGAGATTATTGTTGTAATCACCAATAATATATTATATTTAATAAAATTATCATCTTAAATATCTTTTAAAATCCACAAATTCCTCTTAAAAACATATTAAATCATCTTTTTATTATAAAAAGCTATTTCATCTTTAAAATCTTGATTTTTTGGCGTGTTTATGACTTATAATAATTATTTAATACAATAACTGTTTTATTTAACTTGTTGTATTGGATATATACTATAAGTAAGTTTTTCTCTGAAGCTCTATATTTGTTTATCTATCATTAGTATTTTTTATTTAAAATTTTTCTATAAGAACTATTTCTGCATATTTTGTGTGATAATTCTTCTATAAATAATATCCATATCATTTATAAGTGGTTAAATATTAATCTTTTCAATTTGTAATTGTCTCATTAGGATCTTTATACTTCTTATTGCTATGATTGTCAGTGACTATAGCAATAATAGAATAATTATAGTTTATTATAATTATTAAGATCTGTCTTATTATTAAGTTCTTTAATAATAATGAAATTTTCTTTCTTGATATAATTATTTACAATAATTATATATTTATTTGGTTATATTATTTTATTCTATTATATTTCTCTACTGAGGACAGGCACAGTACTCTTGATATTGTTACTATTATTAAGAGTTTCATAGAAAGGCCTTACATTTGGGGGACTGGCCATGATTTTAACTAATTTTTGGGACATAAATAATATGTTAGACCTTATTTTACTCTTTTTTGACTTATAATTGCCTTATTTACTTTAAATTTGGATTTTTTGGGACTTACCCCTTAAAAATAATCTTTATAATATTAATAAAGTTATTTTTATTGAGAATGTTGTTTGAATAAATATAATATTGAGTGATTTGGAATAAATTTCTCCTGTCTAACTAGTGGCTTCCTCACATCACAGACTTGAAATTCATTCTTTGAGTTATTAAAGTATAAATTGAATAATGATACAGTTTTGATTAATAACTTATTAATTGCATAATTATTATTTCTTTAAAGAAAATATTAAATCAAATAAGAAACTTATAAAAGGCATAAATCTTTACTTATAGAAGTTTTCTTATTCTTTATACATTTTTCTTTATTTTTGACATAATTTGCCATAAACTGCATTGAAACAACTTTATCCCATAGGTTGAGTTTATAAGTTATTTTTATTTTTTGATAAAATAACTTATATTTTTTATTTTCCCTCGTGTCATCCACCATAGAAGAGTTTTCAGACTCTGAGGTCTCAGAATCTAGTATTGAAATTCAAACCAGCCCAGCACCAAGGGGTTTAATTACCAAATACCCCTTTGAAAGGCCCGCAGGTGAATTCAATCTATTTCTTAGTCCATTTTTCTTTAAATTGACGTGAAATGACTACTACTAGAAGTCAAAGTAACTGCTCAATCCAACCAAATTGATCTGGACCAGGACATTCAAGTCATAAAGCCAAAGGACAAGATTGTCAGCCCAGAGGAGAGGCACAAATGGAAGATGCCAGAGCTTACACCAGTTCCCAAAGGTTAGCCAGCACCTTTGAAGGTCTTATTGAGAGTTAAGAAGCTGACATAGCTGCTATTCCTATTGTCAGACCTGAATCATTTTTAACAGGCAACAATAGAAATATACCAGTCTCAATACAATAGCTTGTTTATGGAAGCAAAGAAACAGGAGTGGGAACTTCTGCAAAGTCTTTGGATAGGAAAAATGAACTCATATCTTCAAGTGAAGGAGTTCATGGGCCCAGAAAAGATAGAGGATTGTCTGAGGGGTTGTAAAACCATTTCTTTTAAGGGACAAGTCCAACAGATAAAATCTTGGTTGAAAAGCCAAAGCATTTTGTCAGTGGACCAGAAGAAGCTCGCCCAAGGAAAGGCCAACAGCCCAGTAGAAGCTCCTCAAGCCTCCACAAGCAAAAAACCATCTCAAAAAGTGACAAAAAAGGGCAAGCAAACCCCAAAGAGTAATTAGAAGGTCAAAAAAAAGGCAAAGGTAAAAGAAAAGCCCAAGTGGAACAATCCTTACCCACAGAACTACAGAATTCTCAAGAAAGAGAAGACAGCCATGGACAATGTGTTCAATATGGCAAAAACTCTGATTAAATTCAAAAACAAGGAGGAGGAAATAATGAACAAATCCTTTCCAAAGAAATAAACCTTTTTAAACTTGTAATAAAGAGATTTTAGCAAATTTAAACAGTTCTGAGCACATCCAACAAAAGCTGGGTAGAGATATTTTGCAAGTAAAAGAATCACAAAAGACCATTATTGGTCTAGAAAGTTTTAATAAAGACAATATTTTGTCTTTGACGCAAATTTGTGCAATAATTGAGTATAAATTTACCTTACTCAATCCACCAGATGACAGTTCTACTTCTTTTATTACTGAATAATTCAGAGAATTAAGAATACAAGTCCGGAACATGAAAAATTCAACTGGTCACAATGAAGCTCTTTTCCAATAAAAATTGGAGAATAGTGATTAAGCAAGACTTGAATTGAAAGAAGACCTTCAATCAAGTATTAATAATATATCACTAAGAAATTAATTACCAAGGCAGTCCACACCAATTCTTAACAGAAATGTGCTGAACATGAACAATGTTTTACATCATACAGTTTCAAGAAATTCAGAAGTGAAGACTGCTTGTAATTTTGGAGACATTCCAAGATTATAGGAATGGCCAGCCTTCAGTGATGAGGGAGAATACAATCATTTGGAATTGATGAGAACAATTGATATTCTTAAAGAAGACTTTAACCTACCAGAGGGATACATAAGTGCCAGATTGAACTCATTGTTTACCAAATCAGCAAAGAAATGGTATTGAAAAATGCGACAAGACAACGGTAAAGATTCTTGGCCTTGGTAAAAAAAACAAATTATTTCCAAATTGGAAAATTATTTCTGGAGATTTAAGATGGAAAATTCCTTTGAAGAATCCATCTTTAATTCAGAGAGGGACAGGCCCATGTCCTGGTTTCTTAAGCAGAAGGACAGATTAACTTCCCTTCATCCTGATATGTTAGAAACAATGATAAATAAAAGGATATTAAGGAAGTGTGGTGGTGATCTTGAGCATGCTATCAGAATCAGATGTATTGAGCCTTGCTCTACAAAAGATTATATTGATTCCATGGAAGACATCACTACTGTGGTATTCCATACCTTTTTTTTCACCAGGTTCAAGCTCATAGTACCCTATCACAGCAGGAAATCCAGCCTACAGGCAGACTTACACTCAAATTTTACACCAAAAGGTCAATTTTACAGCAAGAAGCTGGATTTAACTCATAAAACCATGGCACAGGCACCAAAGGGCAGTGTATGTGTTTAAATAAATTATTCAATTTCATTATTCATATGTAAAAATCAAGTTACATATAGTAAACTAGTTACAAGAAATAAGGTACCACCCTTTAAATTACACACCCCACCCAGCCTTACATCCCCTTACAGCCACAGGACTCATGCAGCAAGAAAATGACACATGCATTAGTTATACACCCAGCTTGCATTCAAAGTCACATGATGAAAAGCCCAGCCCCATGGAATTCCTGCAGCTCATTTACAACACAGCCACAGGAGTACCTTATCTTATATCCACAGTAACCCCACTTGAAACCTTAAAGCATAATCAAGATTATTTACACCACTCATCACCTCATGCCAACCAAAGCTAGTTACAACAGGCTACACGCAGTACACAATTTTAATTAAATCTCAACCACATGACTATGCACAGCATGTGTCAACTCAAAAATCACATCATCTCATAAAAAACAGTAAATTAATCAGTGCAAGAATAATCACCTGACCTCATTTTAAATTTCAAAAAGAAGAAAAACAACCATGACACCTGCATAAATCACACAGCCACATCTACTGTGGTATACCATGACAGTTCAGCTGAATAAATTTTTTATTGTTATGGTAATTATTTATATAAAAGAGGATATCAATAGTATGAAATCACCTTTGAGGAAAAGTAACAGTAAAATAAACATGGAATAACACAAATTATATATTCATTAAGGAAAATTGACCACAGATTTTCTCTGTCAGTGTCACCCCACTGCACTATCCAACACATAATTGTGATGGACAGTACCCAAATCAAAGACATTTTTCAATTTTCTCTGTAAATAATCTTTTTTAATATATATATATATATTTTTAATATGCTTAAATATAAGCAATTGGGTGATTAATATAATCAGAGTCACAATGAGGATGCCAATTAATAAAGAGCAGAGTTGTAGGCATCATAGGGGACATAGAAGATTCAAGGTGTGGAACAAAACACTTTTGAAGTATCAATTTTGGGAAATTTCATGTGTTTTTGCTGTTATGAACCACCCAAAGAGGGGATAAGCATCATTGAGTTCCTTTAGATAATTGAATGATTAATTATTTAAGACTGAAATAATTTATTGCTGAATTGGAAAGGCCATATTACATCAACTTTTCTGTTAATGTAACCCCCAAATTTCTCATTGAAGCTGCAGAAATGAATAGTGGGACTGAAGTTTGGAAGGAATATAAAAGATTTAGGAATTATCAGGAAGAATACAGGTAATGCAGGTAATATAGGTCAATGAGTAATACAGGAAGCCAGAAGACTATAATACAGGAAAATCAGCTGACAGATTAGTAATCAATTGAGTAATACATGGAGATAAGGGTTCCAGGGCCAGAAATTAAGGTTTAACTGTATTACACAGCCACATGTCACATGCAAATGGGAGAGATAAGAATGAATGGATCTGATTGGTCAGAAACACGTCACGTCATTAGGAAAAGTCAAGTGAAGCAATCTGATTGGTCAGAAATCCAGACTTGTGTCACGTCACAACACGTTGCCCTGAAAATCCAAAATTAAAGTTTGCACAGCTTTGCACAGCCACCAGAGGCTGAAAATTTCTAAGTCCCCTCTTTTTTGCACTCCTATGGAGGGCCCCACGGCTATAAATAGAGGCCCTCTCTCCCACTTTTTCCCTTTTCCCCATCTAGAAATTGTAAATTGAATTTATTTATTCTGATCCCTCTTCTAGGAGGTATACTAGAAATTTTGATAAATTAAGCCTAGTAACTGAGGCTTGTTGTTGACATAGATCAAGAGAACCAATAGTGTGAAAAGAATTTAAGTCATCCCTTACTAGCAGGTAGACTAGTGCCTTATTTAATTAGGATCTTAAAGCTTGAAGCTCATGAGCAAGGCGTCTCTGGAGTTTAGTGTTTAAATCCTTAAAAGTAATTTTTAGAGAGTTTTAAAATAAAACCATCAAACCAAAGGAATTTTGTAGGCTTTAAAATAAAACCTAACCATTATAATTAGTTTTGGGCTAGTTTTTGTTGAAAACTTCCTCAAAGAGAGTAATTTTGCTTGTTTTAAAACAAAACCTGCACAACCAAAGTAATTTTACTACTTTTAAAATAAAAAGTGGATTTGTATTTATTGGGTAATCCCTAATAAATTATCATCAAGGAACAAAATAAAATTAAATACTTTATTGTTTAGTTCAAATTAATATTGAAGCTATACCAATTATATATTATTATTATCAGCAAACCAGAAGAGATCATATAACCTATTATTAAATCAAAACACAAAACATAACCTTAAACTACCCATATCATGCTATATTATTAACCATCATTAGAGTGTTATCCCATCCATCACATCAAAAGGGCTTGAAATATTTTTCATCCCTTTCAAGTTTATTATTTCAGAGAAATGAAGAATGTTGTTATCCTAGCTATTAGTTTTTATATCTATTAAAGAATTATCAAGAAAAGAATATTTTGTGATTTTGTATTAGAAGATAGTGTTTCCTGTTTTTTTTTCATTTATTTTAGTCATTATATTATTTTATATATTGTTGTACTATCATCTAGAGGAATCCACTCAGCCTTCTGAAAGTTTTAAAAAGAATTTATTTGTTAAGGTTTTAAATAACCATTGTTTTGAGTAGAGCAAAGTCTGATTAGAGATTGTTGAGTCTAATATTTTCTGATCAAGCCACTATCAATAATAAAATTGATTTGGTGAACTCAGTAAAGATAACTTAGCATATTAGGAAGGGCAGTCTAGATTATTCTAGCACACGAGCAGAGCAAGAGTTACAAGTCTCAAACAGCAATTCAAAACTGTTTTATTGTAATTTCCCCTTCCAGGTACTGCCTCATTTTATCCCACACGCAGAGGAGTTCCCACACTACCAATCCTAAAATAGGACATATGCAAAGGAATTACAAGGTCATCATGTGATACTGAATCCACCAGCAGAATATCATATGACAGAAAAGAGGCTGTGAACAAGAAAAATCCTCAGCCAAAATGAAATCACCTCGTGCATGCAAGGAAAATCCAAGAATATCACATCATAATTAGTTCACCAAAAGACAATCATGTGATAAATGGAGGCTGTGCAGAAAGAAAATTAATACCAAACCTTAAATCACCTGACCCATGCAAGAAAGGTCCTCACCAAAAATGGAGTCACATGATGAAATCAAGAGGAATTAAAGTGGAAAAAGACAGCTCCCATGGAGGGCCCTCTGGGCTCCAAAAAGATATAAATAGAGGGGCTCTCTCCCCCAAATTTCAAAATCCCCTCCATGCAAATTATATCCCATGAAAAAATATATCCCTTGCCCATTGCAAGCACAGGAATAATTCATCCCTCACCTGGGAGGTAGTCCAGAAAATTATAGTAAATTTACTTGCCCAGTAGCTAAGCTCAGTGGAAGTATAGTGTGGAAGATTACCCAGTAGCTAAGCTCAGTGGAATCTTATTATTATTAAAATAAAAATAAAAATTACCCAGTACCCAAGATTAGGGTTACTACTCTATTAAAATACTTTATCCAGTAAAATTAACACCATTTCACAAGACTTGAAAAGATTACTTACCCCTTTAAAAATCTAATATTAAAGAATCTTACCTCTTAAATTTAACAAATATTATTTTATCTTATTATCAACAACTCTTGAAAAAAAATAACAAACCTTCAAAAAATCATTTTACTCTATTATAACTATACCTTAGCAAAATTACCTTTATCAACACCAATCAAATTTTCCAGACAACCTTAAATAACCCATCTTGCAAAAGGAATTTTAACCAAGAAGAAAAAAAACTCACCTCAATTTCACCAAAAACTATTAAAACTAAAACAGAAAAGTATTTCATTAAATCTAAAAATTCACCAAATTACTGACATTATTTTTCATATTATTTATTGAATAGGTCTGATCTGAGACTGCTGAATTTTGTCTTCTGCAGTTGTAAAGCCACTTACTAATTTTCTTTTGGTTTGTGAGCTCCAAGGAAGATTTTGTTCAGTATTTTAGGAGGGGCAGGCAATACACCCTTGCCACCCTTGATTACAGGAGTTATTAGCAATTCAAAACTAGTTACCTGTGATTTCCCCCTCCAGGTACTGCCTCATTTTAATCCCACATCTGGTGTCCCAAAAGTGGCAGATAACCTCAACTTCAATAAAAATTAAATCAAAAATCAATAAATTATAAGATTCTTAACTACTCAAAGAATACTTTTTTTATAACAAAAACTGGAGTAAAATAATCAAAATCAGCAAAAACCATCATCCCAACAATCTGAATCATCAACTCACTCTGACCATTACTATTATCCACCAAAGCAAGAAACAGAACTAGGGCAGGAATCAAATAAATATTCTAATTTCCCAATTGCAACACCAAGAACCAATAAAATGGACTTGAAGGTTGTGGAGAAATTTTTCCTTGATCTCCTTGAAAGCAATAAAATCCATAACTCAATACCAGAATCAAAGGAAGAAATCAATCAATCAAAAATGGATAAACCTTCATCATCAAAATTACCTGGTAGTATTGAAGAAATCCAGGAAGAAAACTTTAATGAAGAAACTGTTGAAGGACAGGAAGAAATGTCTTCAACAGAGAGACTTCAGCAGAAGATGTTAGAAATGCAAGCAGAATTACTAGCACTACTTAAAAAAGAAGGGAAAAATAAATCATCAAGTTGTACTCCACAAAATAGTCCACTTGAAGAGCAAACCACCCTTCCAAGATCATTCAGGCCACATGGATCACCTTCACCTTACCCAAGACCCATGGCCACATCAACACCTCATACAGAACAAACACCAAGAACTTTACCAAGAAGAGTCAACATTTCTGCACAAATACCAACTCCATCACATCAAGAAATTCCAAGAAACACTACTCCAATAGTAAAAATAAGATCCAAGGACTATAATCTGTGGTTTGATGGAAAGGATGTGGAAAGATTCATCAAGAAAGTTGAAAATATTGCAGAAATTGAAGGAGCAAGTGGAAGAGAAATTGCAAGACAAATAGCATTTTGGACAAAAGATGAAGAAATAAGTTATCATATTGAAGGAATGCCAGGATATGAAACAGCTGATTGGGATCAATTAAAAGTGGATATGAAAAGAAGATGGGGAACAGTCTCACCTGAAAGAAGATACAGATTATCATCAATCACAGAGTTATTCACAAAAACACAACAAGAAGGTGGAATAAGAAACATGACTCAATACAGAAAATTCATTGGGGAATATGAAGCAATCATCACTTACCTCAAAAGATACCAATATATCCAAGGTGAAATCAATCATAACCAGGAAATATTGGCCAGCCTTTCCACCAGTGTTCAAGAATCAATTTACAAAGAAATGATTAAAGACAGAGCTATGGTTCAAGCCTTGGATGGAGGTTACATCATACCAAGATTGGATATTTTGAAATTATACATTGAACAGGACTTGGAGGCCAAGGTACTTATTCAACAAAAAGAATTTTCTAAACCAAAACCTCCAGAAAAGAAAACAAGATTTGAGGATGAAAGCTGGGATGAAGTTTTAAAACAAGTAAAAGAACTCACCCAAAAGATCAAAAACCCTCCACAACCAGAGCCTAAACCAAGAAATAAGGGAAAAGAATCAGTTAAAGAAGTTTTGAATCAACTTAAAAGCCTTTCAGAAGCAGTGAATCCACCAAGAAGGAACTGGAACAATAATCAAGAGCAAAGGTTACCTCAAAATAATCAGCCATACAGGCAAAGGAATCCTTTACCACCATTTTCATCCAGTTATCAACTGTACATACCAGCTCAAATGGCCCCAAGACCACCAATCAAATGTGCTTACTGCAAGGAAGAAGGACATTCAGCAACTAGATGCACTCACCTTGCTGAAGATTTGGACAAAAGAATTGTCAGAACCCAAGGAGCATCTTACCTCTTCCCCAACTATCAGAGAGTACCTATGGAAGGAAATGAAAGTGCCAAAGACATAGTCAGGGCTTTTGCAAAAGAACAAGCAGAACTCAACAAGAAATTTATGGAAAAACTTACTGTAAAACCAAAACCAGAAGAAGAGGTTAAGCCCACTGAAAAGAAATCAGAAGAGAAAATAACCTCAATTGCTCATGTTGAAAATTGGTCAAATTGGAAACCACCTACCATTTCCTCAGCCAATGACCCTTTTGAATCACATATTGGACTAAGACAGACAAAACAAAGGTTGGAAAGACAATCTCAAAATCAAGAGCCAAAAAAGAAAGCAGAAATTCCAGGAACTTACATCGAAGAAGAAAAGGAAGAAGAAAAGTCATAATTCCTACAAAATTCCAAAATTCCAATATTCCAAAACCAGACCAACCTGAGGAGGAAATTGAAAATATTGCCAATAAGAATGAAGATGAAGAAATTCCCAAAGAAGAAAAGAAGCCCAGAAAACCTCAAAAGAAACCAGTTGAAACCAAATTAGAAATTGACAAAATTATTAAGAAAATTATGCAACAAAAGATCAACCTCACCATTGAAGAAATTTTGAGGATGTCACCCAATTTTGTCCATAAATTACAAGAATTATCAGAATAAGACAAGGAAAAAATTAAGTCACTCAACTAAATGGATCTTCAAGAAAGACTATTATCATTTGGATTAAAAGAAATACCAAAGCCCAATATTCATTATGCTTGTCCTTTGGGGCTCATGGAAATCTTCATTGGAAAGGAAGAATATCCTATCAGAGCATTAGTGGACACTGGGGCAGAACTCAACATCATACCAGAAGAAATAGCAATAAAAGCCTCACTCACAACAAGAAATCTTAACATGAACCTCAGAGGTATTGGAGGACATACCACTTCATTGGTTGCACTATCAGAATTTACTCCAATCATTTTGGCTTCAGGAGAAGAAACTCAAATACACTTTTTCATTGCAAAAGGATCTTTCCATACAGTACTTGGAAGACCGTTCTTGGCAGACAACAATATCAGACTAGAATTTTCCCATAAACAAGGTGAGATACTCAGTTATCAAGAGCCTGATGGAAGAAGATTATGCATGCCAATATGCAAGCCTCAAGCACTTGGATGGAAAGCTGGACCACCTAGAGGAATGGATTTATGCAATATGGCAACATTGGTTAGAAATAACCTAGGAAAGAAGTTTCAAAATGCAAAAAGAGAGAATACCATAATCAATTTAACCCAGAAGACCCAAGAGTTATCCATATCTCCAAAAAGTGATGAATTTGGTCAAGATTTAAAAAATACCCAATGGCCAAGCAATCTCAAAAGACAACTTGAAGACTCAACCTCTGAAGATGAATTACCCAACATAAGCTACAAGACAATTAATAATAATGAAGAAACATTCCAAATTTTGGTGGATGGAAATGATAACCATAAAATCACTAGGCAGTGACCTCCTGCCTTATCAAAGAGGAAAATAATTTCTTATCAACCAAAATAACCAATTTCACTCACCCAAATCATAAAATCACTAGGCAGTGACCTCCTGCCTTATCAAAGAGGAATATCAACTCTCATCAACTAAAATCAATAATTTCACTCACCAATAATAATAATAAAAAATAAAAAGAATAGCCATAAGATCACAAGGCAGTGACCTCCTGCCTTATCAAAGAGGAATATCCAAACTCTTACACAGAATTACCATCCAAAATCCATTCAACCTACCCTCAAACTATTTTGATAAATAAATCTTATAAAACTCTCAAATATTATTACCTTTTAACACTTCAAAAATCCACCAAATCCTTCAAAATGCAATCATGGCCATTAATTGAAGAAACTCCCTGGTCAATGGACACAGATATCAGCTGGGTAGAAGAAAAAGAAGTCTGGTTCAATTACAATAATCCCCAAGAAGAAAGTGAATATCCTGAATGGTTCTTACAAACAAAACCAGAACCCTGTCCAGATCTCTCCAAAATTGTCCTTCCATATATTGAGTTTGAGGACATCTTTGAACAAAAAAAATCACTATCAGAAACTGTCATTTGTCATCCATGGAAAGAATTACCTGGATTCAACCTTACAAAATATGAATTCTTAGAGTTACTGACCTGGGATGGAATTGATGGAAACCTTGAAAATCCATACTGGAATGAAACATTTCACATGGATGAACACCTCAGAAAATCACTATTTTGGAGGACCTGGGAATGCCAAGACTGGTTCAATCTCGAGGATTTTCAAATTAAAAATGGAACAATTACTAAAATTTCAGGAAGCTATACTATAAAAAATACCACAATGGATTGTCACTGGGAGGAAACACTTATACCTTCAATATTCATCCTCAAAGATGGTGTAACTAAATTCAATACAGAAGAATGGAATTCTTTCTGTAAGGAATACTTGTTTAAAAGTCTGAAAAGAGAAAAATGCAGGGAAGGGAATTTCATCAAGAATGAATTTTTAAATAAAATACTTGGTCAAAGGGATCAATCAAATGGAATTTCACCTGCTAAGTACCCAGTTCTTTGACTTTTAATCCATCCTATTTCCATTTTAGTTATTATTATTTATCCCTTTTATTTATTAATTTAATTTTGCTTTAGCCTTTATTACTATCATTATTTAAGTCTTCCTTTTAAGTATTTCTTAAAAAAAAAAAAAAAAAAAAAAAAAGAGCTTCAAATATTTAATTTTTTTTATTTTTTTCAGATAAATGTTTATACAGGTGTATCAATTTCTCTCAACAAATTATCATCTGGATATGCTCAAATGATAAAAAATACTGATGGAAATATCATCAAATAATCAATTGCATACTATAATTTCAGCCTTATTATTAATTCCTCTTATTATTATATTACATTTTATTTTTTATCCTTTTACTTTATTGTCTTGTTACTTTCACCTTTATTTTTTATCTTTATTATTTGTCTTATCATAAATAATAAAAAAAGAGAGAAATTAACTGTTTATGTTATTGCATTGAATCTAGTTAATCAAATTCTCTGCTCGACTTTGGCTCAAATTAGTTCTCTTTGGGTCTCCAAACTCTTGGTGACTGACTAAAAGTCACTATCTTGAAAGATAGGGATCAAAATCATTCAAGAAAGCAGACATGCCGGAGAAATGAACTTTACTTTTGATTGCATCAGGCGTCTCAAAGAAGGGATTTGATCTAGATTATACAACTCGGATTAATATCATTCAACGCATTAATCACATTGAATTAGATTATATCAGAAGGTGAGACCTAAAATTCTTCAAGGACCGCAAATCACTGTAATAACCATGGCCCATGATGATACAACAAATAGCAAAATTAACAATATGATACATATATAGGAATAAATAATATACAAAAAATAATAAAAAGGAATAATCAGCTTTATCCCGACTTAGTCTTTAAGGAACAACAATTAAACAAACAAAACTTTTGCTTATTTATCATTTGAAATGAAAAGTTATTGCGCAACCATCTCAACCACGAGGTCGCAATGCGTAAGTATGTGTAGCAGGGTGATTAGGGCCTTGAAGGTTGGAAGCCGGCCCACTCAAAAAGAAAAGCTCAGGATCATTGACGAAAAGTTTGGGGAGGTAATCGCCATTTATGAAAGTGTAAAAAGCCAAAGCGGCAGACGGAGGCTCCTCCTCAGGTGACGAGGCTCTGGTAGAACTGAAGGAGCAATTAGCGAGAGCTGGTGTTGAAGGGGGAGTCAATGAGGTGACCCATTCCCACATGGATCGCTTGATAGGCATTGCTGGAGTACCGAAAGCCAGTTCTTCGAACTCTTCAATCGTAAAAGGCTCGATTGCTTTTAAGAAGGTGGACGAGTATACGGGGTTATCAAAGCTAATTTCGAAACAGGATGAGAGACTGCAAAAGAGGAGTTCTCCAAGCTCAGCGAGGGCTACTCTACACAGTGGGATTAAATTAAGCTAGAACAAGGACATACCTCAAGTGTCAAGATAACGCAACAATCCAATGAAAAATTGACTGGTGGATTAGTGGGAATGGGAAAAATAGGAAGATCGGAGTCCTATTTATATTATTTCTGGAGTAATCCAAACCAGCGTGGTATGGAAGGTACTTTTGAGACAGCATCAACCAATAACCCTGGTATCTCTTCTACTGCACTCCGATAATACCAGGGTTCACCTTATTAAAAGCTCTCAAAATCCTACGTCAGCTGATACCTATAATAACAAAATAATAATATATTGAAGCATAAATAGATAAAGCTGCAGGTAGTTCAATGACGACCGACTTTAGCTAGCGTGGAATCCATTAAACGTTTTGCTTATCGGGTGCAGTCAGAAGCAGTGCCACTACCTTGCAGAATTGCCGATGGTACCAGTCACATAAAATACGGATCCAATGACCCAGCTATACTGAAAATGAGTAAGGCTACATGACTTACCAACCGCCATAATACGAAAAGAGAAATGAAAGGGAAATTAGTCGTCTAATAACATGACAAATACCACTTTGGGTCCAAGGAGGACATTAAGGCACAAAATAAGAAAATAAAGGTACTATATTTTTGAAGAATTACAACAGCAGTGGGCATTGGAAGCAGATGCACCTATAGGGAAATATAGGACGTACAAAGGCATAACAAACGGGTGGTGTTAGTTTGGGTGGATTTAGCTTGCTCGGCTGGGAAGGATAAGATCACTGGGTTTCCGTACTATCATCGGGAACGAGCCACACTCCAAGAGTGGAAATAACTAGGGAAATGACCTTACGCTGCTTGTCACGACCCGGCCTGGCTCGCTAACCACTTCCTAAAGTACGTTGAGGGGGAATACCACACCAACGAGTGGTGTTTAAGGTGCTCGCAAGGCCAGAAGTCATCTCTAGGGGCCTGTTCTTGAAGGAAAAGAGTGTTTGAGAAATTCCCTTGCATCGCAAAGGTTAATAATGTAAAATAAAATAAAATAACAATAATAGTAATAATAAAGAAGTAAAAAAAAATAATATAAAGAAACTAGAATAAAAAAATTTGAGAGGCAGGAGTTGCAGCGAGGTTATAGGACGTCGACCTCTTACAGCCAGTACCGGGCTGTACGACCTGATTAGCAAAATAGGACTAATTAAGAAGTCCTGTATAGAAATAAATAAATAAATATTCAATAATAAGTTAATTATGAATAAAAAATATATATTCATATTGAAAACAATACAACCAAATATTAAACAATAATAATTGAAATGAAAGAATATATTATTAAATATATATATAATAATAAAATGAATGAGAAGAAGTCCTGAACAAGACTTAAAACTGTTTATTTTCTATTTTTTTTATTAAAGCTGAATATTACTGATGATTTTTCTTTTTGATTGATTCATTTTCTAAGTTAAAAATAAATATATAATATAATGCCCTCATCAAGGCTTAAAACTGATGTTTTGTCTTTATTCTTTTTTATAAATTATGACTTTATCTGACATTCCTTATCTTGGATTGCTACAGGTCTGAGAAAAAACAACAACAAACAATAGAAAGCCCTAAGTATGGCTATAAACTGCTGGTTCAAAGTTTTCTATCTTGCTTTTTTATGCTGATTTTATATTTTATTTTTATTATTATTTTCTAATTAAGACTTATAAAACAAGATGTCCTCAGCAAGACATTAAACTGCTGGAATTTTCTTTCATTTGCTCTTTTTTATATTGGATATTCAATTAAACTGACATATTTAAATTTGGATATGGCTACAGGGCTATAAACAAGAAAAATGTCCTCAGCAAGACATCAAACTGCTGGATTGTTTTTCATTTTCCCCCTGATATTGCATGAAGCTGACATATTTTATTTTTATGTGCTAAAGGGCTATAAATAAGAAAGGAATTCAACATTAAAAAAACACTTTCAGGATTTTTTAAGCTTAAGAACATGATTTTAAAATTAAAATAGTCCTAAATAAGACTATAAACTGTTAAATTCAACTTTCAACTTGGCTTTGAAGATAAATAAAAGCCAAAAGTATCAACAAGAAATCAAGCAGTTATCAACAAAACAATAAACATATGGTCCTTGGCAAGACCATAAACTGCCCACCATTAGAATTATCAACAAGGACCAAAGCAAAGACAACATATGGTCCTTGGCAAGACCATAAACTGCATATTTAAAATATTCAAAAATATTGAACAAGGACTAGCAATACAGGATAAGTCCTAGGCAAGACTATAAACTACCTAAGGTTTTATTTCCTATTTTCTCTAATTTTCTTTCATTATAAAAAAGAATTGGAAAGATGTACTGACTTAAGCTTTTGAAAATATTTTAATTTTTTTTTATTTTTTATCCCAAAATTCAACTATTTATTTTCCCTAAGAACTAAGGGGCATATCCCATTCATGATCTTAAAAATATTCCATCTATTTATTATCTTTATTATACTTCTCCTACTATTACAACAAAAGCCATCAAATTGGCTTAATTTTTCAACTCAATAATAATAATAATTCAAAAAAAAAACAAAAAAAAAACAATTTATTTGAAATATTTCTTCAATTGCAAAAGAGTGATTGGAACTTGTTTGAAAAGAAGAAGTATTTGTGCCATGAATGCATTAATTGAACTCTGGAGGAGTTATTTATATTCAAAACTCATAAATTGATGACATAATTTGGGGAATTTACATAGCAATAACACCTCAATGTGCTGTTTATTTCAAATGGAATTGAAAAAGCCCCCCAAAAAGCAAACAAGAGTTTTTTAAAACTGTACAAATTTTCAATTTCACTTTTTATACTTTTTTAACAACTCAAATGCATTTATGGGTAACAGAAAATCTGAACCATAAAGGGGATGGACTTGAAATAAAGTCTGAGTCACAATGATGATTCCAAAAGGAAGAGTTGTGGCATCATAAGGGTCATTATATGATTAAAGGACTCAAATTATGATCATTCAATTATGTAATATTAATCATAAATACTCTCAAGAGCACCAATTTTTACTGATTGGCACAAATTACCACCTTCAACCAAACAGTTCCAGGATCTTAATTGTGATTCAGGTTTATTTCCTTTGAATTTTGATTTTTAATCAGATATCTCATTTAATGGTTATTTTATGCTTACAAAAAAATTAAAAAATAAAAATAAAATAAAAAATTATGTAAATTTACTGTATCATGATTTATCCTCATCAAAATTACTATAAAAAATAAGGGGTGGGTAAACTTATTTCTTACACTATCCCTTATAGTGGAAGTTTTGGGGGAACGAGAACATATCCTCTTCAAAATTTGAAAACCAATTGGAGATTTTTAAATGGAGAGGGGGGCCCTTATCCAAACAAATATTATTATTAAAAAAATAAATAAAATAAATCAATCAATATTGAAATCAATTTTAAATTATCTTATTATTATCATTTTTCATTTTTCATTTTATTAACTATAACAGGAATACTTTAGGAATACAGAAGAACCAAAGGAAGTAAATCATTTTGAAGAAATATCAATATAATTTGGAAACATTATATCACATACCAATTATTGCAATACTGAAAATAAAGAAGATTGTTTATAAATAAAAGCAGGAGTTCCTTATGGATTGACCTTTGGGACAGCACAAGACGTTGGACACTTCTTTGATTCTGGATTGAAACTCATTTGGAATTCAAGAATCATTGGTCAGGATTTATGGACTGAAGGATGACCCACTGGATTAATTATGGACTCAGGACTCACTCAACATGAAGGACTAACAAGATAATGTACAATACTCAACTCAAATTGCCCTTGGGATTTTGAAGAAGATTGAAGACTCAAGAGGTCCTCAGCATGACACCAAACTGCTTCCCCTGTAGACTTGGGCAGGGAAAATTATAAAAACAGCCAAGCAGCTGGAGGGGTTTGTACTAGTCAGGAGAAGTGCTGAAGGACCATCTTTGTCCTTAGCATGACAATAAACTGCTCCCTTTGTGTAACAGGAAAAAGGGGTTTCACAGGTGTTTATCATTATCAAATTGGCCAAAATGAAAAAAGTGGAGTACCAAGCCAGCAATTAAGACAAGAAAATTCCTCATCAAGAAATAAAACAACCAGAAGAATCTTTCATCAAGTGGGAATCATGAAGATTGAAGAGTAACACAAGAGTCAAGTGGAATCCAAAATCAAGCCCAACGGAGCTCAAGAATC
This sequence comes from Austropuccinia psidii, assembly GCA_023105745.1. NCBI lineage: Eukaryota > Fungi > Basidiomycota > Pucciniomycetes > Pucciniales > Sphaerophragmiaceae > Austropuccinia > Austropuccinia psidii. The sequence goes on along the minus strand of JALGQZ010000017.1, from coordinate 22,710,468 downwards.
AAGATAAGCCCTTGGATTAGGCCAGGAGGTCCTTGCATGACTTAAACTGCAGGACTTGTATACCTAATATACAGGGGTTACACCCCTAGTTGTAGGTCCTGTATGACCTTAAATCACATTTTTTATGGAAGGGAGAAGAAAGAAGAATTGTTAAGACCTCAAGATTTCAGGATACTAGCAAATTCTTAGAAATCATTGCAAAAAAAAATAAAAAAAACAGAGGAAGAACAAAGTGAAGAAGATGAATCAATAAATGAGGAAGAGGAATTTGAGGAAACAACAGAATCAGGTGAAGAATAGAGAGCTCTCACCTGGAATGCTGGGGACAGCATTAAATGGAGAGGGGGATGTGGTATTCCATACCTTTTTTTTCACCAGGTTCAAGCTCATAGTACCCTATCACAGCAGGAAATCCAGCCTACAGGCAGACTTACACTCAAATTTTACACCAAAAGGTCAATTTTACAGCAAGAAGCTGGATTTAACTCATAAAACCATGGCACAGGCACCAAAGGGCAGTGTATGTGTTTAAATAAATTATTCAATTTCATTATTCATATGTAAAAATCAAGTTACATATAGTAAACTAGTTACAAGAAATAAGAAACCGCCCTTTAAATTACACACCCCACCAAGCCTTACATGCCCTTACAGCCACAGGACTCATGCAGCAAGAAAATGACACATGCATTAGTTATACACCCAGCTTGCATTCGAAGTCACATGATGAAAAGCCCAGCTGTCAGCCTGTGACTCAAAACCAGAGCACAAGCATGACAGCCCAAATACCATAAACCAATGGTATAGCTAAGATACCACCAAAACATGGAGCTAAGCCAAATTAGCTCAGAAAGGTATCAAACGATAGAGTAAACTTACCTCTTTCTGAAAATATAAGTCCCATCATCATAGGACAAGAAATAACAAAGTTATTCCTGCTCAAAGTTATTGCTGAGCATAAACCTTAAATTTCACCTCTCATCTGAAATCTAGAAGGAGAGGCTTAACCCCATCAAATGGGTATTCGAAATGAAGCTCTAAGGCAGGGCTATCCAATGGTACCAGCCAAACTGAGCTAGCCCCAATATTACTGGAGTTATGGTCAATTTCAGGCCAAATAAGGGTGAACAAAACATTCACCTCTCATCTAACTTCTACAGTTTTAGTGTGGGATACCTGAAGTGGGGTATCTTTGGAAAGAGCACAATCAGGGCTATCTGATGGTGCCATCCACTTCTTCATATCTCAACTATAACAGAAGTTATGAGGCAAACAAGCTCAATACAGCTTTTTGCCCAAACCACGCCTATGTACAAAAAACCTTGTACATGGGATAACTTTGCCATATTTAATGATAGCCATACCAAATTGGGTACCATTGTGTAGGGCTCATACAGGGCTATCCAAAGAACAAACTTTGAGGTTGATATCTCAAAAACAGACAGAGTTATGGCTGGTTTAATGTCAAAATCCCACCTGCTGTCATATACAGCCTTACCATGGGATAATATCCCATAATCATGAATATGAGGTGTCAAATAGACAAAGAAGCATGTTTTTACTTCAATACCTCATATTTCAGCCAATACTGGGGTCCCATACAGTTTCTGTACAGCATTCTACGTGTCATACACGTCAGAATCAGGCTGTGAGGTCCCCAGATGAAAATTTTCACCTTGTATTGGTAAAACCTACCCAGATGTGGCTTCAAAACCACATCTGAGCCCAATACAGGGTATACAGGCTGTTTGCAAACCACAAGCCTGTCCTGGAGAGTGAAAAATCTTCACTTCCTCTATGTGGAAAGGTCTATCAGCCTTTCCACCCCAATTTCAGGATAAAAGGAGGGCTTTTCACAGCCAAAATCATCTCCTCGTCCTGCTCTTGAATAACCTACGTAGTAAACTGTCAAAAACAGTTTTACTCTTGGTTAATAATCAGGTATAATTATAATTTTAATTATTGTAGTCTTTTATTATTGTAACCCAACAGATAAAACTGCACCCAGGGCTTTCAGCAGCGCTCACCACCACTATATCTCTATAGTAAAGCCCTTAAAATCTTAATTTAATCATTTATTATCACCTTTATTATCTTTTAAAACCCTTTTTACCGTGTCACAGTCATAGTTTTTAGTTGTGAATAGCCTTATTACTTCTTCAACATAGACTCATCCTGACATTTTGGGGGCCTGGCCGTGTTTTAAATCTTTTTTGGACCTTATAAGTAAGTCTTTTCTCTTTTTATGACTTATTAAGAAGTGTTTTATCTTTTTTTAGGCGTAATTTCTCTATTAAGATATATATTTGAGATATCTTCATCCTTTTCTTTATATATACTCATATTATAAGGGTATCATTCACGTGGTTAATACCCACTGAAAATAACTATTTTTGGCGTGTTTTGTATATAAAAACACATAAGCCATCAATAAGTCCTGTATTCTTGACTGAATAAGGACACCTCTGACTGAAAAACCATCAGTTGAGGCGTGGTTAAGTGTATTGTCAACTCAATAACACTTGGATAAAACCACTTGTACAGAATACACTTGAAAACCACAAGTGTATCTGTGGGATACTGGCACACAAACAGTGTGGCAGGGTACCAAGAGCTGCCATTCTGACATGGAATTGTTGATTCAATTACACTTTCATTATACAGGGCACACTGTAGTAACATACAAGCCCAGAGGCCACTCTTAGACATGCAAAACCAGCATTTTTGAGAAGTCTTAACTGACATAAGCCCTTTTTTTTCCTACCTTGATTTCAGTGGAAGAAAACTACATCCCACTTGAGACCCAGTCACAGGCCAACACACCAGTGACACCCTCAGAACCAGAGGGCAGCAAGGGCAAAGGAAAGAGGCACAGCAAAGGTCTGATCACAGCCAAGAAGTGGACTCCAATAGCCACTCAGAGGAGTAGAAAACCACGAAACTCTGCTTCAATACAAGGTAAACCAACCTTAACCACTTGTACAGGAAAGGTTACAATTATTAACCCAGTTGTAACTTCCAAAGGCAAACTGCCCAAGTCAGCAGACAATAAATTTGTACAAGGCACAGTCAAAGGTAAATACCCTAAGAACATAAAGTTTTTGACTGCTTGCAAACACTGATATGTCCCCTGCATACCTCAGAGATCTTGGCTTCCAAAGTAACCAGGAAGAGGACAGAGAAGGATTGTCCAGAACCAGCAGACCTGGAAGAAGACACCTTGGACACAATGGTGGATGGCAAAACAATGAGGGAGATAATATCAACCTTGCCATTCACACTCCAATTCAACAGAAACCTCAAACCAGAGGACTGGAAGGATATGGATCAAGTTCTTCAGATCCACCAACTCCTCAAAGATTTGTTTTAATGGAGCATGGACAACAAGAGGTTCAACCTAGCAACTCACTGGGCAGAACTTGGATCAAGTTTCCAGAAGATCTGTCTCAAAGAGATAGACTTCAAAGACCTTATGGAAATCACCAAAGGTTGGAATCCTACCAGGCAGAACAGACTCCTGGAAGCAAGGGCACAGAGGATAAGGGAGAATCAAGCCACTATCCAAGCAATAGAAGAACAATTAACCCAGACAGGGCCTACTCAGATTCCTTCAGGTTCACAAGGAGCAGGCCAAATCAGCTCTCCAGTGGCTTCACACAATTCAGAAACCAGCAGATCAGTGGCCAAGAGTCACCAATCTTCACAATTCCAGGAAGTTTCCAGGAGAAGACAACGAAACAAGGGCAAGAACAAAGCCTCCTTCAACCAGAGGAGGAAAGAGTCAGACCCCATGATCCAGAAGCTGTTAGATTTGGTAAAAGAAGTACACAAGAACCAGAAGTAGTTGTAAACCACTCTAGAATCAGTAGTCCTAGTAATAGAAACATTACCCCCACTCAGACTGAAAATAACATTGTCACATCTGAGAGTAACATCAACAGTGATACACTGTGGTTACAAATGTCCCAATATGCTGAACAATCTGCAAAGCAGTTTGCAGAATTTAAAGCTAGCCAAGAGAGGATGAGACAAACTCAAGCCTCCTTGGAACAAATAGTTAAGAATCTTCAGGAAGGATATGCTCAGCTGAGCAAAGCCTCTGAAGAAACCAACAAAAGACTGAATATAGTCTTTGAAGAACAACACCACAGCACAAGGGACAGGGAGTGTCTGGATCAAAACATTAACAAACTGTTTAATGCCTATCATAGCTTGAAGCCTCAACCACAACGCCAAGCTATGGAGAATCCATATCAACCAGATGACATCAAACCAGATGCCATATTGTTGAATAAGGCAAGATCTCCATCACAATACCAGGATGGAGATGGAATGTCTTATTAAGAGAAGGAAGCCTTGAAACAGCTTCCTGAGGCCTCAAGCTGGCCCAAATTCTCTGGATCAGGAGAATATGATCATATGGAACTCATAGATTATATTGATGGACTCTTCATTGATGTACCAAGCATACCAGACTACTGGATTACTGCTAGATTGAATACTGCATTTAAAGATCATGCAAGTATATGGTACACAGAAATGAAAGAAATCCATGGCAGAAGAAACTGGCCATGGTGGAAGAGTCAAATCATCCAAAAGTACAGTAATGGAACTTGGATATGGCAAAATACCATGTCATGTGAAAAGGACAAATACTCTGTGGACAAAGATCCATATGAGTGGTGTCTTAGACAGTCTAAGAGACTCAAAGCCATTGATCCTCAGATGAACATCCAAATGAGGAATCACAAACTCCTGACACAACTGCCAGGAGAACTAGAGAATGCAGTAAAATGCAGATGCAACCAGAATTGCACTCTAGATGATATAGCCAACACCTTACAAGACATAAGGAAGAGGACTAATATAGGGAAATTCACCCCATATAGAAGCAGTAGTTTCAAAGAGAAATAACCACTCAGGGTAGAGTTTGAAGACAAACCCAGAGAAAGAGCAGCAGAAGTGGCTAAGAAGAATAATTCTTGTCACAATTGTGGTTCAACAGACCACTATGCCAACGACTGCCCAAAGGCTCAGAAAAAAGTCTATGCCATAGAGAAGGTCCCTGAAGAAGAACCTCCAACAGAGGATTCTGAATCAGACTCCATGGGTGATGCCATCAGAGAACCATCTGATGATGACCAAGACCCAAGAGAGGAATTTTTAGTGGAATACCAAGAGGAAACCCCACTGGAAATCCAGGACATACAGTTGGAAGCAGGCATGCCACAGGACACTGCTAACAAGAACTTGTGAAAACACACACAAGATGCACAAACATTCCTGGTTACACCAACCAAAGGAATGGCATACATACATGGAACAGCCACAAAAATGACTGTTTGTATTGACAATGCTCAGCATCCACTGATCATTGATAGTGGAGCACACTGCTCCATAGTGGCCAGAAAATATCTGGATACCCACTTCCCAAACTGGGAACAACATCTCTTGCCCAATAAGGCAAAGAACTTTAAAAGTGCATTAGGGAAGATGACTTCCATTGGGACAATTATCACAGAGATAATTATACCCCACAGGAAGGGTAATATCAGATTCAATCCAGAGTTTGTAGTGCTTAATGATGCCCACATCCAAGGGTTTTTACTGGGAACAGATTACCAGAGGATGTATGGCATAGATATTTACAACAGTAAAAATAGGCACCTCACCATAGGTACTAACAAGGAAAAGAAGTTTTCACTTGACATATACCAGATATCTTCTCAGGATCCACTGGAAGAACTTCTGAAGGAATTCAGAGAGGGACAGTTTAGCACTACCCTCACCAGTAAACAAAAACTAAATTTAATGAAGATGCTGAAAAAGAACAGACCAGCATTTTCCATTGGTGAAGAACCATTAGGCAAGATCAAAGGCCATGATATAGAGCTATATCCGGATGTGGAAAGGCCTTATCCACCCATGCTGAGGAGACCTCCTTATCCAGCAAGCCTGGAAACCAGGAAAGAAATTGAGAAACACATCAATGAACTCCTGGATATGGATGTCATCAGGAATATTGGACATAATGAAATAGTGGAAATCACCACTCCTGTCCTAATCACTTTGCATTATGGCAAATCTAGATTGTGTGGAGACTTCAGAGCCCTGAATAGCTACACAAAAGCAGACAGGTACCCTATACCAAGGATACCTCATGCCTTGGATAAGCTAGCCAGATCCAAATACATAACCAAGATGGATTGTATGAAAGGCTTCCACCAAAATGGAGTTAAACCAAACTCCATGAAATTACTCAGGATAATATGCCACATGGGCATATATGAGTACACCAGAATGCCATTTGGCATTAAGAATGCACCAGCTCACTTCCAAAGGATGATGGACACCATATTTCAAGAAGAAATAATGGAAGGCTGGATGGTAGTATATATTGATGATATCATCATATACTCAGAGACATGGGAAGACCATGTACAATACATAGACAGAGTTCTAAGTAAATGTATACCCATCAATCTGAAAATTTCACTCAAAAAGTGTAATTTTGGCCAACAAGAGCTACTAGCTCTAGGACATAAAGTCTCAGGTCTTAGTCTGGCAATTGACCAGAACAAAGTAGCAGCAGTACTGCAAAAGCCAGTACCAAAGAACATCAAAGAGATGCAATCTTTCCTTGGGTTTGCTAGCTACTATAGAAACCATATCAAAAGATTTGCACACATAACTAGTAGTTTATACAGGTTATGTTCAAAAGATGTAGTTTTTGAAGTAACCAAGGAAAGGAGGGATTCATATGAGAGGATCAAACATGAACTCACCAATGCACCTGTGCTCATCTTGCCTGACTTTGAACTACCATTCAAGTTATATATAGATTCAGCATGCAGCCAAGGCTTAGGAGCAGCCCTTCACCAAAGACAAATTGTGGATGGTGAACCAAGAGAGGGTGTAATATGTTACATCTCTAGGCAACTGAAAGATTCAGAAGCCAGTTATGGGGCCACCCATACTGAATGTCTATGTCTAGTCTGGGCTCTAGAAAAACTCCATTATTATTTGGAGGGTGCAGTCTTTGAAGTCTACACAGATTGCACAGCCTTGAAGTCTTTACTACACATGAAGACTACTAATAGACATATTCTGAGATGGCAAATAGCTATCCAGGAGTATAGAGGGAACATGACCATCATATACAAGGAAGGTAAAAGCCATACCAATGCAGATGGCCTCAGCAGGTGGCCACTGGACAATGTCAAGAGCAATCCAGCTTATGACCCAGAAGTTGCATCCAAAATCCCTATCCATTTCATGGAAATAGATAGGAGGAAGAACTTCAGACTATCTGAATGGGAACCAGGAAGTGGTACCCTTGACAGTGGAAACACTGACTGAGAAGGGACAGAAACTCCAATACTAGGAATAAGTTCCTCAGAACTGCACAATGAATTCTTCAGTGCAGTACAGAAGTCTTATGCCAAACACAAACAGTGTAGCATACTACTCCAACTCCTTCAACAAAAGTACAGGAGCCCAGAACTGGAAACCCAGCTGGAAGAACCCTGGTTGAGGGCCTATAAGGACAATACGTTTTTTCTTATAGATGTCCTGCTCTACCACAGAGAAAAGCACACAAGTGCACTCACAGTGGTAGACAGAGACCACATCTCATTGATCCCACAAGAATGCCATGACTGCCCCTACATGGGACACATGAGTGAAGACAGGACCAGAGAGAGGGTAGCAAGCACAGCTTGGTGGCCCAAGTGGGAACAAGAGTTGAGTGAATACATCAACACTTGTGAAAGATGCCAAAAGGAAAACAGGAAACATGGGAAAAAGTATGGATTACTTCAGCACATAGAAGAACCCAAGCACCCATGGGAAACCATCAACATGGACTGGGTTACAGGACTTGTCCCAGGAGGCAAAGAAAACTACAATGCCTGTTTGATCATAGTTGATAGGTTCAGCAAGAGCATGAGGTGTCTACCATGCCATAAAGAAGACACAGCCATGGATACTGCTCTGTTGTTTTGGAATAACATCATATCCACCTGTGGAGTCCCTAAGATCATTATTAGTGATAGGGACCCAAAATTCACATCTGAATTTTGGACCAATTTATATGACATGCTTGGCACCAAACTTGCTTTTTCCACAGCTTACCATCCACAAACAGATGGCCTAGCTGGAAGGATGATCCAAGCAATGGAGGACATCCTCAGAAGATTCTGTGCCTATGGCATGGAATACAAGGACCATGAGGGATACACCCATGATTGGGTTACCCTCTTACCAGCAGTTCAACTGGCTTATAATACAAGCCAGCACTCCACAACAGGTAAAACACCTGCACTGGTGGAGAAAGGGTGGAATCCCCTGTTACCTGTGGATCACTTGAAGAAAGATCTTCTAACCATCCACCCCACAGCCAAAGACTTCCATGACATGTGGAAGGAAGCCTGTGACACTGCTGCCAAATGCATAGCTGAGGCCAAAGAGTAGAACAAGCTGAGGTGGGACAAATCACATATGGAACCTGACTTTAAGGAAGGGGACCAGGTGTTAGTGTCTACACTGAACTTTAATAATCTCAAGGGACCCAAGAAAATGAGAGACTCATTTGTAGGGCCCTTCACTATCATTAAGTTGATAGGGAAGAATGCAGTAGAGGTCAAGCTCACTGAGGAGTTTTCCAGGAAACACCCAGTCTTTCCAGTGAGTTTGCTCAAACCATACTTCCAGACAGAGGAGGATAAATTCCCCTCCAGGAGAAAGAATCCCACACCACAAGAGATAGTGGAAGTGGAGGACTCCCCTGGACCTGTGAGTAAGATCATCAGGGCCAGGAAGATTAGACTCAATGGGAAGGATCAGAGACAATACCTAGTCAGATTCAAGAACCAGACAGCATTAAAGACAAATGGTTGGCAGAAGATGCCATACCAGATGGGAACCTTCATTCAAGGGGATTCAGAGCCTCTAGGAGGACTGAACAGTCTCATCAATGATGAGCCTTTTTTAGAGGGAGGGTATGTCAGCCTGTGACTCAAAACCAGAGCACAAGCATGACAGCCAAAATACCATAAACCAATGGTATAGCCAAGATACCACCAAAAAATGGAACTAAGCCAAATTAGCTCAAAAGGTATCAAAAGATAGAGGAAACTTACCTTTTTCTGAAAATATAAGTCCCATCATCATAGGACAAGAAATAACAAAGTTATTCCTGCGCAAAGTTATTGCTGAGCATAAACCTTAAATTTCACCTCTCATCTAAAATCTAGAAGGAGAGGCTTAACCCCATCAAGCGGTATTCTAAAGGAAGCTCTAAGGCAGGGCTATCCAATGGTACCAGCGAAACTGAGCTAGCACCAATATTACTGGAGTTATGGTCAATTTCAGGCCAAATAAGGGTGAACAAAACATTCACCTCTCATCTAACTTCTACAGTTTTAGTGTGGGATACCTGAAGTGGGGTATCTTTGGAAAGAGCACAATCAGGGCTATCTGATGGTGCCATTCATTTCCTCATAGCTCAAATACAACAGAAGGTATTGGCCAAACAAGCTTAATACAGCTTTTGCCCAGACCACGCCAATGTACAAAAATACTTGTACATGGGATAACTTTGTCATATTTAATGATAACCATGTCAAGTTGGGTCCCATTGTGTAGAGCTCATACAGAGCTATTCAATGAACCAACTTGGAGCTTGATATCTCAAAAACTGACAGAGTCATGGGTGGTTTAAGGTCAAAATCCCACCTGCTGTCATATACAGCCTTACCATGGGATAATATCCCATAATCATGAATATGAGGTGTCAAATAGACAAAGAAGCATGTTTTTACTTCAATACCTCATATTTCAGCCAATACTGGGGTCCCATACAGTTTCTGTACAGCATTCTACGTGTCATACACGTCAGAATCAGGCTGTGAGGTCCCCAGATGAAAATTTTCACCTTGTATTGGTAAAAACTATCCAGATGTGGTTTCAAAACCACATCTGAGCCCAATAAAGGGTATACAGGCTGTTTGCAAACCACAAGCCTGTCCTGGAGAGTGAAAAATCTTCACTTCCTCTACGTGGAAAGGTCTATCAGCCTTTCCACCCCAATTTCAGGATAAAAGGAGGGCTTTTCACAGCCAAAATCATCTCCTCGTCCTGCTCTTGAATAACCTACGTAGTAAACTGTCAAAAACAGTTTTACTCTTGGTTAATAATCAGGTATAATTATAATTTTAATTATTGTAGTCTTTTATTATTGTAAGCCAACAGATAAAACTGCACCCAGGGCTTTCAGCAGCGCTCACCACCACTATATCTCTATAGTAAAGCCCTTAAAATTATAATTTAATCATTTATCATCACCTTTATTATCTTTTAAAACCATTTTTACCGTGTCACAGTCATATTCTTTAGTTGTGAATAGCCTTATTACTTCTTCAACATAGACTCATCCTGACACCAGCCCCATGGAATTCCTGCAGCTCATTTACAACACAGCTACAGGAGTACCTTATCTTATATCCACAGTAGCCCCACTTGAAACCTTAAAGCAGAATCAAGATTATTTACACCACTCATCACCTCATGCCAACCAAAGCTAGTTACAACAGGCTGCATGCAGTACACAATTTTAATTAAATCTCAACCACATGACTATGCACAGCATGTGTCAACTCAAAAATCACATCATCTCATAAAAAACAGTAAATTAATCAGTGCAAGAATAATCACCTGACCTCATTTTAAAGTTCAAAAAGCAGAAAAACAACCATGACACCTGCATAAATCACACAGCCACATCTACCAATCCTAAAATAGGACATATGAAAAGGAATTACAAGGTCATCATTCGATACTGAATCCACCAACAGAATATCATGTGACAGAAAAGAGGCTGTGCACAAGAAAAATCCTCAGCCAAAATGAAATCACCTCATGCATGCAAGGAAAATCCAAGAATATCACATCATAATTAGTTTACCAAAAGACAATCATGTGATAAATGGAGGCTGTGCAGAAAGAAAATTATCACCAAACCTTAAATCACCTGACCCATGCAAGAAAGGTCCTCACCAAAAATGGAGTCACATGATGAAATCAAGAGGAATTAAAGTGGAAAAAGACAGCTCCCATGGAGGGCCCTCTGGGCTCCCAAAAGGTATAAATAGAGGGGCTCTCTCCCCCAAATTTCAAAATCCCCTCCATGCAAATTATACCCCATGAAAAAATATATCCCTTGCACATTGCAAGCACAGGAATAATTCATCCCTCACCTGGGAGGTAGTCCAGAAAATTATAGTAAATTTACTTGCCCAGTAGCTAAGCTCAGTGGAAGTATAGTGTGGAAGATTACCCAGTAGCTAAGCTCAGTGGAATCTTATTATTATTAAAATAAAAATAAAAATTACCCAGTACCCAAGAGTAGGGTTACTACTCTATTAAAATACTTTATCAAGTAAAATTAACACCATTTCACAAGACTTGAAAAAATTACTTACCCCTTTAAAAATCCAATGTTAAAGAATCTTACCTCTTAAATTTAACAAATATTATTTTGTCTTATTATCAACAACTCTTAAAAAAAAATAACAAACCTTTAAAAAATTATTTTACTCTATTATAACTATACCTTAACAAAATTACCTTGATCAACACCAATCAAATTTTCCAGAAAACCTTAAATAACCCATGTTGCAAAATGAATTTTAACCAAGAAGAAAAAAAACTCACCTCAATTTCACCAAAAACTATTAAAATTAAAACAGACAAGTATTTCATCAAATCTAAAAATTAACCAAATTACTGACATTATTTTTCATATTATTTATTGAATAGGTCTGATCTGAGACTGCTGAATTTTGCTTTCTGCAGTTGTAAAGCCACTTACTAATTTTATTTTGGTTTGTGAGCTCCAATGAAGATTTTTTTCAGTATTTTAGGAGGGGCGTGCAATACACCCTTGCCACCCTTGGTTACAGGAGTTATTAGCGATTCAAAACTAGTTCCCTGTGATTTCCCCCTCCAGGTACTGCCTCATTTTAATCCCACACTACCAGAACAAAAACTGGTATAAATTGTTATAAACCCCCAATAGACAATAAATCTAGTGGGAAACCAGTTTCAAAACTAAATAAGCCACAAGAAGGAGCTCCTTTGAAATGTCATAAAAGTGGAAGTAAATCTCATTTGGCCAATAATTGTCCAAAAAAGACAAGAATTAATGTGCTATAAACTGAAAAAGAGGATGACACAAAAGAAGCCAATGATGCATCTTTACATGAAAGTGCCTCTGAGCCTTCTGTTGAAGAAGAACTAACAGATAAACTTAGTATAGAAAACATTAATGTTTCTTTTGAGGTCAAAGAAGTGCATACTCACTTACCACAGTACAGTGATGAATGTATGGATCTCATACATGTGCAAGATGCTAAGATGCAGAAAACCAAACCTGCCAGAGGTAAAGATTATACAGCTGGCTCATCTTGTATCACTGATATTGTGATAAACAACAAAGAAGCCAAGATAAATCTTGACTCAGTTTCTTTTTGCACTTGTGTTGGAAAGGATTATCTAAGAATTATTTATACAAATTGGCAAGAAATGTTAATACAAATTGAAGGTATAAAATTCAGCAGTTCTAGCCAAGATATGCTCCCTTTGGTAATTCTTGGAGCAGAAATTATATTCCGTCATCCTGCAGGAAGTATCAGATTGAAAGTTGAATTTGTTGTAATGAGTAATTGTACTTCACAACACTTTATACTTGGAAATTATTATCTTAATATTTATGGTATGGATATTAATAATCATAAAGACAGATATTTGACTATAGTAGAAAATAAAAGGCATAAATTTTCTTTTCCTCTAGAAAAAGGAGAAATAACCTTTATTAGACAAGTAAGGAATTTTAATAAGAAAACATTTGTGTCAGATCAGCTAATTGAAGCACAAATTAACCCTGAATTAACATTAGAAATGAAGGAAGAACTTATTGAAATTTTATTTTTATTTTTATTTTTATTTTCTTATACGGATCATCTAACAACCTCACTTACAGATCATAAGCTTGTTATATAGACAATTCAATACAGAGAAGGCTTTGCTTCTGATAATGAGCCAATTGGAGCTGTCAAAGGCCATTAAGTGACCAGTATTCTTAATGTAGAAAGGCCTTACCCTCCACTATTAATAATAAAAGCTTACCCAGCTATCCCTGGAGCTAGAGAAGAATTGTAAACCAATATTGATGAGCCAATAAGACTGGGAGTTCCTAGAAAAGCTGGGTACAATGAAGAAGTAGAAGTCACAGCTCCTATAATCATTACTTGGAATAATGATAAATCAAGGATGGTTGGTGATTTTATAGAATTGAATACCTACACCATTGCAGATGGATATCCAATCCCTAAAATCTATGAGACTTTGACTAAATTATCCAAAGAAAACTTCATCACTTCTATTGATGCCCTTGAAGGTTTTCATCAGAATGTTTTGACACATCATGATAGGAAATCATTGAGAATAAGTTGCCATTGTGGTATTTGTGAATACTTGAGAATGCCTTTTGGTATTCAAAATTCACCCTCTCATTATCAAAGAATGATTAATACCATTTTCCCGCAGTAATTATCAGAGGGATGGTTGATCATGTATATTGATGATATTATCATTTTTTCAGAAACATGGCAATTGCATATAGTGAGACTTTCATTAGCACTTAAGAAGATTCTTCAAATGAACATGAAAATATCTCTTAAAAATGTAATTTTGGGTCTCATGAGCTGAAAGCTCTAGGACATGTAGTCTCAGGACTGAGCCTTGGTGTTGATCTAAGCAAAGTGGCTGCAGTCCTACTGAAACAAATCCCCCAGATCACAAAAGAAATACTGTCTTTCTTAGGGTTTGCCAGTTACTACAGGAAACACCTTAAAGGTTTTTCAATCCTTTCCAAAGCATTGTACAGAATTTGTGGTCAAAAGACTGTCTTTGAGGTGACACAGGAAAGGATTCATGCATATTAAAAGATCAAGTATGCCATGACTAATGCACCATTATTATTGATGCCAGACTGGAAAATTCCTTTTAAGGTGTATATTGACACATTTGGTGAATGTCTAGGTTCAGCTCTTCATCAAGTTCAAATTTTCAATGACAAGCCTTATGAAGGTCCAATTTGATTTATCTCAAGACAAATCAAACCTACTGAGGCCAGATATGCAGCTAGCCAAATGGGGTGTCTTTGCCTTTTTTGGGCTCTAAAGAAACTTCATTATTATCTTGATGGCAGTGTGTTTGGATTAATTAATGATTGTAATGCTGTAAAAATCACTTCTTAACATGAAAACTCTAAACAGACACATGTTAAGATGACAGATTGTTATACAGGAGTATAGAGGTAATATGACCATAGTGCATAAAGCTGGAAATATTAACAAGAGTTCTGATGGCTTGAGTAGATGTTAATTTCCAAATGCACCTGACAATTCTGCCTATGTTCGTCAAAGTGCAGAATGTCAAATTCCAATTGAAGGAATTAACATCACAGATGTGGGTACAGAATTCTTTGAAGAAGCTAGAGAAAGCTATAATAAAGATAGGAATTGTCATATTATTACTGCTCTAATTGACAAAGATTTCAAAGATGTAGCTTTGGCTAATTCTCTGGATAACATTTGAAAGACATCTTATGATAATGGAAGATTCCATTTATTTGATGGTATCTTATATCATAGATCTAAACACACATGTGTCATGATATTATGTATTAGAATGCTGATTAACACAATACTATTAGAATGCCATGATAACATTTGCTCTGAACATCTGTCTTAAGAAAGAACAATAGAAAGAATTAAGACATGTTCCTGGTGGCCATCTTGGAGAAAAGATGTCATTGAGTACTGTCATAGTTGTGATAGATGCCAAAAATCCAATAAAGCTACTGGTACAATATTTGGCTTAATGATTCATATTCAACAACCAAGTACTTCATGGGAAGTGGTTCACATGGATTGGGAAACTGCTTTACCACCTGGAGGTGATAAACTTTACAATTCATGTCTTGTTATTGTAGACAGATATAGCATAACTCCAATCTTTTTACCATTTCATAATGATGACACAGCTATTGATACAGCCCTTTTGACTTGGAACAGAGTCATATCCCATACTGGTCTCTTCAAAAATATCATTAGTGATAGAGACCCAAAATTTACATCAGCCTTATGGACTAATTTACATACGCTTTTGGGTACAAAAACTATCATTTTGAACAACATACCATCCACAAACAGATGGATTAGCAGTAAGAATGATTCAAACCCTTGAGGACATGAGCAGAAGATTTTGTTCTTATGGCCCGGAGCTTAAAGATGTTGATGGTTCTACCCATTATTGGTTTACTCTTATACCAGATTTGGAATTAGCCTATAAGACTTCTATCCATGCTTGAACAGGCAAATCTCCTGCAATGTTGGAAAAGGGATGGAGCCCTAAACTTCCAGTTGTTACTTTGAAGAATTATTTATTCTATATACATCTAACAGCTTCAACCTTTAAGATATTGCTTGATAAAGTGAGACATCATACAAATCGAAGCATGAATAATGACTTTGAATATGCTAAACAGAAGTGGTATAAAAGTCATAAAACAACAGAATTCAAAGTAGGGGACTTAATACTGGTTTAAGCCTTGAACTTTAATAATATTAAAGGTCCAAAGAAATTTAAATATTCCTTTGCAGGACCATTTATTATTAAAGCCCTTCATGGGACAAATGCAGTACAGTTTGAATATTCAACAGAATTGGAAAACAAACATCCGACTTTTCCTGTTAGTCTGGTGAAGAATTACACTTCAAGTGATAAGGAATTATTTCCTTTGAGAAATGAAACACCCTAAGAAGTACCTTGACTTGATCAGAGTGAAGAAAAAAAAACTAAAAGTCTTGAAAGAAAGAAGACTTAGGGGGAAAGATGAAAGAGAATACTTGGTCAGGTAAAGAAATCCACAACATGAGGATGAATGGATTGTAGCAGAAAAGATACCTGATTCCCAAACATTTCTCAGAAGATTCAGACATTAGAGAAGACCAATTCCTCAATGAAAAATCTGAATTGTGTGCTTTACATACTTGAAAGTATAAGTAGAGAGGTTGGACAGTGGATGATACCCCACCAATTGAATTGGGGGTATACTATTAAAAGAAAATTGTGGTACTATTCTTTTTGGTGGTAGGGAATGTGAGCCTGTGAGGTATGTAAAACATACCCATAAGGCCACAAATGATTTTATATACAGCTGATTTATTATTCAACAGACTTTCCAATTGAATTTAAAATAAAAAATAACAAAAAAAAAGTTATAGCTTATTTTTGAATAAACAAAGCTATAAATATTATGTCATTTTTGTATTCTACACCAAAAATAACCTAGGGTAAACTCACAGGGGGTTATACCCAAAAACGCTTATTTCCTACGTTATTGGAAGATTTAAGAATCTCACAGTACCAATTTAGCTTCTTTAACATTTTTTTGAAATTGTTAAATTTAAGCTTAAATAAGCTTAAATTTATAGTTGCATAAGGTTTATGCAAGCTTACCAGAATTTTAATTAAAATTGAGGTGTCATGTATATTTACTGAATTGGCTAAGGATTTTCCATACAGAATGTAAATCCTACGTGAGCTCAATTTAAAGGTGTTCAAGGCCATAGTATGGCTTTAAATAAATAAAAGGGCAAAATCTATGCAAAAAGGTTGGACAAAGGAAAAAGACCAAACACAGCTGGGGTACCAGACTTTTTGGATCTGAAAGGCTTCAATTAAGGTTTTCCACCTGTATTGGAGGATTTTCAACCTTATTTAAGCTTTAAGATTAGACTTTGATCCAACCTTAAGGTTTAAACTGGCTTTATCCCAATTTGGACAGGAATTTCAAGCTTCCAAAGGGTAAATCCCAATATGCAGGCCTGAAATCAAATTTTTGAGACCTGTCAAAGCTTAAATAAGGTTAAACCTTTAAATTTACAAGCATTAAAACATTATTAAAAGTTAAATTTTAGTGTGTATTGCTATTTTACATGGAAAAACAGTAATAACTTCAACAATTCATTAAAGATCCAATTCTCAATGGATTTGCTTGAATATTTCACACAGCTTACAATTTAATATCATCTATATATAAATTAAATTTCAAGTATTTTTTTATCAACAGATTTCCTTGGTAGCTAGCCTGGAAATCTCCTCTTTTAATTATACTTAAAGAAAATTAAGATTTCTTTAAAAATAAATTAAAAATTGAGTTTAAGGGATTTCTGCTTGAAACTCTATTTTTAAGTTGTTCATGTGCTGAAATCTAATATAAATAAGCTTATTTTATATTAAAACTTAAAATAATTAACTTAAATGAAGATTAAAGTTACTTAGAGCTAAGAACAACACTGGTAACTTTAAATTGGAATTAAAAATAAGTTACCTTAAGTTAAGAACCTTATTTTTAAGCATGGTTTTTCAGTTTTGACCTGAGAACGCCCTCTATATCCATTATGAATCATGAGAGCTGCTCTGTAGACATAAAAAGAGTCTTTTCACCACCTTTTTTATCCATCATCAATTATCAATCCAATCATATTAGACATTACACAGGTAAAGCTTTATCATATATAAGTTCTTATTATTAAAGTATTTCTTAAGTATTTTATTCTTTATAAGTCTTAAATTGAAGAATTGAAATCATAGAAATTAGACTATTTTTGTAATCACCTATAATATATTTGATTTTAGAAAATTATTGTCTTTAAAATATCTCTTAAAATCCACAAATTCCTCTCAAAAACTCTTTAATCATAATTTTTATTATAAAAGTTGTTTTATCTTTGAAAATATTAATTTTTGGTGTGTTTTTAACTTATAATAGTTATGTAACATAATAACTTTTGTTGTTTGACTTGTTGTATTAAATCTATACTATAAGTAAGTTTTCTCTAAAATTCTATATTTTTTTATCTATTATTAGTTTTTTTATATAGAATTTTTCTATAAGAATTATTTCTGCACGTTGTGTGTCTCAATTCCTTTATAAATAATAGTCATATATTACTTCTAAGTGGCTAAATATTTATATTTTCCACATGTAATTGTCTCATTAAGAGCTTTACACTTCTTATTGTTATAATTTTCAGTGACTATAACAATAATAGAATAATTACAATTTATTATAATTATTATATTGTTTTTATTATTATTTTTTATAATAGTAATTAAATTTATTTTTTATATATAATTATTTTTAATAACTATATTTAAATTTGTGGTTATAATATCTTATTATATCATATTTTTCTACTGAGGACAGTAATAGTACTCTTGATATTGCTACTATTATCAAGAGTTTCATAGACAAACCTTACACTTTTGCTTTCTATTTTTAGCATAATCTGAGATTTTGATGATAATACAGGAAAAAAATTCCTCTCCCTCTTTTTTTCCCATTATCTTCAAATTCCTACAATATTCCTTTGACATTGTGGAGTTTCTTCTTGGGTACAATGTATAAAATTTGAGTAGGAAAGTTCCAAAGCTTTTTGATGGCTCTTACCTTCTCTTTATTATGTTGGATATAGCTATTTATCTTTTTATTCTTGATAAAAATGAGCTTCATTTGATCATATCTTCATTTTGATTCTTCTTGTAAAGTTTCTGTAACTCCTTTGAAATGTTGCTTGGGGAGTAGATGAAAGATTTTGGAAAATGATCAAAATTCTTTTTTCAACTTCTCTTCATCTATATCTTCAGCATTTTTTCCTTTTTCTTCATAATGATAATAATCATGATGACAATTTTCTTCATCAAATGGAAGTTTATCTTCATTGTAGAGATGCATTTTGAAGGGAATAAATCAATCAATCTTTCCTTTATTGATTATAAAGAATGTTTGATTGGTTTAAACAGCTGTTTTTTTAAGTATCAATCTGAACTAATATGGACAATATCCTATTTTACAAGCCACTGTTGGGACACCAGACGTGGGACACTGCTCTGTGCATTGAAATGAGGCAGTACCTGGAAGGGGAAATTACAAGAAATTTTTTTGAATTTCTTTCACTAATTTTAACCTTTGCACTGATGGTGTGCTAGAATACTCTATACCGCCCTTCCTAAGAATGCTGAATTATCTTGAGTTGAGCTCCACAATCAATTTATTTATTTGATGGTGACTGGGTCAGAAAATTCTATTCAACAGACTCTATCAGAATTTGATTGATTCTTAAAAACAGAATTTATTCAAAGATTTGAAACAATTAAGCAGTATCACAGTCCAGAAGTATTGGTGGATTCCACCAATAAGTACTCCAACAAGCTTAAAATATGAGATAATCTTTAAACAAACACAAATTGATGACACTAATATAATAATATCATAAGTACTAAGAGATATTATTTAGTTGGTTAATTTTATAAAAGTTTCTTT
This sequence comes from Austropuccinia psidii, assembly GCA_023105745.1. NCBI lineage: Eukaryota > Fungi > Basidiomycota > Pucciniomycetes > Pucciniales > Sphaerophragmiaceae > Austropuccinia > Austropuccinia psidii. The sequence continues at coordinate 22,691,015 of JALGQZ010000017.1, read as the reverse complement.
TATTATGATTTGGGATGACACATATTTTGATTTTAAATAACTAAAGTAAAAGTGTTGAAAAACATTTTCAAGTATTAATAACTTGATAATAAGGAGAAAAATGACTGAATATGGTATGAGTATTTTTTTGGATAGACTACTTCTAATAATAGCACTATTAAATCTGCTATTATTATTTAAGTTGATGTTTTTTCTAATTCAAAAAGTAATTTAGCTCACTTTTAATTAATACTTGATTATGAATCACTAAGACTGTACTCAAAATAAAAGCTATTTTTTTAATGGAGGGGCATTTTCCCCAGAGCTAAATATGATTATGATGAAAATAACTTTCTAATAATAAGTGGCCTTTTCAACTTATCATTTATTACTATGATAAAAGCTATTCTTTTTCCTAAAAAAGGGGCCTTTTCCCCAATATTAAATATAATAATTTTTTAGATGAACCTACTAGTAAGGGATGAACTCTGGAAAAGAGAAATTCGAACTAAAGTTCAAAAAGAAACATGAGGTTTGAAAGATGAAAATTTGAAGTATTTAAACTCTACAGGGTCAGGGTTGGTGAGGAAACAATCCATTTTGAATTAAGGCTAACTTGTGGCTTCATATTCATTCAATCTTCTATAATGTGTCTTGGTGTTTGTTTTTTCCTTGGAGCTGAATCGTGGTTTTTATTCTAGTGGTATATAGTGAATATTTCATTTTAGATATTAATTTTAAGTATCTGTATTCCTTCCTCCTTTTCCCTTCTTTCTATTTTGAATAATTAATCTCAATTTTTTCAGTGTCCCTACTATGAATATTCACTTGGTGTCTTCATACCATATAATGATAATACTTCTCTTCCTTATTAATTGAATCTTACTCATAAAGTTCACCTGTTACAAAATACTAAACAAATCCTTCCACCTAGAATACCAAAGTCTTCTTCAATAGAAATGGGTCATACATACCCTTTACCACATTTGTAATGTACTTTAACTTAATTTATTTTCCTACTGTGAATTAACTATGATAAATTCTTTATACCATTCTTCCCTCTCTGTTTCAGATATTGAACCACAGTTAAAATAACTCATAACCAAACTTTCTTTGAGTAATTTTAATTAACCTTTACTCATAATATGATCCCCATGAGACTTATAGCTCTGCCATAAAATATTATTCCATGCATCATCATTATGACTCAGCCCCTTTTTTGCTATAGTAATATTTTACTACTCACTTGAAATGATTAAAACATAAATACAAAGAAATGGAAAATAATGATAATTTTGGGTAAACAATTCCTTAAAAATGTGTATTTTTGGGTGGTACAGTGGGGTGTCATATCATAAGTAACAGTTTACTTATCCACTTATAAATTATTTTAGCTCAGAATCTTTATTAACTTGAAGCTTTATACCCTTAGGGTAGAGAAGAACAGTTCCTCAATTCAAATCAACAGCTTTTTAAAGCCAAAAAAATGAAATTTATGGTACATTAAGCAAAAATGGTCTAGGAATACCACAGCAAGAGGATTTTTGTGAGACACACCTGCATACTAGACATGTGGGGGGATGTGCATATGACATGCATACATACTAGACATGTGGGAGGGCAGATGTGTGACACGTATGCATACTAGACATGTGGGAGGGTGTTCATGTGACACACAAATATAATAGAAATGCAGCAGGATGTGGGTGTGACATTTCTGCATACTGGATCTGAAGGAGGATTTGCATGTGATGCACACATATACTGGACATGTGGGAGTTGTTGTCTGTGACACGCAGTGTGGAGCTACTTTTGGTGTGGGATTCGATAAAGCAGTCCTTGAGGAGGAAATCACAGGTGAACAATTTTTTTATTTCTGAAATAATCCTGTAACCAAGGGTTCTAATGGTGTTTTAGCCTCCCCATGAATATACTAAACAATCCACCTACAGAGCTCACAAATCAACATTTAAGATTGTAGCCTTACAACTAGAGAAGACTTTTGAGCAGACTGCATCAGACCTAATCAATAATCAGTCTAATGAGAAGATAATACTACTTTAAGATGATATATTTGTAGGTGCTTTCAAGATAATAATATAATAGTTGAGTAGATATAAAAGTACTGAGTTGTGATTTAAGTTGTTTCTTTTGTTAAGAGTAATTGTTTTTTTTCAATGAGTAATAGTTTAATATGAGAATATGTGGTAATAGTGAGTATATATGATAATTTTCTTATTTGTGAAATTGTTGTAATTGATAAATAGTGTAGATAGTATTTTAACTATAATTTTGATAATAATAATAGTAATTATATAGGATAACACCACTCTAATTCTCAAAGAAATACTGGTTAAGGTTGAAAGATATTTTACTATTTATAATAGTAATAGTGGATGATAATAAATAATAAGATTTACTAAAATCAACAATTATGAAACTACTAATGTGTATTTTGTTTTTATTGAATAATAAAATTAGTAATATAGTTTTTCTTCTAGTGAGCAGAGTATAATATTAATATTTTGTTCAAATATGAGTATTTGACTAATAGATGAGTTTATAATATAGGCAGACCTACTGTTAAGTACAGCTACTTATAAATCACTATTAGTGTAATGTAATAGTAATAATTTCTAGATTAACCTACTAGTAAGGGACTAATAATTATTCTCCTTCTTGGTATATAATTATTTGCATGAGGAAAAAGGAGAGAATGAGAGAGAGAGGCCTCCTCTCATTTTGTGAGAAGTACCCATGGGCTCTCCATGTAAAGCTTCATTCTTTCCCTTGCGATAGTTTTTATGGAGTGGATTTTTGTAACAAAAGTCAGATGAATTATCTGTTAAACTGCATTAGTAAGCTTTCACAGCTTTGAGGAATCAATTCTGGTGAGTAAGATTGAGAATGGTGTCATATTATTGAGATATTTTCACCATTTGGTTTGCAAAAATTAAGATTGAGATGGTTTGCTTGGTGGGGATTTCGAAAAAAAACCAGTTGAATTCTACTTTACACTGATTTGGTCAGCTTGAGGAATTAATTCTGGTGATTAAGTGGATGAATATAGTGTCATGTGAATGAGCCATTGCATAATTTATTTGTAAGATTTATTTGATCCCAGGTGATCATTCTGTGTAATGTGGGGATATATTGTTGAGTTTTAGTTCTTTATTAATGTAATTTCTGTGTAATTTGCAGTTTAGTTTATTTTCCTTGCATGCAGCTAGTTGAAATTGGATTGAGCTGATTTTAATGAGCCTGAGGCTGTGTAATTTGGGGATAGCTTGTAGGTTGTAAAATATGATCACTTTAATTGCTGTGTAGCTCTGACTTGAGTATATTTTCAAGTTCTCTTAGTGGATTGTTCATGTACTGAGCTGGATTTGATATTGTCAGATGATCCTTGTGTCACATGAACCGTATTTTGATTATTGTTATTCTTAGTAATATAATCTTTCTGATGGATTTAGGGTGGATATAATGCTACAATTTTACTTTTTCAATGTAATGTTTGAGTTTGCTGTATGTATCAAGCCCATATTGCTGATTACTTAAGTCTTATATGTAGGCTTTGGTGTATAGCTCCATAATATTTTATTCCTCTATTATTCATTTAATTATATAAATATGCTGGTTATTTTTTATTCTGAATGATAAATTCTTCCTCTCCTCCATGCTAGTGCTGTTATTACTGTGTTTTTGTGATTTTAATAATGTCCTTTGAGTGGTGACTTCCTGAATTAGCTATTTAGATCTTGATTTTCCCAAATTCTCATTTTTAAATCACTTGAAACTTGTCCAAAAGGTATGGAATACCACAGCAGGTATAAGGGAAATGTGGCAGTTGTTGTGTGTGACATGCAGGTAAATTGAGAATTGGGAGAATTTGCTTGTGAAGCACATGAATACTGTACATGCCTACAAACAAAAATCCCCATGGCATTTCTGTGCCACATTGTATATTGGGAGAGAAGTTTGTTTATAACCTAGGTATACAAAAAATAAATGTAAAGTGGCATTACCCCATACATGAGCCATTTCTACTTGTTTTCAATTGAGCTACTGTACATCCCCAATTCCTCACCATCCAATCCTGGAGTATACTCTATCCTGGAGTATATCAAATCATAACACACTTATTCTCCAATCACTCTCTATACCCTACCTCCATCCAAATCCTTTCATTATTTCAATTAGGAGGGGAGTTTATTATTGTCAGGCTGAGTCTGTGATGAAGTTATCATAAGACTATTTACACCTTTAACTATGACTGTGACACAGTGAAATCTATCTAAAAAAGGTTTTAAGATGATAATAAGGGTTTAAAAAAGAAGTTTTAAGGGCTTTACTATTGAGAAATAGTGGTAGTGAGTGCTGTTGAAAGCCCTGGGTGCAGCTTTTATCAATTGGTTAATTATAATAAGAGACTACAATACTTAAAGTCATAATTATACATGGTTATTTCAAAGATTATAGCTGCTTTGGACAGCTGTACTACATAGGAATTCAAGAGCAGGATGAGGAAATCATTTCTGGTGGAGAAAAAGCCTCCTTTTATCCTCAAATGGGGTGGAATGAGCCTCTAGACTATCCACTCAGAGGCAGTGAGAAGGGTTTTCACTTTGTATTACTGGATTGTGGTTTCCACAAAGTCTGTATACACATTATTGGGCTCAGATGTGGTTTTGAAACCACATCTGGGAAGTTTTGACCAATACAGGGTGAGAAGTTTCATCTGGGGACCATACAGCCCTCTTCTGACATGTATGGCATGTAGAATGCTGTATAGAGCCTGTATGGGACCCCAGTATTGAATGAACTATGAGGTGTTGAATTATAAAAAGGCTTTTTTGTCTATTTGACACTTCATAATCATGGTTATGGGATATTATCCCACAGAAGAGGTGTATTGGCTCAATTGTGGGATTTTAACCTAAAAGCTGCTATAACGTTGTCAAATTCTGAGATATTGAGCGCGATTTTGGTTCATTGTGTAGCCCTGGATGAGATATACACAATTGTACCTCATTTGGTATAGGTGACATTAAATATGGCAAAGGTATGCCATGTACAAGCTTTGTTATTCAGATATATGATTTTCTCAATATTTGTATGGAGCTTGTTTGCTAAATAGCTTTTGTTCTAGATGAGATATGGGGAAATGAAAGGAACCCTCAGATATCCCTGATTGTCCTCTTTCCAAAAGGACCCCACTTTAAGTATTTCACACCAAACCTGTAGAAGTTAGATGAGAGTTGAATATTTTATTCACCCGTATTTGAACTTATTTTGGCCATAACTTCTGTACTTTTGGTGTTAGGGAAATTTGGATAGTACAACTGAATAGCCCTGACGTAGAGCTTCAATTTGAATACCCATTTTCTGGGGTTAAGCCTCTTCCTCTGGATCTCAGATGAGAGGTGAAAATTAAGGTTTAGGCACAGCAACAACTTTGAGCAGGAATACCTTTGTTACGCTTTGTCCTATGATGATGAGACTTGTATATTTGGAAGGAAGTGAGTTTCCTCTTTCTTTTGATACCCTTCTCAGCGCCATGTTTTTGTGGTATCTTATCTTTACCATTGGTTTATGGTATTTGGCTTTCATGCTTGTGCTCTTATTTTGAGTCGCAGGATGACAATTATGATCCCTTATCTGATAGCCACCTCCCTTGTTAATTGCTTAATAGCCTTGGGCTTTTTTCCACATGGCTTTTGCTAACTGTCTTGAGCATTGAGCAGAAATCTGCACTAGGTTTGTGATTTTGTTTTCCTGTGCTGAATCATTACAATGAAAGAAAGTAATACTTTCCTCCACTACCTGAATGGGCCCATGAAATTTGGATAGATCAACCCAAAAATGCTCATTGGAAAAATGAATTTCCCCCCAGTAAAAAGCTTTGAGGAATCAATTTGAATTTGACCAGTCCACTTATCAGGTTGAAACCATCATACCAAAGCATAGAATGATTCATGCTTATCAAAATTAGGTTAGTTTTTGAATCCCTTCATGGTGAAAGTGAGATTGCAAGGAAACTCAAAATCCCCCTGATTTTTAGAAATATTGGATTCATAGTTTGTTTGATCAAAAAGAGGACCCCTAATGACTTTCAGTATTCTCAGATATTTTGAAATAATTTATCCCCAACATGTCATAAGGATTGACCTAGAATGAAATCCACCAAGCTCAGAATTTCACTTTGGTTCCCCCATTCTTCTTTTTTGTCTTCAATTTTCCCAAGACTTCTATAAATACCAATTTTTTTTGCTTCTTTCTTCATTTGCACCACACAATATAAAACATAGCTACATTGAGTAATTCCCCATTGGTTGATATTAGGTCTGTGAAATTCCTTTCACAAAATAATAATTGTGATAATTCATCCCATTGATTGACCGCAACTTCACTAACTTTTGTGAATGGCCTAAATGCAACAAGGGAAATGAGTAATCTGGTCAAAGAGAAAACAGGAATGTGGCCAAAGTGAATGTGTTTGATTTTAGTGAAATCCACAATTCTTTGAAATTCACTTATGGTTAAGTTTGTTGATACTGGAATTTACATTTATGCTGTTGGTTGACTGGAGGGAAAAACATTATTCCTTCGGATGGTTCTGGCCCCATTTATCTTTTGGGATGTGCCATATTCTCATGTGGTTGAGGGATCCCTTGGTGTTTAAGCAGGAAACATATCAGATACTTCTGACTACCATTTGAAGTAAGCCCTTTTGGATTCCAAGTGGAACCAATTAATAAGTGGTGCCTAATTCCAAATGAGCTTTACTCAGCACACCTCTGTGACTTCCCTCTTGGAGCCCAACTGGAATCAGCTCCATCTGAACCAAGTAAAGCCAATTTTCCTTTATGGTGCCCAATGAGGGTGCCACATGAATGCCTACTTGTGGATATATATATATATATATATACCTTGAAGATAACTGAGAAACTCACACTTTGCTTCCTCCCCCAACATTTTTCCACAATTTCCCTTGTAAAATACTTTCCTACTTTTGTAATTGGAATGCTTGCGCTGGAAACTGCAATGACACAGAAGGAATAGTGAGTGTTGTGTGGATTATGATTTTCACCTGAATCTGTTCTTGGTGGGTGATGTTTTTTTTCACCTGCTAAGAATAAATTATTACATTTTATTCTGAATCTTGGAAATCTCAAGTATCAAAACAAAATCCACTAAAATGGATACTGCATTATGCAATTTGATAAGTATATGTTCCCATTCAATGAGATTCCAATAATATTATCTTGAATATGGCAAGAAACTTAAAATGAAACATGCACCCTGTTTTGGATGACTGATCCCCCCTGTCCCACACTTTCTCAACAATTCCCTTTGGAAGGAGTAGTGTGATTTGGCCCATTATGGGCTGGGGGTGAAAATATAAACTTTCTGCAGATCCCCTGTGTGTGGGCATTGCAGAAACAATTGTCCAACTGACTTTGTGTCATGTTGGAGGATTTTCCATGGTGTACAGAGGCATGCCACCATGAAATCTTGTTACTATTGATATTTAATATAAGGAATCCAGAGCAGGATAGGTAGTAACAATTATAAAATACATAAATCACTCTTTAGAAGCAAATTAAAATCTTTTTAATTCAAAGATAATCTAAAATGGTCAATCCTGGTTGTACGCCTAGCTGACCTGGATGAATTCAATTTGACCTGTTCATGTGGACAAAAACCTCACTTCTCCATCCAGGAAGCATTAAGCAATAAAACCAAGACTTGTGAAAATTCAAATTTAAGACACAAAGTGAAGCTTAAATACTCTTATGAAAAGAAACCTTTATTCAGGAAACTACATATATACTTATGAGTACATAGCCACACTGGCACTACTAGCTTTTTAACCTCTGAAAGTATTTTGGAAATTTGAATGAGTGATGAAGTCCCTTTCACTGATATTGTTCTATAGCCATCTGAGCATACCATCAACCCATGAACCCCTGCTGCGCATAATTCAGCTAATATACCATATCAAATTTTCATTGATTCTGAGATTCTTGTGAGATTCCAAAAGATAATTGATGGCCTCATTTTTTTGAGCTTGTGGGTTTTCCTCTCTGAAATACACTTTGACCTTGATATGTGCATGTACCATGTTTTACTTAATCATCAGGTGGATGACTGTATCCATTAGTTCCTCCAAGCTCTTGTGGGGATTTGTTGATAACCTCTTGTCAGCCCTGCCACTCTGAATGCTGAGTTTTGCTGAAACATTCTTTGATTTACTCAAGAAGGAGGCACAGTATTCAATTGCTCCCCATTTGAGACCCTGCAGATAAGTGGAATTTTTTAATGGTGCCACATATGGTTTGGGTGAACTAACATAAGATGAGAACAAACTACTTTCTGAAATACACTTTGACCTTAATATATGCATGTACCATGTTTTACTTAATCATCAGGTGGATAACTGGATCCATTAGTTCTTCCAAGTTCTTGTGGGGCTTTGTTGATAACTTCTTGTCAGCCCTGCCACTCTCAATGCTGAGTTTTGCTGCAGCTTTCGTTGATTTACTCAAGAAGGAGGCAAAGTATTCAACTGCACCCCATTTGAGACCCTGCAGATAAGTGTAATTTTTTAATGGTGCCACATGGTTTGGGTGAATTAACATCATATGAGAATAAGCTAATGGATTCAAAAATAAAATTTTCCCAAAAATGTTGAATTAGACTGGAGGGTTAAAGAAGGCTCTAAACCATTTTGAATAAGGAGTTTCCAGATTTTGGGATAATATCTTGAGGTTTTTCTGATTCCTTCATCAATTTGAGATTGCAAATGTTGTTGCTTAATAATGCTTCATTTTCTGTGGCCTTAAAAAAGCTCATCCTATATATTTCAATGTATATTACATGAGTAAAAAACCAAATCATCATGAGTCATTCACAAGTATTATTTTCACCTGAATTCTCAAGCTCTTCAAGCCAGGATGAAATTTTAAGCCCTTAGTTGCTCATCAACCTCATACCAACAGTCAGGAATGTATTACAATAACATGTTTGTAAATTGTCACAACAAATTTTATAAATACTGTTTATATTATAAAACCCTCTTTTGCATGATTCTTGAGTGATACTGGAATGATAATCCAAAACCTTTCAAAACTCTCAACTGTGGGATAAAAATATTCCTTCATCATTAGTGGTGGTTGACACTTCAGGCCCCAGTGCAGGCATTATATCACTCATATCTCAACCCATTGTATCATGTTTAAGCTTCTTAATTTCTTGGGATGATTGAATATTTGGAGGAGAGGGAAGGGGTGTTTCATCATGGATTTGTCCATTGAGGTCCAGGGGGCTTCAATTTGAGGACCTCAATCATAATTATGGTCAACATCAATATTGATAATTTCATTGCATTGATAAAGACAAATTTTTGCATCTTGAAGGTTACAGTTTTTTTTGTTTTTTGGTGGTATTTATTTTTTGTCTTTTTCCTAAGACCTTTTCTAGAACTCCAATCTCCACTTGAAATCCTTCAGGTAGAAATTCTATCACCTGCACAACTATCCATATATTGTAAGCAGCTTTTTCTATCCATTTGGTATGCAATTATTAATGTACTTATGGTTCAAATTCATCTTGAGGTGGCACATTGCTTCACCAATCTTTTGACGTACATAATCACAAATTTTACTATCAATTTGAATGTTTTCAAGCCTGGGAATTTTTTGTGCGATTTTTGGACAAATTGTTTCTTGAAATTACCTCATCCTTTCTAGATACTTCTTATGGTGCACAAGGTTCAAAATTCCTTTCCTCTTCATAACTCTGAAAATTGGGTTATTGAGAGCTTGGAGGCTGAGCTAAAACAAAGGCTGTTAGAAATAATCAGGTTTTGATAGATCAAGAAATTTCAAGATGAATTTATCCTTACATTGAGGAACTGGTGGGTCTTGATCATTTTCATTTGCAATGCTCTCTAATTCAATGCCAAATTTATTACTACTGACCATATCAGATATTTCACCTCTAGTATCTTGGGAAGAAGTTGGAAGTTGATTTAGTTATTTTGCAACTCCCAGGGTTTGAAGCATTGTTTGGGGCATAGTTGAGGTATTCTTTTAGTAACTATATGGTGATGATTTGATTGATAACTTGATTTACAACTGCTGAATAAAAAGATCAAAATTTAAGTAAAAAGACAGGAGCTCTAAAAGTGGTCAATGTAAATAAAATTCAAGATTTCAATGATTGATTCTTTTTAAGGTAATATCAATATTGGGGAATTTAGGAAAAGTTTAAAGCAGCTTAAATATCAATTCTAATAAGTCAACATTTAGTGAATTTTATGGAGAAATAATTCTAGAACCACAAGTTCACCAAAACAAGCCTTCCCATCCACAGCTTTGGAACCTTCCATCAATATCTATTGTGCTTGCGATGGATTTGCAAAATTTGATTTTCTGGGACCTTTGAGGTTATGTGTTTCATATTATTTCATTTCAGTCAAATGAAATCACTTCCCTGTGAAAAACTGAATACAATTGACTGGTGAGAAGCCTACTATAGTCAATTTTTGTACTATTCAACCCTGATGAGGTAAGGACTAAGCAAAGTGTTCCATTTGAATGTTGTAAAATAAAATGGTTTTTTCAGAGGAAAAGAAGCCAAAATTTCAGCTTTAAATGGCCCACTAATTAGGCTTTAATTTGCAAGTCTCATGATGTCAGCCTGTGACTCAAAACCAGACCACAAGCATGACAGCCAAAATACCATAAACCAATGGTATAGCCAAGATACCACCAAAACATGGAGCTGAGCCAAATTAGCTTAAAAGGTATCAAAAGAAAGAGGAAACTCACCTCTTTCTGAAAATATAAGTCCCATCACCATAGGACAAGAAATAACAAAGTTATTCCTGCTCAAAGTTATTGCTGAGCATAAACCTTAATTTTCACCTCTCATCTAAAATCTAGAAGGAGAGGCTTAACTCCATCAAATGGGTATTCAAAATGAAGCTCTAAGCCAGGGCTATCTAATGGTGCTAGCCAAACTGAGCTAGCACCAGTATTACTTGAGTTATGGTCAAATTCAGACCAAATAAGGGTGAACAAAACATTCACCTCTCATCTAACTTTTACAGTTTTAGTGTGAGATACCTAAAGTGGGGTCTTTTTGGAAAGAGCACAATCAGGGCTATCTGATGGTGCCATTCATTTCCTCATAGCTCAAATACAACAGAAGTTATTGGCCAAACAAGCTTAATACAGCTTTTGCCCAGACCACGCCAATGTACAAAAATACTTGTACATGGGATAACTTTGTCATATTTAATGATAACCATGTCAAGTTGGGTCCCATTGTGTAGAGCTCATAAAGAGCTATTCAATGAACCAACTTGGAGCTTGATATCTCAAAAACTGACAGAGTTATGACCATTTCAAAGTCAAAATCCCACCTGCTGTCAGATACAGCCTTACCATGGGATAATATCCCATAACCATGAATATGAGGTGTCAAATAGATGAAGAAGCATGTTTTTACTTCAATACCTCATATGTCAGTCAATACTGGGGTCCTATACAGTTTCTGTACAGCATTCTACGCGTCATACACGTCAGAATCAGGCTGTGAGGTCCCCAGATGAAATTTTCCCCCTGTATTGGTGAAATCCGCCCAGATGTGGTTTCAAAACCACATCTGAGCCCAATACAGGGTATACAGGCTGTTTTCAAACCACAAGTCTGTCATAGAAAGTGAAAAATCTTCACTTCCTCTACATGGAAAGGTCTAGCAGCCTTTCCACCTCAATTTCAGGATAAAAGGAGGGCTTTTCACAGCCAAAAACCTTTCCTCATCCTGCTCTTGAATAACCTACGTAGTAAACTGTCAAAAACAGTTTTCCTCTTGGTTAATAATCAGGTATACTCTCAACTTAAAAGTATTGTAGTCTTTATTATTGTAACCCAACAGGTAAAGCTGCACCCAGGGCTTTCAACAGCACTCACCACCACTATATCTCTATAGTAAAGCCCTTAATATCTTAATTCAATCATCTATTATCAATTTTATTACTTTTTAAAGCTATTTTCACCGTGTCACAGTCATAGTTAAAGCCTGTAAATACTTATATACACCTTTATCATAGACTCAGCCTGACACATGATCAAAACCCTTACAACAACATTGTGAATATCTCACCAATTGCCTCCCAAAAGATGTTGGCATAGAAGGCCACTCAGCATATTTCTGTGATTGGGTTCATCATTTATGCCAAAGGACCCACCATATCCTATGGCTCTAAGCAGTTACCATGAAGAAATGTCACTCATACCTCCCTTTCTCCCCTTCCCAAAATTGGGTAATATCATTGGTCATTGGAAGTCAGGGAGGAGGTGAGACAGGAAGATTCTGAAATGAAATACTTTGTTAGCAAAATTTTGACATTTTAAATTAGCATTAAAGAGTTTTATATAAACTAAAGATGGAAATTATGTCTAAGAAAATGTTCACATGAGTGTAAGGATGGTAAATTGGGGAAATGAACAGCCCTCAGTGCAGAATAAAATAATTGCATGAGCATGAGGATGGTAAATTGTGAACATGGTAGGGCAGTGAGGTAGTGTAAGCATGGTAAGCTGTAGAGATGATGATGCAGGGGTGGGGCAGTGTGAGGATGATGAATTATGGAGATGCTCAGCCAGTGGTGTGGAAGCCAATATTTTTGTGAGTGGAAAGGTGGTTAATTGGGGAAGGGAACAGCCCTCAGTGCATAAGCCAATCATTGCATGATCATAAGAATGGTAAATTGAGAACATGAGAGGGAAGTGTGGGAGCATATGCATGGTTAGTTGCTGAGATGATGAGGCAGGGGTACAGAAGCATAAGTATGATAAGCTGTGGAGGAATGGAAGCCAATCTTTTCATGATAAAAAAGAGGGTAAATTGGGGAAATGAACAGTCATTAATTTCATGAACATAAGGATGTCAAATTGGGAACATAAGAGAGTGGTGGGGGAGTGTAATTATGGAAAGTTGCGGAAGCATAAGGATGGTATATGGCGGAGATGCGCAAAGAAATCTTTGCATAAAGGTAAGCATGGTCAGCTGTGGAGGTGACTTTTAGGTGGTTCAGAAGAAAATTAATGTGTGAGATTAGGCATGGTAAAGGGGGAGATGATCAGCCAGTAATGCAAAAGCTATCTCATGCATGAGCATGAGCATGGACAACTTTTGGCTTGCACCATCAGGTGTAATTACCCAAGGATTTTAAATGATGGTGATAAGGCTTTTTGCTTTGAGTGACATACTTGTGTGACATATTTGACCATTAATGTTATCTTGACACAGACATGACGCAGCCTAAAAATGCCAGTGACTATGATGTGACACTAACACAACCAATGCAAGATTTTATACTGACAGCAGTGCAACATGAAGTCAATTTCCAGTGATTGATGCTGTGGTATTCAATAGCTTTTCTGAAAGGCTGAATTCAACTTTGGTAACATAATAATAATATTAATAGATTGCTATATTTGTATCAAATAATATATGAATAGAAATAAACATTTAAAATAGATCAAAATGAATGAAAATAAGACAATAATAATAAATAAAAAGAAAGTAAAAGAGAAAGAAAAGATTATAAACCTACCTATTTCAAAATATTATACCTAAGCTTAGAATTAAGGAGTAATTTCACCATTGGAATCTATGTAGAATTTGACCTAGGTTTATATCTTGGCTCAAAGCCATAGGACCTAAACTCAGCAAGATATCATGGATTTAGAACATTTATAGAGATAACCTCATAAAGATACTCACTAAAATCACCATAATAATATGTTGATAATATGCATACTAGAATTGAATATTTATCTCATCCTGGGAGAAAATCCAGAGAATAAGTTAATACCAATCTATATGCTTACAGTGATACTTACCCCTTATTCATATTTCTATAAGTACCATACATCTGAAAGGACCATTGGATTATATATGCCTAACCTTATGAATATGAAAAGTCCTATATTTGCATAAAAGACCATAGTAATTACATAATTACTAACCTTACCCATATTACATATCCAGATTTGGAAGTAGCTTTTCAGACCCAAAAATAAGCCTCAAGTAACCAACTCCGCATCTGATTGGTCAGAATTAGAATTAATTCAAAGTGCATACTCAGGATTGCCAGATGACATGATTGATAAATCTGATTGGTCAGAAAAATTAATTGATATGATGGCTCAATCAGATGGGTCAGAAAACACCACACCAAAAATACCACACCAGCTAAAATGACTCAAAGTTGGAAAAATCATAAGTCCCTTGTTTTTGGAAGGCTCTATGGAGGCCCCAAAAGGTATAAAGAAAGGACCTCTTGCTACTATTTCCCCAATGCTTCTGATTGAGATAATGATATTGATGATCAATCCATCCCTTCTCTATTAGGATAATCTATTATTCTATTGAAAAGCTCAGTGGAACAGGTTAGTATCTGATAATATTATTTATGATTAATTAATGAAAGATATTCATACTACTTTTGAAATAGTTTAATACAATTAAATAGTCTTATCATTATAGTAGTAGTGTTTAATTAGTGTTTGCACATAGTATGATTAGTGATCTTAGCAAATTTACCAATAACTCTTATTTATAGAAGGGATATAATCTTGGACTTATACCTTATATAATAATCCTTATATATATTGAATTATATTTATATTGAACCTAATTTTATTGTATTACTATTATATTATTTATATCTTACCCTTATATCAACCAGAACCACCCTGATAAAATTATCTTACACTTAAATTATTATAGCTATATGGATAGTATTATTAGATCACCTTTCAAAGTCTTTATTAGCTATTAAGATTAGTATGAATATTAATAGTGATCTTAAAAAATATTATTTAAATATCTCAAGTATTAAAAGAAGGAATACTAGAACAATTAATCAGAAATAATTATATAATCAATAACAAGAAGCTAAGAAAACCTAAATTATTAAATGATTACTAGCTATTACCATCATTATCACAGTGATTCTTGATTGCCAGACTGATAGAGAAAGCTGAAGAAAAATTTTCAATTGAAAAGCCACAAAACTAAATAATATATTTGTGATCTCATCAAGGCAGTATCTTTTTCAGTATATTTAGAGGGGAAGGTAATACACCTTTTCACCAAAGTTTATTAACTCATTCTGAAATTCAAAATATACTCACCAATAGTTTACCCCTCAAGGTACTTCCTATTATTTATCCCACAACAAAAATAGTTCCCACATCTGGTGTCCCAGCTATGGCATTACAATCTCATGTATCATTAATAAGATCACATCTTCAATCTTGAAGGTCAAATATTAAGAAACATAAACAATAAAAGAAATGAGAAAAATATATAAAAAAACAAAGAAATTGTTTTAGATCACAATTATCATGTAGCAATCATTATCATCAAAGAAAGCTCTAACCTTGGAGGAGGAATTGGAAAAAGAGCAGTCACGATCTGAGGAATTAGGTCAGGAATACAGTGAAGAAGGGGATTTTTCTTATTGAGAAAGAGATGAAGATTTCCAGAATAAAAGGTTAGAATTACAGAAGGCTATGAAAAGAGCTGCAAAAATACATGGAAAGAAGACAAAATCAAGTCAATTCTCACCTGAAACCACTGGGGATGAAACTATTGAAAGAATGCTCAGACCCCCAAAACAATCACCATCACCAACCCCAAAGACATTTTGCAGCAACCACACCAAAAATATTTCCAAGAGCTGAAAAAATTGCAAAAAACGTAAATATTATAACACCAACTCAGCAACCTGAAAGAGTTAAAATATCTACAAGGAAGACTGTAAAAATAAAGGCAAAGTACTATAGCCTCAACTTTTACTGTAGTGATGTTGAGGATTTTATCAAGAGAGCTGAAAGGATAGCATTTGTTGAAGGAGCCAATGGAAGGGATTTGGCAATTCAAATAGAATTCTGGAGTGAAGATCAGGATATCAGATATGAAATTGAAGGAATTCCAGGATATGAAATCAAGTATTGGGATCAAGTAAAAAAAGGAAATGATCATTAAGAAATGGGGAAAGGCGGAAAAAGAAAGAAGACACACAAAAGATTAATTAACAAGACTATTTAATCA
This sequence comes from Austropuccinia psidii, assembly GCA_023105745.1. Classification (NCBI taxonomy): domain Eukaryota; kingdom Fungi; phylum Basidiomycota; class Pucciniomycetes; order Pucciniales; family Sphaerophragmiaceae; genus Austropuccinia; species Austropuccinia psidii. Next base: position 22,674,899 of record JALGQZ010000017.1, on the reverse strand, counting down.
AACTCAACAGGAAGGAGGAGTCAAGAGTTTGTCGCAATCCAGAAAGCTGATTGGGGAATATGACATAATCTCAAATTATCTGATTAAGTATGGATATATAAAAGATGAAAATTATTATAATGAGGTTGTCTTTTATTATTCATCACTGGATATTGAAATTAGTTTTACTAAAGAAATGATCAAAGACAGGACAATGGTTCAAGTAAGAGATGGATGATATATCCTACCTGAAATGAATATTCTCAGAAATTATATTGAGGCAGCAGTAGTTATCAAGGGGAAATCACAATTATCAAAGTCAGATGAAATAAAAAGCAAAGATAAAATCAGATTTTCAGATGAATAATGGGAGGAGATTATCAAGCAAATGAAAGCTATTACAAAGAAAATAAAGAATCCACCAGCTCAAGAGGCCCATGTTAATGAAGTTCTAAAAGAAGTAAATCCAATGAAGGATGTTTTTGACCAACTGAAATATCTATCAGAGGCTGTGAATACACCAAAAATGGTCTGTAAGGATAAAAAAAACAAGGATCAGACTCAGCATCAAATGAACGACCTTTCAGACCAAGAAATACCCATTCAGCTTTACCTGCAAATTATAAACCTTATGTTACAGAACAAATTTATACAAGACTGCCCTTGAACTGTTATTACTGTTTTGAAAATTCTCATTCATTGAAAAGATGCACCTATCTGGAAAAAGATATGGAAAACAGAATTGTCATCAGGAAAGGGTTAAATTTCCTTTACCCTAATTGCCAAATAGTAACCTCAGAGGGAACCAAATCCCACAAGGACTTGGTAAGGCAATTCAGGAGAAACAACAAATGAAGAATGAGAGCTCTGAAAATGTCAACCTCATATTTAAAGAAGAAGAACCAAAGATTTTTGAATTGAAAAATAATAAAAAAGAAGTCTAAATTTCTTCAGAGAAGACTGGTGTAATTGGGAACCAGAAAAAGTATCTTCAACCACTGAGATTTTGGAAACACATGCAACTTTCAGACAAATAAGAAAAAAATTTTCAAAACAAGGAAACTAAATACAAGAACTCCATAATCCCAAGAACCTATAATGAAGATAAGGCTAAAGAAGAGATAAAGATAATTGTTCCAACCAAATATGAAGATAAAAATACTAAAGTAAATAAGAAATTTGAGGGAAGTGAAAGTAAAGAAAGAGGAAATGTTTAAAAGGAAAGTGAAGATTTAAATAAAAAGATGGTTCATTACAAAACTGAAAAGAAAGAAATCATAAAGCACACAAAAGAGCTAAGACCAAAATGAGAAATTGAAAATGTAATAAATAAAATCTTGGAGCAGAAAATAAACTTAACTTTGAAAGAAATATTATCAGTACCACCCACCTTTATTCAAAAATTACAGGGAATTTTCCTTCAAGAAAAGGAAGCGCTAAAATCAGCTAATACTTGGCACATTGCAGAATCCATTATCTCAATAAAGATGAAAGACTTTGAAACACCAAGGATTCATTATTCCTGTCCACTTGGATTTATTCAGGTATTTAATGATGACACTGCTATGTATACAGCTCTTTTGATTTGTAACAGAGTTATATCTCATACTGGTCTATTTAAAAATATCATTAGTGATAGAGACCCAAAGTTCACATCAGCCTTATGGACTAATTTACATAAGCGTTTGGGTCCAAAATTCTCATTCTCAACAGCATACCGTCCACAAACAGATGGGCTAGCAGAAATAATGATACAAACCCTTGAGGACATGAACAGAAAGCTTTGTGCTTATGGTCTGGATTTTAAGGATTCTGATGGATTTGCCCATGATTGGTGTACTCTTATACCAGCATTGGAATTAGCCTACAAGACCTCCATCCATGCTTCAACAGGCAAAACTCCTGCAATGTTGGAAAAAGGATGGAACCCTAAGCTTCCAGTTGATCCTTTGAAAAAAGATTTAGTTGATATTCATCCAACTGCTTCAAGCTTTGAGTTATTTCTTGCTAAAGTAAGGCATAATGCAAATCAAAGCATGAATGATGCCTTTGAATATGCTAAACAGAAATGGGATAAAAGTCATCAAACCCCAGAATTCAGGGTAGGGGACTTAATACTTGTTTCAACCTTGAACTTTAATAATATTAGAGTCCTAAAGAAATTGAAAGATTCCTTCACAGGACCATTTATTATTAAAGCCCTTCATGGGACAAATTCAGTACAAGTAAAACTGTCAGGAGAATTGGAAAACAAACATCCAGCTTTCCCTGTCAGTCTAGTGAAGCATTACACTTCAAGTGACAAGGAATTATTCCTTTGAGAAATGAAACACCCTTAGAATTACCCCCACTTAATCAAAGTGAGGAGAAAAAAGTACTTAAAGTTTTTGAAAGAAAGAAGACTTAGGGTAAAAAATGAAAGACAATACTCAGTAAGGTACAGGAATCCAGGGAATGAAGATGAATGGATTGCAGAAAGTAAAATACATGTTCCCAAAAGCTTCTAAGAAGAGTGATGAAGTTTTCTTTGGATAATTTAGTCAAAGTCTCATGGATTATAGGGATTGGATATCCATCTGGAATGGTGTAGGTATTCAATTCTAGAAAATCACCAACCATCCTTGATTTATCATTATGCCAAGTAATGATTATAGGAGCTGTGACTTCTACTTCTTCATTGTACCCAGCTTTTCTAAGAACTCCCAGTCTTATTGGCTCATCAATATCAGTTTACAATTCTTCTCTAGCTCCAGGGATAGCTGGGTAAGCTGGTATTCTTAATAGTGGAGGGTAAGGCCTTTCTACATTAAGCATACTGGTCACTTAATGGCCTTTGACAGCTCCAATTGGCTCATTATCAAAAGCAAAGCCTTCTCTGTATTGAAATAAAATTTCAATAAGTTCTTCCTTCATTTCTAATGTTAATTCAGGGTTAATTTGTGCTTCAATTAGCTGATCTGACACAAATGTTTTCTTATTAAAATTCCTTACTTGTCTAATAAAGGTTATTTCTCCTTTTTTCTAGAGGAAAAGCAAATTTATGCCTTTTATTTTCTACTATAGTCAAATATCTGTCTTTATGATTATTAATATCCATACCATAAATATTAAGATAATAATTTCCAAGTATAAAGTGTTGTGAAGTACAATTATTCATGACAACAAATTCAACTTTCAATCTGATACTTCCTGCAGGATGACGGAATATAATTTCTGCTCCAAGAATTACCAAAGGGAGCATATCTTGGCTAGAACTGCTGAATTTTATACCTTCAATTTGTATTAACATTTCTTGCCAATTTGTATAAATAATTCTTAGACAATCCTTTCCAACACAAGTGCAAAAAGCAACTGAGTCAAGATTTATCTTGGCTTCTTTGTTGTTTATCACAATATCAGTGATACAAGATGAGCCAGCTGTATAATCTTTACCTCTGGCAGGTTTGGTTTTCTGCATCTTAGCATCTTGCACATGTATGAGATCCATACATTCATCACTGTACTGTGGTAAGTGAGTATGTACTTCTTTGACCTCAAAAGAAACATTAATGTTTTCTATACTAAGTTTATCTGTTAGTTCTTCTTCAACAGAAGGCTCAGAGGCACTTTCATGTAAAGAGGCATCATTGGCTTCTTTTGTGTCATCCTCTTTTTCAATTTATAGCACATTAATTCTTGTCTTTTTTGGACAATTATTGGCCAAATGAGATTTACTTCCACTTTTATGCCATTTCAAAGGAGCTCCTTCTTGTGGCTTATTTAGCTTTGAAATTGGTTTCCCACTAGTTTTATTGTCTATTGGGGGTTTATAACAATTTATACCAGTGTTTGTTCTGGTAGTGTGGGAACTCCTCTTGTGTGGGATTAAAATGAGGCAGTACCTGGAGGGGGAAATCACAGGCAACTAGTTTTGAATTTCTAATAACTCCTGTAACCAAGGGTGACAAGGGTATATTGCCTGCCCCTCCTAAAATACTGAACAAAATCTTCATTGGAGCTCACAAACAAAATTAAAATTAGTAAGTGGCTTTACAAATTCAGAAGACGAAATTCAGCAGTCTCAGATCAGACCCATTCAATAAATAATATGAAAAAGAATGTCAGTAATTTTGGTTAGTTTGAGATTTTGATGAAATACTTTCCTGTATAATTTTTATTTTTTAGTGAAATTGGGGTGAGTGGTTTCTTTTTGGTAAGATGAGTTATTTAAGGTGTTCAGAAAAATTTGGTGAGTGTTGATAAAGGTAATTTTGTTAAGGTATAGCTATAATAGAGTAAAATGATTTTTACAGATTTCTTATTTTTTTAAGAGTGGTTAATAATAAGATAAAATTGTATTTGTTAATTTTAAGAGGTAAGATTCCTTGATATTGGATTTTTAAAGGGGTAAGTTAATTTTAAGTCTTTATAAATGGTGTTAATCTTACTGGATAAGATATCTTAATAGAGTAGCAACCCTAATCTTGGGTACTGCATAATTTTCACTTTATTTTTGATAATAAGATTCCACTGAGCTTAGCTACTGGGCAAGTAAAATTACTATAACATACTGGACTACCTCCCAGTTGAGGGATGAATTATTCCTATGCTCTTACTGTGCAGGAAATATAATGTGCATGGGGGAATTTTAAATTTTGGGGTAGAGAGCCCCTCTATTTATACTTTTTAGGAGCCCAGGGGGCCCTCCATGGGAGCTGTATTTTCCCACTTTAATTCCTCTTGATTCCACCAGGTGACTTTGTTTTTGGTGAGGTCTTTTCTTACATGGGTCAGGTTATGTATGGTTTGGTGATAAGTGTTTTTCCGCACAGCCTCCATTCATCACATGATGGTCTTTTGGTGAGCTAATTATTATGTGATATTCTTGGATTTTCCTTGCAAGCATGAGGTGATTTAATTTTGGCTGAGGATTTTTATTGTGCAAAGCCTTTTTTCTGTCACATTATACTCTGTTGGTAGGTGCAATATTACATGATGACTTTTTATTTCCTTTGAATATGTCATATTTTAGGCTTGGTGGAGTGGCTGTTTAATTTATGTAGGTGTCATGGTTGTTTTTCTTCTTTTTGAACTTTTAAATGAGGTCAAATGATATTTTCTTGCACTTATTAATTTACTGTTGTGTATGAGATGATGTGATTTTTGAGTTTGACACATGCTGTGGATAGTCATGTGGTTGAGATTTAATTAGAAGTGTGTACTGCATGCAGCCTTTTGTAACTAGCTTTGGTTTTCATGAGGTGATGAGTGGTGTAAATAATTCTGATTCTTTTTAAGGTTTCAAGTGGGTTTACTGTGGATATCAATGGGGTTGTGCTTGTGGCTGTGCTGTAAATGACTTTCAGGAATTCCATGGAGTTGTTCTTTGAATCATGTGAATTTTCTATTTTAAATGCAAGGTGGTTTTGTAATTCATGCAGGTGTCATTTTATTGCTACATGAGTCTGTGGCTATAGAGGGGTGTAAAGCTGGGTGGGGTGTGTAATTTAAAGGGTAGTACCTTATTTGTTGTAACTAGGTTTCTATATGTAAATTTATTGTTACATATGCATAATGAAATTGAATAATTCATTTAAACCCATACACTTCCCTTTGCTACCTGTGCCATTGTGTTATGAATACCTCCAGCTTCTTGCTGTAAAATTGACCTTTTGGTGTAAAATTTGACTGTAAGTCTGCCTATGGGTTAAATTTGCTGCTGTTATAGTGTACTATGAGCTTGATCCTGGTGAGAAAAATGGTATGGAATACCACAGTAACATCTTAACAAATTATTTCAAACCAGGTACAAGATTAACAAGTTAAAAAACCATTAACCTGGTACTTGGGGAAAACAATTCTAGAAAATGAATAATGGGCCACCTCTGACCCAAAGGAATGGAGTGAATGTGTCAAGAAAACCTTAACTCCCTCAAGTGAATATGAAGAATAAATCAAAAAATAAAGAACTTAAACCAACAATATAGCTCTTAGTTCAGATCCAGAATTCTGGAAAACAGAAGATCAAACTGAAGACAATAAGCCCTATATGGGAATAGGATAAGAAATCAAATTTTACCATAAAACAGGTATCTGAAAAAGTAAATGAAAACAAATCTATCAATTTTGAGCCAATTAATGATAGAGAAACACCTATAAGATAATTATTAATGGCTCAGAAATAATCAATGTACCACCAATTCATAGTAGAAAGAGTTTTTTCAGAACTTTTGAGAAAGGAACACCTTCCAAGAAGCATGAGGATGAACAAAAGATAAACGAAAAATGTATCAAAGATCAAAATATTCATTCTAATAATATTAACAGTGAATTAGTAAACCTTTCCCAGGACAAAGACTTCCTTAAAAAATTCAATAATAAATTAACAATGAATTCTGATAAAGTAGAACGTGAAGATTTTCAACAGCACCCAATGAAGAAACTCAAACATTTTTATGTTTTTGCAAATCCTAGAAAATCTTTCATGTATAAAGAAATTATTGAAGATCATAAGAACCAAGAAGAAGAAATATTTCCTATAGAAAAAAAACTTATGAGCTCTATCAAGGAGTTTGGCCTGGATCCAGAAATCGTATGGAGAATTGATAAAGACAAGGAAAGGTACTTGTATAAAGAGATTTTCTTAAAGTATTATGCTGAAATGTAATAGTGGCAACTTCCAGCACCTTGAGAAGAGCCAGATTACTTGATTATTCCTTACATAGAATTCAAATACATCTACTATGAAGCTCCAATCAAAGGAAAATGAAAGAAATGGCTTAGAAATCTTCCAGGATTGAATATTTCAAGGATAGAATTCATGGATTGGTTAAGTCAAGAAGTCTTAGAGGAAGCTTAGGAAACAAATACTGGGAGAGAATATTCCCTTTTAATCAAAAAACAAGGAGGGATATTTATGAATATAGAATTTGGCAACAAGAATACTTCAATTGGCATAATATGCAACTTCTTGGTGGAGAGCGTTACTGGGAAGAGTATGGATACCTCTTTATAAACAAAGAAGAAGGATTCATTAGGAATTAGAAAGGTGAAATATCAGAAGAAAGGAAGAATGGAAGAATGCTACTTGGGGAAATAGCCAAGGACGTATGTATCAATAGAGTTATAGAAGATGAATGAAAAGGGAAATGGGCTTTATAATGAGGATATTTACCTGAAAAACACTAACAAAAAGCTTCAAAAGTAATAATAAAAAAAAGAAATAAATAATCAAAATATAGAATGAATTGTAGATTTTTATTATAGTTCTCTCCTTTGTAGAGGCATTAGGGATGTATGACTGTGATTTATTGTTATAAAAATATAGGGGGTGTTTTTCTGTTTCTTATTCCACCTCCAATGGTTTAAGTTTTTTTGGATGAAATTCTCCGGAATTTCAATATCAATTCCCACTTAATTGCAATATCAATATCATTCATTTCAAGATCTGTTAAGAAAAGAAGAAAAAGAGTTAATAAGATCATAATCCTTAATAAAATTAACAAACAGTCAAGATGCCAAAGTTTTTATTTTATGGAGATGATTTTTTGGAAGATGAACAAATTTTGGATCAAAGGAAATTGAAGAAGACATAAAAAGAGTTTATTTTTGAATATGAAGGAGAATGCAAAATATATCAGTTATAAATTTACCAATCAAGAGAAGAAAAAATAATCTGGAAGAAATAGGTGTTTTATTGGATGAACTTAAAGTTTTGGATGAAAAATTAGCTTATTATAAAAATTACTTACCATAAATGAGAAAAGTACAGCTGAAGACAATTCCGAAAACCTTCAACTTACATCATTGAAAAACAAAGAAGATAAGAAAATCAGTAAAATTCAATTTAACTAATCAAGTCCAGTATTTTTGGCAGTAACTTCCTGCCTTATCAAAGAAGACTCAAATATTTCTCCCCTTATCACTTAAAATTTCAATTGATTCAGTTTTTGGCAGTGACTTCCTGCCTCATCAAAGAGGATCAATTCTTTTAACAAATATCTTACTTAGCTTATTTATTTCTTCAAGATTTACCAAGAAGCTATTATTATTATTCATATCCTTTGAACATCAAGAAACCATGAGCAACATTTTGATCATATTCTACCTTTTGTAACCATAATTTCTGAAATTAATGAAGCAGAAAATACTCTCTGGACCTATTTACCAGACTTGGAAACAAGTGAAGAAGGCCAACACCTATATATTACTCATATCTTTCTAGGATTTAACAATGAAGACAAAAGATGGGGCTTACCATTAATTGAAAAGTTTGAAATACCAAATTTTCACATCATTAAATTTATTTAATTTGAGGATATTTTTGAAAATGAATAATTACCATAAAACCAAATTGAAGATATATGGTACCAGCTACCTGGATAAAGCCTAAAAAACTTTAATTCATTGATATATTAACCTATGATTCAATAATGGGGAATTTTGGTAATGATTATTGGAATGAGAAATTTTATATGGAAGAAGATTTAAGGAAAAGGTTATACTGGGGCACAATGAAGGCTCAAAGCTGTTTTCTTCTTGAAGAATATCAAGTGGTTTGTGCAAAAATTCAATGGAGAGAGGATTTCTATATTATTGAAAAGGAACTGGATTCTGATTTAGAGGATAAAGTATTACAACCAATAATTATAATGAAGAATCACAATTTCTGTTTGAACAAAGAATAGTGGGATAAATTATGGCAAGAAATTTTTATACCAAAAATTGACATGAAAAGTAAAAATAATCAAGAATATTTTAGCAAAATTATTATTCAGAAAATTAAAGGCCCAGAATGGACTTAAATTGAAATCCAGCTATATATTCTCCCTTTATCTTCTTTTATCATAGTTTATAACATCAAGAAAGAGGTTATTGATATATGAAAGGACCAATGATACATGATGGACAAGCATGGCCTTAACCTACAATCCAAATATATATTTTCCCTTGATATTCTTCTATTATGGTTCATAAAATCAATAAAGAGGATGTTGATATATTCAAGGATCAATGGTACATGATGACCCAGAATGGCCTTAAAATGCAAATTTAATTTTTGCTTTTTCTGTAAAAGTATCAAAAATGAAATAAAGAAAAAAATAAAAAGCAAAATTAAATAAAAAATATATTCACAAAAAAAATCAAAAAAATCTATATATAACTAATAAATAAAGTAAAATTAATAATTCCTATGTAATTTAGAATTGAAATTTGTGGTAAAGATATTTTGATTAGTATCAAAAATAAATAAATAAATAAATATTTACATTAATAAGAAAAAGAGAGAAGGCTCTGGTTATCAAGTTCATCTAGATAGAACCTTTTAGTTTTTTTCCTGTAATAGTATCAGTAGCTTCTTATATTTAAAAAATAGGGGTGGTGTAATATTTCTTATAATATCCTAAAATACACAAGTGGTTATAGGCTTTAGCGGAGGGTGGTACTTTATTAATCAGGTGGCAGTTCACAAATTTGATAAATCAAAACAGATTTAATTAGCTTAATTGAATAAATCAAAATTAATATTCTATTATATTAATTTATTTAAGATTATTTCTCATTAATCAAGTACTTAGAGGTTTCTTGAATTTGCAATTTCATAAATAGCTACCTTTAATAGGGTCAAAATTTCTCATCATTGCACTTCTTCAAAGGAAGATTATTAATTTTTTGAAAAACTCAAGACTTATTTAAAAATGAAGCTTAACAAGATAATCTGAAAAACAAGGTGGAACCAGTATTTTGTTCTAACGGAACAAATATACCTTCTTTTGATGAACTTAGAAATAAAAAATTAGAGTTTAAATGATTCTTGGAAATCTAAAACTTACAACACAGCCGTTCTTTATTCTTTGAAAAACCCCAGAAAAATCTCTTCACAAGTTTTTCTCACTACAAGAAGACTACATATTCTCAAATAATTCAGAATAAATTCATCAGTTATGTGTGGAATCAATCCTCAAAAGAAATGATGAAGAATCTTATCTCAATATTCTAAAAATGAATGAATGAGAAAGCAAAATGGAAAGAAATTATAATGAAATACTTAATACAAATACAGGCTACATACAGACACACAGCCTGCACAAACACCCAACACATACATACAATCTAACTCACAAGAAAGGGTGACTGGCTTTTTCATTTAATAGTTTTATTTTTTAATTTTTTTAACATTTCAATCTTTTAAATTTTTTTCAAAAACAATTAATAAAGACCACTGGCCACCCCTTTGCTTTAACAAGAAAGATAATACAAATAATACAGCCAATGATAAAAAAATATAATAAAAAAGGCAAAATAATGTTAGGATTATTGCTTGATATATTTTAAATAAAGAGAAGAAACATATCATAGTACTATAATACCATCATATTATAATAAAACAATACCAAAATACAATGATAATATAATATATTAATGAAATAATATTACAATAGATTAATATTAACTTGTTATAGTGAAATAGTAAAATAATAAAATAATAAAATGATAGAAGTATTATAATATCAAGATATATTTAAAGGGACAGCTGGCCAAATTGATCCCATGAAAATATACTTCAAATACTATTTACTTCACATATAATCAAGATATAGGTGTAGACCCATATATATATATATAAATATTAAGAAGTTGAGAAAACAAATTTGGGCTCTGGGAAGAAGGCCTCCTTTTATGTTGTCCATAAAACATAATTTTTCAAAAAAAAATTAACAAACCACAACTTGGCCAGAAAAAAAAGAAAAAAAAAGGAGAAATGATATGATTGGTCAGAATTTCAATTTTTATAGATTGTGATTGGTCAGATTTTGAATTCAAAATGCTGAGATATGATTGGTCAGAATACTGCAATATGATTTGTTATAGTTAGTGTGGAGTTAAAGTGAAATTAAGGTGGAGTTGATGTGGGTTTAATGTGGATTTAATGTGGAGTTAAGGTAGTTGAGCTATATGGATCATGGGAGCTAATTAATTAGCAAGGATAGTCAAACCAGTATGAAAACTCTATAATAAGAAAAAAACATATAAAATCAAAATTATAAACCAAATAAGGTCCTCAGAAAGACTATAAAGTGCTTGTTTCATTAATTATTTACAGTCTTATACCAATATCTATGCTAATTTAGACTCATAAGGTCCTCATTAAGATCATAAAATTCTTGTTTCATGTCTTTTTTTCCAGTTTTATACTAATATCTATGCTGATAAAGACCCATGAAGCCCTCAGTAAGACTATAAGATCTTCTTTTGGATTGCTTATAAAATAGGTTTTGAATTGAAAGTGGAACCTTCAAGTCAATTATTGGTTCTCTATGACCCTAAACTGGAATAGAAAATTGAAATTTCTTTCTATTAATTATAGAATGATATCATTATGAATATTATAAGTCCACCAAAACCATAAAATGGAATATCTTTTTTAATTATTTTCCCCTCAATAAATATTCAAATTTCAGATAAACTGTAAACTGGAACTTTTCATCTATCATTTGTCAAATAAATAAATATTCAATTATATGATTCCACCATGAACTTGAACTGGAAATATTGAAATCTTAATATTATAAAAGAATATATATGAAAAAGTAAAAAAATAGATATAAAAATACATATAAATATATATATAATCAATAAACAAACAAAGAAACAATGAAAATTATCCATTACTTGAGGATTAGAAACACCAGGGCAAATCTTGCGTCAATCATCGGCGATTGACTTCATGTTGCACCGCGGTCAGTATAAAATCTTGCTTCAGTCTCGTTAGTGTCACTTTATAGTCACTGGACTTAGTGGGTCACGTCACGTCAGCGTCAAGACAACGTCAATCGTCACATGTGTCACATGAGAATGTCACTCAAAGCCCAAACCCGTTTCAACACTATTTGCAACGTTCGGGTAATCTCACCTAATAGCTTCCGCCTCCCCAATGCTTAGCATGCTTACGCGCCCGCACCACCCTCCAGATGAGACTCTGACACTGCCTGCCCCCCCATCTCTGTCCTCACCACTCCTTACGCTTTCACACCCCCACCCTTACCATCCTTACGCTTGTGTAGTGCCCTCCCAACACTGGTTACAATCCTTATGCTCGCGCAGTGCCCTCCCGACACTGCTTACAATCCTTACGCTCACAGAGTGCCCTCCCGCCATGCTCCCAACACTGCTCACCATCCTTACGCTCATGAAGTGCCCTCCCGACACTGCTTACAATCCTTATGCTCACAGAGTTCCCTCCCGACATGCTCCCGACACTGCTTACGATCCTTATGCTCGCCTAGTAAGTACCCTCCCGACATGCCTCCCAAACTGCTTACAATCCTTACGCTCGCCTAGTAAGTACCCTCCCGACATGCCTCCGACGCCACTTACCATCCTCACGTTTCCGTATTACATCCATAGTGTATGGTGGCTTGTTGGCGTACACAATGGACGCCATCGCCCAAATATGCTGAGTGGCCTTCTCTGCCAACAGGACCTCAGGGGAAATTGGTCAGTATATTCACAATGTTGTGGTTAGGGTTTAAATCATGAGACTCACAAATTAAAACCTAATAAGTGGACTATTTAAGACAAGAATTGTGTCTCCTGTTTCCCCGAGAAAACCATTTTATTTCATATCATTCAAATGGAACACTTTGCTTAGTCCTTACCTCATGAGTGTTGAATAGTTCAAAAGTTGACTTTAGTAGGTTTCTCACTAGTCAACTTTATTCAATGTCTCACAGGGAAGCGATTTCATTTGCATGATATGAAATAATTTGCAAAACATCGCCTCCTTCAATTTCCCGAAAAATTGCATTTTGCAAATGTGATTATTTTACTTCCACCTATTTTCTTCAATTTGGATCTTTTTATTCAAAATTTTCAAACAAGTTATCAATCAACTCATCACCATCTATTTGCTTACTAAACTACCTCTGCAATAACCCAAACCCCGGGAAATTCAACGGAATTTAATGAATGACCAACTTCAGCCCCAGAGAGTGGAAGTGAAATATCTGATATGGCCAGTAGTCGTGAATTAGGCATTGAAGCAGAGAGCCAGTCACATGAAGATAATCAAGATCCACCAGTTCTTCCAGAATGTGAGTATACATCCATCTTGAGTATTTCTAATCTCTCAAAACCTGATATTGTGTCATAGCCTTTATTTCAGGTCAACCTTCAAGCTCTCAGAAGCCGAATTTTAAAACTTATGAGAAGGAAAAGACTGTTGAACCTTGTGCACCGACAGAAGATGATGGGCAAGATGATGTAATTTTCAGTGGGGAGTTGGAAATTATATCCAAGGAACAATTTGTCTCCAACATTGCTCAAACAATCCCAAGGCTCAAAAAAATTCAAAATGATAGTAAAATTCCTGATTATGTGCGTCAAAAGATTGCTGAAGCCATGAGCCTCCTCAAAATGGATTTGAACCGTAAGTCCATTACTAATTCAAAACAAAATTGATAAAAATACCTGCTTACAATATATTGGCAGGTGTGGAGGTGGGAGAATCTCTACCTGAAGTATCTTGAGTCATAATTGGATTTCCAGGCAAAGGATTAGGAAAAAGACCAAATATACATGCGACCAAAAAAACCAACAAAAAACGCCGTACCTTTGAAGCCGCAAAGGATTCCCGGGATCAAGGTGAAGAAATGATAAATGTTGAAGTGGACCATATTGATAATGAACCTCCGCATACTGAACCCCCCCCCATACTCAATGAAACAATCCATGATGAAGCTCCACATACTGAAAGCCCCCCGATACCCAATGAAACAATGCATGATGCAACCCCTCCCGCCTCTCCTCGGAATATTCAAGCCTTTCAAGAAAGGGAAACAATTAAACATGATACAATGGGACGAGATATGACTGATATAATTCCCAACGCTGAGCCCGAAGTGTCATCCGCTGCGAATTTTCAAGGAATATTTTTATCCCGCATGGAAGAGTTTGCAGGCATTTTGAATTATCATTCCAATCTTTCTCAACAATCATGGAAAAGGGGGCTTGATAATATCAATAGGATTTACAAAAATAGATGGGACAATTTACCAACAAAGGATGCTCATACATTCCTGCCCGTTGTTATTAAGGTGATCAGTAACCAAGAGCTTAAAATGCTGGCTTGGCTGGAGGACCTTGAGATGGCAGGTGAGTTTTTTTTTATCTTTGTGCATGATACTTGATTATTGGCTGTTGACTGGTGATATAAATTGCAATATACAGGGTTAGATTTTTTTAAGCCAACAGAAACAGAAGGATTTTTTGATCACAACATTTGGAATCTCAAATTGATGAAGGAATCAGCTAAACCTCCAGATAATCTCCCAAAATCTGAACACTCCTTCTTCAAAATGGTTTAGAGCGTTCTTTACCCCGCGAATCCAGTTAAACATTTTTGGGCAAATGTTATGTTTGAATCCATTAGTTTAGTCTCATACAATGTGATTGCACCCAAACCATATGTTGCACCAACATCAAATTTGACCGATCCTCTTGGACTCGAATGCGGAGTAGTTGAATAACTTGCCTCCTGCTTGAGTAAATCAAAGCAACGTGCAACCCAGCTCAGCATTGAAGGTGGCGGCGCTGACAATGAGATATCCACAAAGCCGCACAAGAACCTGGAGGAGATAATGGATACAGTTATCCATTTGATGATTGCGTACAACATGGTATGTGCACATACAAAGGTCGAAGTTAATGACATCAAAGGCAAACTCACGAACTCAAAAAAAATGAGGCCATCAAAGATCTTTTGACGTGTCACAAGAATCTCGGAATAAATCAAATTTGCTATGGTATATTAGTGGCATTCTGTGCCGCGGGGGTTCGTGGTTTGATTGTATGCTCAGATGACTGGAGAACAAGCTCAGTTAAAGGGGCTTTATCACTAATTGACATTTCCGCAAAACTTTCAGAGGGTAGAAATCTAGTGGAGCCAGTGTGGCTACGTACTAATAAGTATATATGTAATTTACTGAATAAAAGTTTCTTCTCATCAGAGTCTTTTAACCCCACTGTACCTCTTAGATTTGAATTTGCACGATGCTTGGTATTAGACTTTGGTGATGCCTGGGTGGCGAAGCATGGTCTTGGTTCGGGTGATGAGGTCACATTGACTGTACCCAGGTCAGCTAAACTTACAACCAGGATTGACCCGTTTTAGATTAGCGTTGTACTAGATAGATTGTAATTGAATTTTGCAAAGTGATTTAAGAATTTAATAATCATGACATCCCATCCTACTACTGCCCGGATGCCACAGTCTGAATACCAATAGTAATTGTACGGCGGCATGCCTCCGTACATCTTTGAAAAGACTCCGACAAGACGCAAGCTGAGTCAGGCAGCTGTGCGCGTGAGGAGCACATGCGGGGGCATTGCGGGAGGTCGCGTTTATCACTTCCCGCCAGCCCATAATAGGAAAAATGTTACTGTGTCTTTCAAGAGGACTGGGATAACTAGGGATCCGCAGCAGGATGCATATTGCATTTGCCTGTGCTTGCAATATTCCAAATGGTTGGATTGGAAAGTGATTGCATGGGAACATCAATATGTCAAATTGAATAATGCACTATCCACTGCAATTTTCAGGTTCAGGTATTTGAGATTGCAAATTCGTGAAGGTCAGGTGTGATCTTTCTTTTTAGCCACAATTAAAAAAGATTCATCGTCCGCAATTCAATTTAGGTGGTATTAATAAATCAGTAATCATTTGGTTTCATTTCATTTTCTGCTGCAAGCATGCCATTCACAAAAAAAGGAAAAGAGCGTAAAAGGGAACTCACGAGAAAGTGTCGGGCTGAGGAAGGAAAGTGTGAGTTTCTCGCTTAATCTCAGTGTATATATATAGATATATATATATATGCTTCCACATTTATGTGGCACCCTCATTGAGCCCCACGGAAGAAAATTGGCTTTAGTCGGTTCAGATTGTGCCAATGTCATGTGGGCTCCAACAGGGAAGTCAAAGGATGTGTGCCGAAGAAAGCTCCTTGGGCATTGGGCACCATTCTGGACTCAAAACTCCTTAGCTTCAAATGGCAGGAAGCAGTATCTGATATCTTGTCTGCTTCAACACAAAGTGATCCCTCAACCACTCGGGAATAGTCGGACATCCCAAAAGATAAATGAGGGCAAAACCACCCAAAAGCAGAGGTTTTTTTCCTCCTCTCGACCAACAGCACAAATATCAATGCCAGTATCAGCAAATATGATCCTAAGTGAAATTCGGAGCCTTGTGGATGTCAATGAGATCAAACGCATTCACTTTGGCCGTGTGGCAATTTTCTCTTCAACTGGATTACTCATTTCCCTTGTCAAATTCCGACCATTCACAACAATGAGTGAAGTCGAGGTCAATCAATGGGATGAATTATCACAATTCTTATTTTGCGAAAAGAGGTTCACTGACCCTATTGCAACAAATGGAGAATTACTGGAGGGATTTATGTTTGCAATTGGGTGGCGCAAATGCACCACAAAAAATGAACAATTTGGTCTGTATGGAAGTGCTGGCAAAATTGAAAATGCAAAAGATGAATGGCGGGACCGAGGTGCCAATCTTAGCTTGGTGGGTCGCATTCTAGGTCAATCCTTACGATATGTTGGGGATAATTTATTTCAGAAGATTCAAAATTGCTACAACTCATTGGGGGTTCCGTCTTTTGATCAAGTCAAGTATGAAGGCAATAATCCCGCAAATCAGGGTGCATGTGAGTTTGCTTCGGCACTCACTTTCACCATGAATGGATTCAAAAACTCATCTCATCTTGATAAGGATGCATCTCTGTATGCTTCGGGATGGTGGTTTCAAGCTGATAAGGAGACCGGCCAAATTCAAAGAGATGCATCAAAGCGGTGTACAGGGGGGAAATTGATTTTCCCAAATGAGCATTTTTGAATTGATCTATGCAATTGTCATGGGCTCATTCAGGTAGTGTGGGCCAGCAGTACATTTCTTCATTATACTGATCCAGCACAGGACAACGAAAGCACGACACTAGTGGGTATGTCCGCACAACGCTCAAGGAGGTTGGCAAAAACAATGTGCCGAAAAAGCCACGGCTATTATGAGATTGGAAAGGGAGCGGCCTATCAAATCAGGGATGGTAATACAATCTCAGCCCAATTCAAAGAGTGAGGCAGTCGGAATAGCAGCGTGATTGGTAGATAATGGTGGGGTAAGGCAGAGGACAATATACACCAGGATTGGATGGTTTCGAGTGCGGGAGATGGGGTGTCTCACATGAAAAAGGGGTGAAGTGGATTATGTACGGAGGCATGCCATCGTACATATGCCAGGCTTGTTGCTCTTGTCCAGGATCCCAACGCTTCACACGCGAATCCTTATGCTTGTGCAGGTTCCGACAATGCTAAAAGTTCCTTACGCCTATGCGGGCTGCCGACGCTTCACATGCCAATCCTTACGCCTGTGCAGGTTCCCGACAACTCACACGCCAATCCTTACGCCTGTGCAGGTTCCCGACAGCTCACACGCCAATCCTTAGGCTTGTGAAGGTTGCCAACAATGCTGACAATTTCTTACGCCTGTGCAGGCTCCCGACAATTCACACGCCAATCCTTACGCCTGTGCAGGCTCCCAACAGCTCACACGCGAATCCTTAGGCTTGTGAAGGTTGCCAACAATGCTGACAATTTCTTACGCCTGTGCAGGCTCCTGACAATTCACACGCCAATCCTTTCGCCTGTGCAGGCTCCCAACAGCTCACACGCCAATCCTTACGCCTGTGCAGGTTCCCGACAGCTCACACGCCAATCCTTACGCCTTTGCAGGCTCCCAACAGCTCACACGCCAATCCTTACGCTTGTGACGGTTCCCAACAATTTAAAAAATTCAATACATGACTAAGATTAATAGCGTGTGACCATAGGAACGGCAATTTCTCATGAATCTGGAGTGGATTGCTCACATGCCGGAGCCTCCAGCTTTTTTACAGTTAAGATTTGATATGGCTCTAAACAATGGAGGCAGGAATGGTGACTATTGGCGCATTTTTGGCAAAAGATTTTCTCACATACAAATAATAACTCAAAGTTTTGGTGGGGCACTTACAAAAATTATTCTCACACAATAGTAAATATGAATCATTGAGGAATTATAATAAATTCAAGTGAACAAAGAACGTAAGAGAAATTGAAAATATCTTTCATTGAATACAAAAAATTTATCTAAAGGAGTGTATTACAAAAGGTAAAAAGAGGAAATAATACGATTTTTTTTGTGGATTTTATTTTTCTAAGAGTTTTGAGACTATCCCGGTGATGTCCTCCATTGGATAAGCCTCCATCACCTTGCCAAGGAGGGAGTTTAGTTCCTCCCGGAATTCCCGGTGCATCTCATTTTGATGAGTTGCATCCACAAAAGGAATCATGTGGAGCAACCGACGATGCTCCAACAAGATTTGGTTGATCAATTCGTGGACGATGGCTCGAGGAATCATTAGTATCGGGCGCAGGTCGGTGAATTCCTGGCGAGCGTCATCGTAGGAATGAGAGGAGCTTGGCACCGGGGGGGAGGAGGCGGTTGGGTTCTTGGCGGCAATGGGAGGGATATCCGGGGAAGGAACCGGGGTAGGAGTGGAGGGAGGGGGAACAGGAGGGGAAGGTGGCGGAGTCGGTGAAGAAGAAGGGGGAGGGGGGGATCCGACTGGCGTATCGTCAATGATGATAATCGAGCGGGGAGTGGCGGGACAAGCTGGAGATGGTCAAAGGAGGGGTGAGGAAAAGTTGAGTAGAGTTAAAAAAGTGAAATAGGGACTTACCAAAAGGTTCCTCTGTTGATTGCGTAGGAGCCACCTCAGGTTAAGGCTCACGAGTCGCAATGTCCTCAGGTGGTTCGGAGGATGGACTCGGGCCAGGAATAGGTGGCTCATTGTGCTGGGAGGCTTCTACAAAAGGAGGAAGAGTCAGTTAACTTGATGCAAAAGTGAAAATGAGAAAAGAGAAAGTTGGCTGCTTACCGCGGAATAAGTCCTCAGACCATCGGGTGCCACTCAGGCCTGGAGTGGGTTGCTGCGGGGTTTGCTCGCGAGGCAAACTAGGAATGGGAGAGTCTTGTCGGGGGGGATTTGGGGGGTTTTGTTCTATGAGTAATGGAAAAAAGTGAGTATTATTGCGTGAAGATAAATGAGATAAGGAGGAGAAAGAAAACTTACTTTGGCGTTTGAATCCCATCAGTGACAAGACATGGTGACGATCAGCCCAAGCTTGAATGTCCTCTTTCCATCGCCATCCTTCATCGGCCAGATAATCACTTCGCTCAGGTCGAGGAGTGAAGTGACCATTGGATGGTGGCCTAGGAGGGGGGGTGGACAAATCGATGCTTGAGGGGACTGGGCTAATTGTCCTGAATCGTTCCCGCTGGCCTGTTTGGGGTCCTGGGGTCCATTCCCGCTCGGAAATGGTTTCATCATCATCAGCCACAAAGGAGTCCTGGAGAGGGCGTCTTGGGCGCGGGGTTGGAAGGGGCGGACGACAAACAAACATTTCTTGTGTGCTTGTCGGCAATCATCACAAGCGTCGGTCGTCGTCGAGGAACGAATGCAGGGGATACCCCGCTTGGTGCATAACGTGCACGACATCTAAAAACAAAACAAAACAGGTTAGTAACTGAATAGAAAGTAAGCAATCAAGAAAGAAAAGGAAGACATATGATGATTTATAATTTTGAAACGGAATTCAAATTAAAAAAGCGCTAGTAGGAGGTTTTTAAAAGTCTAGAAGAGAGTCGTGAAGAAAGAAAATTATTAATATCGGATCATAATGTTGACAAAAGTTTCATTGGAGAAAACGTACAAAGTAGATAGAAGTGGGGTTCTGAAAGTATTAGCAGGAAAAACAAAAAGCGGGCAGGAAGGGGAGTGGGGTTAGTCGAGTGCGAAAGAAAAGACTGGAAAGGCAGGAAGACGAGGGGGAATACGCACAAGAAGGAGAACAGTGGGCGATTGGGAAAATTGGAGCGGGTGAGAAAAAAAGTGAAGGGCTTGTCGTGTGAAGATGGTCTTTTATACCATGGGGAAGCTGAGACAATCGCAGCACCCAACAAAGGCTCAGCTTCAAGTCCTGTGCGCAAAATTGATACTCAGTCGCAGCAGCTGCAGCACCCGACAAAGGCTCAGCTTCAAGGCGTGTGGGCAAAATTGAAGCTCAGTCGCAGCGAATGCTGCAACTGAGAAGGGAAATGCTGGCCCTAGGCAGAATAACAATGGGGTTCTGGCTGAGTATTGCTATTCATTGAATTGTCAAGCTCAGTCAAATCCCCTTTGTTTCCTTAATTAGCCACCCAATCACCCCCAGGAGGGTGGTCGTGAGGCCCTCGTTGAATCTGCATGGTGGGTGCAATGCACATGTGCCCCATGCAGAAATGCACGTGGTGCATTTGGTCACAGGTGACCGCGGAGAGCATACCGGCCTTATGGCTGGGTGATAGTGTTTGAACAAAGGGTCGGGCGGCTGTATGAAAAGTGAATACAGCGTAATCTTCGCTCGACCCATTGCTCAGGTTTGCTTTCGGGTCATAATTGAAATGCTCAGTGGCTGAACATTTTAATTGCACAGTTGCTGAACTATTGATATAACAATATCAAATGCACCATGCTGAGCAATTGCTAGGTCATTTTTGTAAGCACACAATCTGAGCATTTCCCACAGCATCGGATGACATTTCAGCCAGGTGCAGCATTTCACACGCTTTGGTGAAGTGCTCCAAACTGAGCCTTACAATGAACTATTGCAAAAATGGTCCGGACCATGGCTTGACTTAGCACTTCCACATGGTCCTTTTGACCATGACATGCTCAGCTTGCGTGTGCAAAGCGGGTGAAACACAATGCTGAGCATGTGGCACATGAGCAACGTATATGCAAACGATTGGAAGGCGGATACCCATTGGCTATATGCATGCAGGCTGAAGTAGTATTACACCTTCCTAATCTGTACAGCCAACACTGTAGTACGCAGCAGGGCTGGATATGCGGTCCCAAATTGGTCTGAAGTACGACTTCATTAAAAAAACATTCGGTCGTACTGGAACTTGCGAGATATGTAATCACTATGTCCTCATTAAGTACCATACCTGATAAGGTCATTGTCAGTTCCAGTCTAACCGGGATTTAATTCAATAAAAATTGTATTCCGTTATTCAAAATATTTTGTTATCATCTCTTTTTCTCACGGCTCAAAACAAAATCTTATCAATTTTAAATTGTGTTTGTTATAGTTTCAAATGAACATCATTTATTGTAGTTCGCAAAGGACATGTATTAAGCAAAAATGAATTGTAAGTGGGATTAAGGAAGCTATCAGTCATTGTAGCTATAATTGATGAATTAAATAGTCGTTTAATTGGAATGAGTTTTTGGAAAGATCGTATATTTGTGCTCATTATAAACAAATGAGAATTAAAGAAAATGATTAAAAAATTATAAATAAAAATGATAAAACATTTGAGATACGTGAGATGTTGCGCGAAATAATTA
This sequence comes from Austropuccinia psidii, assembly GCA_023105745.1. Taxonomy (NCBI): domain Eukaryota; kingdom Fungi; phylum Basidiomycota; class Pucciniomycetes; order Pucciniales; family Sphaerophragmiaceae; genus Austropuccinia; species Austropuccinia psidii. The sequence continues at coordinate 22,653,435 of JALGQZ010000017.1, read as the reverse complement.
GTTGGGATTTATTCAGTGCATAGTTGCTATTTGATTGGTCAGTTTCAGTTCCGGGCAAAAAAAAAGCGCATTGGAACTGTTAAGTCTGGTAGAATTAACAACCTAAATCAGGTTAGCCAAACTGCACGGAATAACCGACATGACAGCCTTGGTACGCAGTACACCTTTGTAAATGTATGCTGCAGGGCAGAGCAAAAGCTGTTCAGCAATGTAACATGCAATCACGTCAATCCATCAAGTCATATATCTCAACTGCATCCCTTTGATGCACCTTGTTGGACAGCTCTGCCTAACTCCGGCACAGATGCGCGTGTAATCCAAGTTAATGTAAGTGGGTGATATTGAGGCAAACTTTGACTGGCCACGCGTGCTCATTGGCGGGCAGCCACACACTTTCTCATATGCACCACCTGACGGGTCATACGCAGGCAACTTTCACATGCCTGGAAGACATTTTACTGCCAGTCTTCCGACCGGCCATTTTCTTGGTCGGGTGGTCAGCTGCACTGCAGACGCTCACCCGCTTGCGCATGGAAACCTGAGGTCAATCAGTATGGATTTTCTTCAGCCTCATCCGCATTAGAATAATCCCGGCCTATGATTGTGTCGGGATCTCCCACTCCGGGTCATTTTCTGCACGTTCTCAAGCGCCCCAGGCAATCAAACTCATGTTTGGTGGCACGCCACTGAACTTATCTTACCCGCCCACACACACACATCTCTACAGTGAGTTTGCCCTTTGAAACTGCCAACATTTCCCAGTAGGTCCCTGTGCGAAAATTAACCTGGGGATGATACGCTCATTGTTCGCTGTCACACCAGCGAACATGGGCGCATGCCTCTAATATGCCCCTCCACAATAAGTTGCTACAACCCACCCAATTTTGGATATGCTAATGTCAACCTTGTTCCACCAAACGTTTCGTAAATTGCTGCAGATCCAGCAAAATATCGGTGCACCCACATTTTGGCCACCTTGCCTTGATATATGCCCCAAATTGGATATCAAAATTATCAGCCCAAGACGCCCACCCCCATCAAGACCATGCACATAACCACAGGCCATCCCCCTTCTGGCCTGTTTCTGCCACTCATATAAGTTCCCCACCTGCGCTTATTCCTCTTCATTCCCTTTAGCTAACCCTTCCCAATCATATAATTCCCAACTGTCCCCAAATAATTTAAAATAGCCATCATGTCAACCCCTTCACAACCACTTTGCATTGGGATGATTAATATTTGTATTAAAATAAATAGTGATATAACCTTAAAGCCTGAGAATTCCCACTTAGGTTCTTGGATTATCCTATGGCACAATCAACACAACATATTCGTATATCTCCCCAATCACCAGCATGCTATTGGCTCTCTCCCGGGAACCCTTTCCCAAACGTTGATACCATTCCTTGGTGCACCAAAACCGTTCATGCACTGTGGTCCTGGTGGGGCATGGATTGAAAATTGCCAAACCAATCCTACTCAAATATTATTTGTTGAGGGAGTATTTATGACTGATGCAAATGATCCCTCCTTCTCTCAGAAACCCAATCTAGCATTGATGTTCTTCACATGGTATCCAAACATTCTATTCATAATGGAAAGCTTTCAAACACAAGATTTCAAGCTTAAAATGCCCAAAGAATATGACTGTACTACTCATTGTCAATGTCAACTCTTTATTCCAACATTTCCCACTTCAAACTCGATGCCTGCTTCATATCCTGCTGTTTCATCATTGATTTCCAAGCAAAAACTGATACAATTACCCAGTGGATCAGACCTCCCCATGCCATTATTCAAACCCCCCTCCTCCCTCATCAAAAGACCGGACTAGCTTTTCTCTGGGATTGAGAAATCCCCAATGGCCAATCAGCCCGTAACCTTTGGGCCACCTCACCCCCAGGATCCACTTTTAATGCCAGGCACATCATTACAAACAAGGTCGTTAGCTCATTTGAATCCCTTTCGACCAATACCCCTCTTGGAGGACTGCTTGCGGATGATATGGGATTAGGTAAAACCATTCAGGCCATTGCTCTAATTGGTACCTCCAACGAGCGGATGATTGCAAACCCCCATTGCTCCACGCCCACCATGATCATCTGCCCCCCTCGCTTAATTACCAACTGGCAATCAGAAATATCCAAGCATTCTCAAGCTGGAGCACTGCATGCCAAAATCTACCATGGTCCCACTTGTCACTCATTATCCCAAGCCGACATCTTAAAATATGATATCATCATCACTTCTTACAATACTATCACCCAAGAATTTAAGCAAACCAATCCCTCTACATCATTCATTTTTCAAATCAATTGGCATCGTATAATCTTGGATGAAGCACAGTGAGTGGCTGAGCTTAAATGATTCAAATTACCTTTTATATCCAATAACCCTTGCCCCCTCTTATAGCTATATTCGCTCTCAATACACTGCCACTCACCGTGCCATTAATAGCCTCCTTTCATCCCGTCGAATATGCTTAACGGGCACACCTATTCACAAAACCATTTATGACCTTTTGGGCATAATATCATTCATCACTTAACCCCAGAGCGCCGATCAAGATAACTGGTCACCATTCATCCTGAGTAGTCTTTCAAAAGTTTTCAATGATATTTTGCATTTGGCGTTGCGGCATTTTAGTTTGCGCCGCACCAAAACCACACATCTCGAATCCCTCCCCACTATTAGCCATCATTATGAGCTGCTCCCACTCAACCCGACCATGCAGCAAGAATATTCCACATTATATGAACAATTCCTATCATCCAAAAGCAAAGGACCAGGAGAGTTTTTCAGAAATATTAATAAGCTGCGAATATGTTGTAACCATCACATCATGCTTAACACAATTGCGGAGGCGGAGTTGGAAGACCCCGAGGGCAGGAGCACTCAGGATAACTCCCCAACAATCACACAAACTATTGTGGATGTGGAAACATGCATGATGAGTAGTAAAATTTCACACCTCCTACAAAGCTTAATGAAGAACAAACAAACAAGGTGTGGTCCAACCAAATCGGTGGTTTATACCCAATGGACCCAATTTCCAGATTTGTGCGTTAATTCTAATATGCATCCATTACCAATTGACTCCATCTGACTTTTTCATATTGTAGAATTGGTATTGCTCTTGCCCATCACTCTATCCTTTCAGCACGAATTGATGGAACAATTACACCATGAGCGCAGGACAAGGCGCTTGAGAATTTCTTCAATAATCCTGAATGTGAAGTACTCATTGCATCCATTGCCGCGGCTGGAGCTGGCCTCAATATAACTTGTGCTAATATAGTCTATTTAATGGTGAGGGGCCCCCCAAAATTCTCCCCTGATTTTCGGACCCTGACATCCACATTTCCAGGAGCCCAATTGGAACCCAGCCATTGATGCTCAGGCTGTTGATTGTCTACATCGTATTGGCCAACAACAACCTGTACAGGTCATCCACTATATCACTCCTCATTCAGTTGAGGTCAACATGCGGAAGGTACCTTTCAAGCTCATCTTTCACTTGATCGCATCACCATTCTGAAATCCTTCCTTATGGGAATGCCATATTACAATCACCAATAGGTCCAAGAAAAGAAAAAATCATTAACTGCATGAGCCTTAATGATATTATATAATTTGTGATTGACAAAGTTGATAACTCCTGTTGACTCTGGCACAGGTCCACAATTATGAACACCATGAGCTGGATCAAACTTCTTCAATATTTCCTCAATGAAAATGAGCAATAGAGTATTATTGCTAAGGGAGACGGTGATACATTTCAATTCATATTGTCTATATTCTAACATATTTAGCAAGTTGTTGCATCCTTAAGAGATAATAATCAGATTTTATTACACCTGCACAAATAATTCACAAAATTTTAATTTGTCACAGTGTTATACCGTGACAGATTACTAAGTTATTTCAGAGCATCACCATTTGGCCTAATAACTGGCATGTCAAGTATTCTGAGAGCAATAGTCTGCATCTTACTACAGCCCTTGAGCCAATCTTGATCAAATACCTGAAATGATAGGCCTTCCGGAATATCACCATCATCTGTCGATCGTAATTCTGGCAATCTATCAATAGTTTTTTTACCCTTTTTTTTAATCCAATTACAAAATGCTATGTCTCTATCCATTTTCTAACCAAATCATTAAATAACTGGGAGCGCCAGCGTAATCCCACTTTGCGGTAAACTTGACGGCCATTTTCCAGTACCTCCTCAGTATCTGAGCATACTCGAGGGTCATTGAATTGTGATGCTAGAATGGGAAATTTAGCCGTATCACACCATTCACGACGGCGCTCACAGGTCTGCACATAATCAAGTAGATCATCATCAGACTTGGTCCACAATGAAGAAGAGATACAGTAACTAACTCTTTGAAGAATCTTTGCGAGCTTTTGATTCTCCTTCTTTTTTACCAAATACTCTGCATCCTTTTGAATAGACTTCCATTCTCTTTTCAAATAAGTGAAATATTGCTCCATTAAAGCCGCCACGACCCCATAGTTGTTATGATCCTTGTTCCAACAGTAGTGATGATACTCAGTGCTGACAAGTGCAAGACGGAATGTACGGTAAAACACCATAGACATCAGCTCGTTGAACGGATGTTGCCATGAGCTCTCCCAGTCCCAAGTGAATTGCTTTAGTCCTAGCTTGTGGAGCTCATTTTCGCAGTAGCTTTGGAAACCCTGAGACTGAACCTGTGTTGATGGCTCATTGAAAACATCCTCGGGGACATAACCGAGATGACCAGCCACTTGAATTGCAATTTCACGCTCTTCTGTGCTGGGTGGTGCTGGTAGTGAGGAAAAATCCTTATCCCTAACTTTGAGTAGGAACAGGCAATGTGCGTGTACTGCTGATCTCATTCCATGGACATTCTCTGGAAGTTCTGCCTTCAGCCATTTTTGTTGCTCCTTCTGGCTTGCACGTTTTGCCACATTGTGAGCTTTGCGGGCCTGGTTCCTTTGCTGTCTGACCTCGGATTGTTCAAGCATACTCTGGGCAAGGCCCAGCTGAAGATGGGTGAACTCACTATTTGATTGAGTGCCTTGCTCATGCGCTGTGAAATTGTCCCTACTTGGTTCATCATTTCTTTCACTTTGAGTCGGAAACATTTTCTCATCCTCATCATCCACAATTCTTTCTCTTGATGTACTGGCATGACCCGTTCTTGGTTTGGATGCATGTGGATGATGACGTCCAGTGACTTTCTCTTTATGGACCAGAGGTGAAGACGCATAAAGTTCATCCCCTGCCATGCAAATCATCAGTTAACACATACAAACATTACTGAAGACTGGTCATCCTCAAGATCTTTAATTGGCTCCTGAGATCGGACTGACTTGCCTTTAGGTGCCATATCTAACCCATGAAACAAACATATCAAATTGTGAATAAGTTTCTACTCCAAAATTCAAATGACTTACTTTGATGAAGTGTCAATCCTGGATTTCCCTCCAACAGACCGCTCCAAGTTACATTTTCCAAAGGTCTTTTTCGTCGCCCCCCATCAAGCCGCCTTTCATTGCACACATGAACCTGAGATCCTGATGGAATATTGAGGGTTGCCTGTTTACTTTGTCCAAAGGGATCCAGGGATGCGACTGGATTCCGGCCGGGGTTAAGGAGGAACTCATGTGGAAATTTTGATTGGGGATTAGCGTTTGATGAGATTTGAGGTGTGCCTTCCGGTCCCTCAGACACATGCATTTGTGTATTAGTGGGATTCAGGGGAATTGGAGTGACAGAAATATCTGGGATCGCCCAAGTGCTGGAAGTTGGAGCCTTCGTATTTCCCACATCAATGTTAAGACCTGATACATTCATTGAGGATGCAATAGGGGTTGTGAGAGGAATGTTGGGACTCAATGGTGATTGTGTTTGAACATATTCTATGCTAGATTCACTATCTGAGTCATGAACAGAACCTGAACGGGATTGATGTGACTTGGAAGATGACATAAGGGCCGAAAAAGTACAGTAATATTTTTAACTTGATAAAACAGTTCAGTATTGTGATAAAATAGAGGGATATGAGATGAGATTTTTTCAAATTTAGAATAGAGAAATTCTATGAATAGCTGGAACCAAGTTTGGTGTGGAAGTCGGATAAGACTCTTTTGAGGAGAATCCTCCCTGCCTCCTCTTGAGCTCCTCCGCTTTTGTCGGAAACCACCCTGCAAGGCCTACCAGCATATAATGTGATATTTTCTTGATCTGAAAGGGGACCCATCATCCATAAGTAATCATATTTGGTAGCATTTCCGCCTCCCCATTGTCACATTTTGTGAATTATCCAAACTGCCAATATATGCATTGAAATTCCACAACATTGTACATCTGTAAAGGGGTATATTCATGAAGGATTTACCCACAAAAGAGACATCACCTTTTCACGAAAGGCAAGACAATCCAAATCACATTCCAACTGATTCAAAGCCCGCCGCACTCAAAACAAATACCAAGACTTTATCTGCACTCCAACCCCTTATGTAATAGAGCTATATAGTTATGTCTGTAATAAGGTTTAAACCATGTAAAATGGTGTGCCAGCATACATGGATTAAATGTTAATCCCCTCAATTCAATGGTAACACTTCACTAATGGAACCCCCTCAATGGTCAAACCCGCACTATCACAATGTGTAAATTAACTAGAATATGTATGAGCATTGAGCAGCATGGCATTTTACCCAATTAAACGCCTAACCAATTCCGCCATCCAGATGAGACATGTTACACTTTATCCACTGCAGCTCATGCACCATTACAGATGGGATAAAATCCTCAGCTGGCTCAAATAATTTCCCCCTTCATAAATAATCACTGAATTGTATTTCCAATTAATAACACTCCTAAACACTTTCACATCAACCATAGATATTTATACACAAACCAACCGTACTCCCAATTCCTGCAACAATGACAACCCGGCCCTATTCCTCAATGCATATATGCATGTGTCAACACTGCTCAACTCAAACACACTCTTCCCCTGAGGGTGATAGGCAAGGAGTTGCCTTCACACCTTTCCAATATAAACAGCACATTAAAAAGCTCAAATCAACCATTGCACCCAAATCTCTTCCAAACATCCCTACTTCTGCATCAGGATCTGGGTGCCCACAAACTCTATTGGATCAAATCTTCCCAGCTGATTATTCACGTTTGACCCAAAGCACTTTCTCAACTCCAGCGGGTCTCAATTCAACTGCACAGAAACCATATAGTGGCAGTCAAACCCTTCCCCCACAAGACCTAGGAATGATAATATCTGCCATTCTATCATTAAGGTATAATTTACCCTGCTGGGCTTCACGCATACTCAAATCTGGCCTGAACCTGCTGATCAAGTCCAGTATCTCAAGCTCAGCTTGTCCCCCCGCTCCTGCATTCCATATACCTCAAGATCTGAGTACCATATTTGAACATCTCCAATTGGAGCCAGTGATTCAAAACTATATATGTTGTCCTCAATGTTTCTCTCTTAATGGCCTTACTGAATCAGTCACAACTGACCAACCCCACTGTCAACGCCATAATGACCCAAATGATCATGATCCCCCTTGCACACAATCATTAGGCAAATTCATCTATTCATCTGAACCCCACACCCAAAACACAACCAACATGAAGCAAAAATTTATACCAACAAAAGATTTCATTTATCAACCATTCAAAAATTGGCCCTCCAGCGGGCTGGAATTATGGAAATTCTGCATCAACATCAACAATCCCAAACCCCTGAAGGTACCCCCAAATGTGACGTCTGGGATGGATTGGTCTGGAGACGCTTCACTGGCACTAGAAATATCCATGACCCCCCATTCATGTCCATTCCTGGTGCATTGGCCTTCTCCATATATGTGGACTGGTTTAATGCACATGGAAAGTCAACCTGGTTGGCTAGCATTGGACCTATCATGCTTATTTGTCTTAATCTCCCCCCAAGTGAAAGATTGAAGCCCGAGAATGTCTATGTTGCAGGAATAATCCCTGGTCCAAAGGAGCCAACTGCGCTTCAATTGAATTATCTATTAATGCCACTCATCAACGAGCTCAAAGAGCTATGGCAAGGTTACCATTTTGCACCCACCTCAACAGGTCCATCAGGATCCTTTATCCGTGTTGCCATCCTCACAGCCATTGCAGATGTGGTTGCCATGCGCAAGCTTACTGGATTTATTTCCCATTCAGGAAACCACTTTTGTAATTTTTGCACCATTCACAAAGCTCAAATTGAAGAAATTGGTCCTCAATTTCACTACACGTGCTCATACCAAAGTCATAAATCAACCATTGCCAAATGGCTTTGGGCAACCCCACAACAAAGACAAGCAATTTTCTCTGAGTATGGAGTGCAATATTCAATTTTGGAAGACCTTCCGTATTGGGATGCAACCAGAATGGTTAATCTTGACATAATGCATAATTTAATACTTGGAATTTTGAAGGATCATGCAACTTTCAAATTGTGCATTCCAGAGGCGAAATCAAAAATTTACTTCAGGTCCCGCAGGAAATCCAATGACACCAGCAGTTCAGACTCAGATTCCAAGACCTCCAACAGCTCTCTTGATAAAATCACATTGAGAGAGGCCCGCTCCCTGAGAAGAGACACAGCAAAAATAATAAATGAGCCACTCCCCACTACTTCCACCCAAAAAAACTACTTTTCAATGCCCACCCCTAACACAGAACATCCATCTAGTGGTTCTGCGGAGATTCCTTCATTTGATGCCGATTACATCCCCACTTCTGAAATACCCTCTGAATTGGATATCACTGCACTGAGTGATCACCAGATCAAGGGTGAGGCTCTTGAGCATCTCCGACAAATCATATCTGAGACCATAATTCCCTCATCTTGGACAAGAGCTCCCCGCAAAATGGGTTCCCCCTCTCATGGTAGCTTAAAAGCCGCTGAATGGGCTCTCTTATATAAGGTCTATATTCCATTTCTAATGCTCAGTCAACAGATGTCATTAGATGCACACCAATCTGCCAACACTCAAAGAAAAATGGGTCAGTCAGAAGAACTTGCAAATGAACTAGCCAAGAATACATTCCATTTGATTAGTGCTATCAACATTGCCACAAGCTGGACTGTTTCTATAGATGATGCGACTGCATTTGCTGAACATTGGAAAAAATTCCGCCTTTCCAATCAACACCTGTTCCCAAAACAGAAAAGTAAACCAAATCATCATTTTGCTGATCATATTCCCAAACTCTTCCAACGTTGGGGCCCAGCACAAGCCTCAGCCACATGGGGTTATGAGCACTTGATTGGCGTATTTGTAAAGATTCCAACAAATAACAAGATATGTACGTCAATTAATAAGATCAATATATTCACATTGATTAAACACCTGAACTGAATAAGACTAACTTTTTGCAACTCTGAATAGATGATATAGATAAAACCTTACTTCAACATATCTGTCGATGTTCCAACCTTTCCGTTCTCCTGAAATCCCCATCTGTGCTATGTGAAATAAAACAGCTTTTCGAATCACAGCCACCTGCCGTGTTCAATCACCATAAATATAACAAGCCATCCCGCCATGACCAACAAAATTATGATTGCCTGGTTGAGTACTTACAGACTTTTCATGCAACAAGGGAAATGGTTGATTGGATCAGCTTAGACAATACCGTGCAATCCACAAGTCATCCCACTTCAAGGATTGTCTCACCTTGGTATTTTCCAGTTTCAAACATTAATATGGGGAACAATATATTTTCAACTGAATCCAAAAATGTCAGCAACAGTGTGATATGTTTTCAAAGGGGCAACTCACGGCAATTTGGTATTATTGATAGCATTTTCAAAGTCTCTGAGCCATCTAGCATACTGAACAATAACTTTCTGATTTTAAAAACTTTGAAGATTGATGTAAATATCCTACCAGATTGGCCGTATCTCAATATTTATAAAGCTGTTGGTTTTGATGATGGACACTTGATTATATCAGAAGAAGAAATAGAAGGTAACTGTGGATTGTATGATAACAAAGCTCTGTCATGTGGACTGCTTGTAATGATAAATCCGTTATTTCATGATATTTAGTCTACAAAAATGCAAATCTCTCAGATTCATTAGCAATTTTGCTAGTGAAATAACTGCCTCAAAATTTAGTGACAGAGACATGCAATTGTGACAAGCAAAGCCCATTATTTCACATTTCCACAAAGAACTTACTATTTTGACATTGGGTACAGTGTGAATAAGCCAAGTCCAATGATCAAATGACCCACACACTCACCTTTCACAGCATCCAAAATTTCTAACTGCACCATCATCATGTTGGAAGCGGAATCGGCTTTTGCGTACCCACACCGGCATGTGCACCCGCATGCGCCAATGCACACGCACACGCCAATGCACACGCCCACCCACCCGCCCCCGCACATGCACACGCACACTTCATGGATGACCTGGTGAAGTCAAACCCCCCGCCTACATCAAGACTGGCTGAAGGACATCTTTGATGTGTGTGTGTGCAAACAGGCGGGTCTGGTGTAATTTTTACCAATCATCGGACGGTTGTGGGATGATCAGGTGGTGAGGAATCTGAGTTGAAGGCACAGGGGAACCAATATTATTGGATGTCACAGGATTTGGTGTAAGACCAGAGTGTGACGTGTGCTCAATGTTTGCTTGATTTTTGCTTGACGTGAGCTCGACTTTTATCCTGCTTGACATTTGCTTGACGTGAATTCAATTGCCGACGATTGACACGAGATTCGCCCCGGTGAGATATGATTTTTATTATTAATATTATTATTAAAGAAATCTCATTTAGAATCAGAAAAGAGAGGCTTTAATGTTATTCCATTTCTAGTTGGGAATCAGACAACTGGTGTGTATGTAATCAAAAAATAAATGTCCACTGAGCAGCCAATGTCAGACCTGGTCTGATGAGGGAAAATAATTCTGAGTTTATTAGAGCTATATTCTTGTAGACTTCTACTATATAGTGTCAGGCCAACACACAAATTAAACCCTCTTCTTAGTATAAATAAGACTCAAAATTGTAATAATAATAAAGCTAAAAATTTAAAACTCCTCAAGAAAATATAACAAGAATCAAAAGTAAAAATACAAAAGGAAATAGAGAAACCAACTGAAGAAGCTTAAATGGAGAGGGGGTCTCATCCCACACCTGAAAATTAATCTTACAAATAAAAAGAAGAAAAATGAATAAAAAACCATATCTCAATAGTCTCTTGGAGGCTGAATAATGATATTATGAATCTTTTTAAGAATGATTAAAATATTATACATATAGAATTTGTTTTGATGCTCATCATTAACAAAGAAAAACATCATGAAAGAATATTCAACCCTCAAATACAAGAATTTCTTTCAATATATAAAAATTGAATTTCAATGAATCCATAAAAGTAGTAGCGGAATTCTAGGTCCTTGTATGACTTAAAGCTGCAGGGGTGGCACACCTGAGGGCTTATTATTTATTTATTTATCCTGGTCCATGAAAGGAGCTTTGGTATCAAAGATATAATGTAAAGAAAGAGAAGGTCAAATTTAAAATTGTTCAAAGAAAATCCTCAAATATATGTGATAAATTGACAAAAGAATAAAATATTGAAGAAATAAGTACAGAATTCTAGAATTATACTATGCAAGAAGAATTGGTAATGACTGAGGAGAAGAGAGAAATATTTATCAGCCCAAAAAATTCTATTAATTATCAAACCACAACATAGTTCAAGTTAATAAGCTGATATTAGTAAAGGAAATCTTCCAACCTTAAAAAAATAGAAACTGCCCTTTGATCAAGTCAAATGGAAGACCAGGAGGTCCTCAGTATGACAGAAAGCTGCTACCTTGTGAAGAAATGAACAAGGGGTCCTATTGGCCTTGTATGACCTAAAAAGGATGGATTCTGTATACCTAATATACAGGGTCTTCACACCTGAGCTATAGGGTCTTGTATGACCTAAAACTTCAAACTAAACTACATTGAAGATTGAAGATGAAGAAATTAAGGTTTATTAGAATTTTGGCCTATTATATTTCTATATATAATAAAAAACAAAGATAAATTAAATATTCAATTATTAAGAAAAAATAATAGATACATTTGGAAAAGTAAATTTTTTAATAAAGGATATTGATATAAATAAAAATAAAATAAAAATTATAATAAGGAATGTTATCATAAATTTCATTCTAAAATGAATTACTTCTATGATGAAGGAAAATACAAATAAGGACTCAAAAGTTTTTATCCAAGAGGAAATCCAGAAAAGTAAAGCTCAGGAGCTCAGGAGAAGATGAGGAACTGGAGGAAGAAGAAAATTTTACAGAAGAATCAGAATGAAAAATTGGTCAAGTCCTGAGAAAGGAAGCTTTAACCTTGAATGATGGTGACAGCATTAGATGGAGAGGGGGATGTGGTATTCCATAACTTCTCTCCAAGGTTCAAGTCCACTTTGGTAACATAATACTATTGATAGATAGCTATACTTGGTATAAAATAATATATAAATTGAAATAAAAATATAACATAAATAAAAATAAATAAAAAGAAAAAAAAAGAAAAAAAAAGAAAAAAAAAAGAAAAAAAAAAGAAAAAAAAAGAAAAAAAAAAGAAAAAAAAAAGAAAAAAAAAGAAAAAAAAAAGAAGAAAGTAAAATAGAAATAAAAAATTATAAAGCTAATGATTTTGCAATATTATACCTAGGCTTAGAAGCTTGAAATGATTTCACCATTAGAATCCACATAAAACTCAACATAGGGTTATATATTGTCTCAAAGCCATAGGACCAAGCTTGAGCCAGATATCATGGATTGAGTAAAAAATATGGAGATACCCTCATAAAGAGTCTCACTCAACTAGCCACAAGAATATGCTTATAATGTACATACTAGAATTGCATATTTAGCTCATCCAGAGAGAAAATTCAGAGAATAAGTTAATACCAATATATAGGTTTCCAATAATACTTACCCCTTATTCATGTTGCCATAAGTACCATACATCTGAAAGGACCATTGAACTATATAAACCTAACTTTATTAATATACAAAGTTATATCTTTACATAAAAGGCCCTAATTGTTACATAATTAAATATCTTTCCCATTTCAACTTTGCCAATAGCTTTTAAGAACCAAAAATAAGCTTAAAGTCACCAACTCAGCATCTTTTTGGTCAGAATTGGAATTAATTCAAGGTGCATACTCAGAACTACCAATTGACATGATGGATAAATCTGATTGGTAAGGAAAATTAATTGACATTATGGCTCAATCTAATTGTTCAGAAAAAACCACACCAAAAATACCTCACCAGCTAAACTGACTCAAAGCTGGAAAAATTACAGGTCCCTTGTTTTTGGAAGGCTCTATGGAGGCCCTGAAAGGTATAAATAAAGGTCCTCTCCCCAAAATTTTCCCCCATGCTTCTGATTCAGACAATGATCTTGATGATCAATCCATCCCTTCTCTAGTAGGATAATCTAGTATTATATCAAAAACATCATTAGAAAGGCTTAGTATCTTATCTTATTCCTTATTATTAATTAATAAAAGATATTTATAATATTAATGAAAGAGCTTAATATTTTTCAATACTATTACCATTATAGTAGTAGTGTTGAAGTAGTGTTTGAAGATATTAATATTAGTGCTTATATCAAATTTATCAATAACCCTTATTTATAGAAGGGATATCATCTTACCCTTATAACTTATATAATAATCCTTATATAGATATATTGGATTATATCTATATTGATCCTAATAGTATTATATTACTATTATATTATTTATATCTTACCCTGATATTAACCAGAACCACCCTGATAAAACTATCTTACCCTTAAATTATTATAGCTATATTGATAGTATTATTAAATCATCTTTAAGAGTCTTGATTAGCTATCAAGATTACTATTAATATCAATAGTGATCTTCAGAAATATTCTTTAAATATCTCAATTATTGAGAGACGGAATACTAGAAGAACTAATAAAAAAGAATTTTATAGTCAATAACAAGAAGTTAAAAAAACATAAATAATTAAACAGTTATTAACTATTACCATGATTGTCATAGTGAGTCTTTATTGAAAGAATGATAGAGACAGGTGAAGAAAATTCTCTAATTTAAAAGCCACAAAACTAAATAATTGATTTGTGGTTTCATTAGAGGGTATCTTTTTCAGTGTATTTAGAGGGGCAGCTGATACACCTTAGAACCCATGGTTGTTGTTTAATTATGAAATTGAAAACAGACTCACTAATAATATTCCCCTCAAGGTACTTCCTATTATTTATCCCACAACACAAAATTTGCCCTGGTGCTTTGTGAAGTCCTTAAATATTCCTCAATTCTTTTCCAAAGGCCTTCCTTATTTTCTGGTGATTTTCATCCTGATAATCTTATGATATTTATATCTTTGACACCAAGCCCTGGATTTGGATTTATCCATTCTTCTTCATCATCAAATTCAGATTGCTATCCTTCTTTATCATCTCCTACTTGATTTCATATTGATAATCCATTTGGAATTGTGAAAGGTTTCCATGGTTTATGTATTAATCCAAAACCAAATAACTGAAAAAAAGCATACCATCTTGTCATTAGGGCATTTGGTAGACAAGGTGAATTTATCATTCCAATCAAAGATTTTGCATCAACTTGTAGCTGAAAGTATTGTCCCCATAATATGGTCTGAAGCTTTTTTAATACTTTTGCTACTGTACATAGCCCAATATTTGGCCATGAGTATTTTGATTCTAATCTGGAGAATGTAATTGACTAATAAAGAATTTGCCTATTCTTTCCCTCTTTCCTTTCTTGAGTGATAATTTCCCCAGAAGGTATGTAGCTGGAGTGTATGGTGAATTCTATGTTTCCTGATTCTTTTCAATAATAAAAGTATGTTATTGTTGTTTATTGTCCAACAATTATTCCTAGTTTGAGAAATGTGTCATGGAGTTTTTTGTCACATGCCCATTAAATATCTTCTCTGGTGAGCCTCCTGAGTGGTGAATAAATCTGAGAAAACCATTTAGTAGACATTCTTACATAAGCACAAAGGCCCTAGAATCCTCTAGCTTTCTTCTTACATAGGGTCTTTGGCCAATTTAGGATCTTATTGATTTTTTGATTTTGAATTTTCCTTCCATCTAGAGACACTACATGTCCTACTATGTCTAATACTGGGACACAACATGCAGATATTTGATCTGAGATAGTAAGTCCTGCTTTTTCAATTCCGAAAAATATTTTTTTCTAATTTGACTGCATATTCCCAAATAAATCTTCCTATTAAGTAGCTTTCTTCTAAATTCTCATTTTTGGAAGTTGATCTTGGGACTTTAATTCCTGCATTGTCTGTAAAAATTCCTGCATTTTCTGGTAATTCCTTTTGAAGTATCCAATTCATCTGAGTTTGATATACTGAAACAGAGTTGATTTCTCCTTGAGGAAATATTGTAACCTGCAATCTTCCTAGTAGAGATTCAAAATCTGCAAGTGGTCTTTTAAAAATATGCATTTCCCTTTCATCATATCCTTCCATTATATCCCCAAGTCCATGACAGGCTCTTCCTGAGAATGCATCTACAAATTGTTCAACATGAGGGGCTGATCTGGAATCTATAATTATAAGTTTATTGAGTTCTTGGAAATCATGTGCAGGTGTAAGTTTTCCATTTGACTTTGCTACACATAGAACTGTACTTGTGTAGCTTGAGGTAGACTATTCATAAGTTCCATCTCTTATCCTTTCTATAATTAGCTCTATTGTTGGTGGTAAAATAAGCTTTGGTATTGGTATTTCCTTCTTCTGCCATGGTGTATTTGGTATTACTGGTATTTAGTAAGGTCTCCTATATGAATGTTTGAGTATACCTCTTTGATTTGAATTGAATAAAAAGCCTTTCCTCTTGGAACCATATGTAAGGTTTCTTTATAAAACTCTTGATAATAGTAGCAATATCAAGAGTACTGTGTCTATCCTCAGTGGAAAATTATAATAGAATAAAATATTAAAACCACAAATATATATAATTATTGAAAATAATTACATTAAAAAAATAAATTTATTTATTAATAAATAATTTAAGAATAAAAAAATCTTAATAATTATAATCAATTATAATTATTTCATTATTGTTATTTTCCCTGAAAATTATAACGATAAGAAGTGTAAAGCTCTTAATTAGAAAGTCACACATGAAAAATGTTAATATTTAACCACTTATACATAGTATAAATATCATTTAGAAAAGAATTATCACGCACAATGTGCAGAAATAATTCTTGTAGAAAAATTCTATATGAAAAAACCAAATAATAGATAAAAATATATAACTTAAGAGAAAAAGTTAGATAGAACAGTTATTATATTAAGTGATTATTATAAGCTAAAAACACAACAAAAAATCAATATTTTAAATATGAAATAACTTCTCATAATAAAAATATGATTTAAAGAGCTTTGAAGAGGAATTTGTGGATTTTAAAAGCTATTCAAGATGGTAATTTTATAAAATAAAATATATTATTGGTGATTAAAAGAATAATCTCAATTTTAGGATTTAAATTCTCTAATTTAATATTAATGAATAATAAAACAACTTAAGAGCTACTTTAATAATAATATTTTATATGTGATAAAACTTTACCTGTTTCAATGTCTAATATAATTGGATTGATGATGAATGATGAACAGAAACAGTAATTAATAGACTCTTTTTATGTCTGCAGAGCAGCTCTCATGATTCATAATGAATATAGAGGGCGTGCTTAGGTCAAAACTGAAAAACCATGTATAAAAATAAGGTTCTTAACCTAAGGGAAATTATTTTTAATTCCAATTTAAAGTTACCAGTGTTATTCTTAACTCCAAGTAATTTTGATCCTCATTTGGGTCAATTATTTTATGTTCCAATGTAAGATAAATTTATTTATATTAAATTTCATCACATGAAAAGGTTAAAAATAGAGATTTAAGCAAAAACCTTTCAAACTCAATTTTTGAATAATTTTTAAATAAATCCTCACTTTCTTCAAGTATAATTGAAAAAGTAGATTTCCAGGCTAATTACCAATAAAACCTGCTTATAAAAGATACTTAAAATTGGGAGTGTACAAAGATATTATTGAGTTTTAAGCTGTGTGAAAATTTCAGAGTAATCCATTAAGAATTGGATTTTGAATGAATTTTTGAAGTTATTACTATTTTTCCATATAAAATAGCAATACACACAAAACCTTAACTTTTGATAAGGGTTTAATGCTGGTAACTTCAACAATTCAAGATTATTTAAGCTTTTCAAGCTTAATTAAGATTTGAAAGTTCTTAAAACCTTAATCTCAAGCTTTCATATTGTAATTTACCCTTTGTCAGCTTGAAGTTCCTGTCCAAGCTGGGATAAAACCAGTTTAAACTTTAAGGTTGGATCAAAGTCTAATCTTAAAGCTTAAATGAGGTTTAGAATCCTCAAATACAGGTGGATAGCCTTAATTGAATCCTTGAAGACCCAAAAATCTGGGTACCCCAGCTCTGTTTGGTCTTTTTCCTTTGTCCCACCTTTCTGCCTGGATTTTTCCCTTTTATTTATTTAAAGCCATACTATGGCCTCAAAACCTTTGAAATTGAGCCCACACAGGACTTACATCCTGTATGGCAAATCCTTAGCCAATTCAGTAAATATACACAAAGCCTTAATATTAACTAAAATTTTTGTATGTTTGCATAAACCCTATGCAAATTCAAATTAAAGTTTATTTCATCTTAAATTTAACAATTTTAAAGAATTTTAAAAAAAAGTTGCAATTGAACTGTGAGGTTTTTGAATCTTCTAATGACATAAGAAATGATAATTTTTGGGTATAACACCATGTGGGTGTACCCTGGGTTATTTTTGGTGTAGAATCCAAAAATCACATAATAATTATAACTTTGTTCATCCAAAAAAAGCTGTACTTATTTTTTGTTTTTTTATTTTAAATTCAATTGAAAATTCTATTCAAGATTGAATCAACTGTATATAAAGCTATTTGTGGCCTTATGGGTATGTCATATATACCTCACAGGCTCACATTCCCTACCACCAAAACAAATTGTACCACAATTTTTTCTTTGTAGTATACCCCCAATTTATTTTGGGGGGGTATAATCCATTGTACAACCTCTCTACTTATAATTTCTAAGTATGTAAAGCACACAATTCAAACTTTTTATTGAGGAATTGGTCTTCTCTCATGTCTGAATCTTCTTAGAAGCTTTTGGGAACATGTATTTTACTTTCTGCAATCCATTCATCTTCATGCCGTGGATTCCTGTACCTTACTGAGTATTGTCTTTCATTTTTTCCCCTAAGTCTTCTTTCTTTCAAAAACTTCAAGTACTTTTTTCTCCTCACTTTGATGAAGTGGGGGTAATTCTAAGGGTGTTTCATTTCTCAAAGGAATAATTCCTTGTCACTTGAAGTGTAATGCTTCACTAGACTGACAGGGAAAGCTGGATGTTTGTTTTCCAATTCTCCTGACAGTTTTACTTGTACTGAATTTGTCCCATGAAGGGCTTTAATAATAAATGGTCCTGTGAAGGAATCTTTCAATTTCTTTAGGACTTTAATATTATTAAAGTTCAAGGTTGAAACAAGTATTAAGTCCCCTACTCTGAATTCTGGGGTTTGATGACTTTTATCCCATTTCTGTTTAGCATATTCAAAGGCACCATTCATGCTTTGATTTGCATTATGCCTTACTTTAGCAAGCAATAACTCAAAGCTTGAAGCAGTTGGATGAATATCAACTAAATCTTTTTTCAAAGGATCAACTGGAAGCTTAGGGTTCCATCCTTTTTCCAACATTGCAGGAGTTTTGCCTGTTGAAGCATGGATGGAGGTCTTGTAGGCTAATTCCAATGCTGGTATAAGAGTACACCAATCATGGGCAAATCCATCAGAATCCTTAAACTCCAGACCATAAGCACAAAGCTTTCTGTTCATGTCCTCAAGGGTTTGTATCATTATTTCTGCTAGCCCATCTGTTTGTGGATGGTATGCTGTTGAGAATGAGAATTTTGGACCCAAACGCTTATGTAAATTAGTCCATAAGGCTGATGTGAACTTTGGTTATCTATCACTAATGATATTTTTGAATAGACCAGTATGAGATATAACTCTGTTACAAATCAAAAGATCTGTATCCATAGCAGTGTCATCATTAAATACCTGAATAAATCCAAGTGGACAGGAATAATGAATCCTTGGTGTTTCAAATTCTTTCATCTTTATTGAGATAATGGTTTCTGCAATGTGCCAAGTATTAGCTGATTTTAGCGCTTCCTTTTCTTGAAGGAAAATTCCCTGTAATTTTTGAATAAAGGTGGGTGATACTGATAATATTTCTTTCAAAGTTAAGTTTATTTTCTGCTCCAAGATTTTATTTATTACATTTTCAATTGCTCATTTTGGTCTTAGCTCCTTTGTGTGCTTTATGATTTCTTTCTTTTCAGTTTTGTAATGAACCATCTTTTTATTTAAATCTTCACTTTCCTTTTAAACATTTCCTCTTTCTTTACTTTCACTTCCCTCAAATTTCTTATTTACTTTAGTATTTTTATCTTCATATTTGGTTGGAACAATTATCTTTATCTCTTCTTTAGCCTCATCTTCATTATAGGTTCCTGGGATTATGGAGTCCTTGTATTTAGTTTCCTTGTTTTGAAAATCTTTTTCTTATTTGTCTGAAAGTTGCATGTGTTTCCAAAATCTCAGTGGTTGAAGATACTTTTTCTGGTTCCCAATTACACCAGTCTTCTCTTAAGAAATTTAGACTTCTTTTTTATTATTTTTCAATTCAAAAATCTTTGGTTCTTCTTCTTTAAATATGAGGTTGGCATTTTCAGGGTTCTCATTCTTCATTTCTTGTTTCTCTCTTCTGAATTGCCTTACCAAGTCCTTTTGGGATTTGGTTCCCTCTGAGGTTACTATTTAGCAATTAGGGTAAAGGAAATTTAACCCTTTCCTGATGACAATTCTCTTTTCCATATCTTTTTCCAGATAGGTGCATCTTGTCAATTAATAAAAATTTTCAAAACAGTAATAACAGGTTAAGGGCAGTCTTGTATAAAGTTGTTCTGTAACATAAGGTTTATAATTTGCAGGTAAAGTTGCATGGGTATTTCTTGGTCTGAAGGGTTGTGCATTTGATGCTAAGTCTGATCCTTGTGTCTTTTTTTTATCCCTACAGACCGTTTTTTGTGTATTCACAGCCTCTGATAGATATTTCAGTTGGTCGAAAACATCCTTCATTGGATTTACTTCTTTTAGAACTTCATTAACAAGGGCCTCTTGAGCTGGTGGATTCTTTATTTTCTTTGTAATAGCTTTCATTTGCTTGATAATCTCCTCCCATTCTTCATTTGAAAATCTGATTTTACTCTTACTTTTTATTTTATCTGACTTCGATAATTGTGATTTCCCTTTGATAACTACTGCTGCCTCAATATAATTTCTGAGAATATTCATTTCAGGTAGGATATATCATCCATCTCTTACTTGAACCATTGTCCTGTCTTTGATCATTTCTTTAGTAAAACTAATTTCAATATCTGTTGTTAAAGAATCAAAGACAACCTCATTATAATAATTTTCCTTTTTTATATATCCATCCTTAAGCAGATAATTTGAGATTATGTCATATTCCCCAATCAGCTTTGTGGATTGGGACAAACTCTTGACTTCTCCTTCCTGTTGAGTTTGATTAAATAGTCTTGTTAATTAATCTTTTGTGTGCCTTCTTTCTTTTTCCACCTTTCCCCATTTCTTGATGATCATTTCCTTTTTTTACTTGATCCCAATTCTCGATTTCATATCCTGGAATTCCTTCAATTTCATATCTGATATCCTGATCTTCACTCCAGAATTCTATTTGAATGGCCAAATCCCTTTCATTGGCTCCTTCAACAAATTATATCCTTTCAGCTCTCTTGATAAAATCCTCAACATCACTACAATCAAAGTTGAGGCTATAGTACTTTGCCTTTATTTTTACAGTCTTCCTTGTAGATATTTTAGCTCTTTCAGGTTGCTGAGTTGGTGTTATTATATGTACCCTTTTTTGCAATTTTTTCAGCTCTTGGAAATATTTTTGGTGTGGTTGTTACAAAATGTCTTTGGGGTTGGTGATGGCGATTGTTTTGGGGTTCTGAGCATTCTTTCAATAGCTTCATCCCCAGTGGTTTCAGGTGAGAATTGACTTGATTTTGTCTTCTTTCCATGTATTTTTGCAGCTCTTTTCATAGTCTTCTGTAATTCTAACCTTTTATTCTTGAAATCTTCATTCTTTTCTGAATAGGAAAAATCCTCTTCTTCACTGTATTCCTGACCTAATTCCTCAGATCTGGACTGCTCTTTTTCCAATTCCTCCTCCAAGGTTAGAACCTTCTTTGATGATAATGCTTGCTCCATGATAATTGTGACCTAAAACAATTTCTTTGTTTTTTCATATTTTTTTTCTGATTTCTTTGATTGTTTATGTTTCTTAATATTTGACCTTCAAGATTGAAGATGTGATCTTATTAATGATACATGAGATTGTAATGCCACAGCTGGGACACCAGATGTGGGAACTCTTTTTGTTGTGGGATAGATAATAGGAAGTACCTTGGGGGTAAATTATTGGTGAGTCTATTTTGAATTTCAGAATGAGCCAATAACCATGGGTGCAAAGGTGTATTACCTGCCCCTCTAAATATACTGAAAAAGATACTGTGTTGATGAGATCACAAATATATTATTTAGTTTTGTGGCTTTTCAATTAAAAGACTTTCTTCAGATTTCTCTATCAGTCTGGCAATAAACAATCACTGTGATAATAATGGTAATAGCTAATAATCATTTAATAATTTAGGTTTTCTTAACTTCTTGTTATTGATTATATAATTCTTTTCAATTGATTTTTCTAGTATTCCTTCTTTAAATACTTGAGATATTTAAATTAAATTTTTTAAGATAACTATTAATATTAATACTAATCTTGATAGCTAATCAAGACTTTGAAAGGTGATTTAATAATACTATCACTATAGCTATAATAATTTAAGTGTAAGATAATTTTGTCAGGGTGGTTCTGGTTGATATAAGGGTAAGATATAAATAATATAATAGTAATACAATACAATTAGGATCAATCTAAATATAATTCAATATATATAAGGATTAATATATATGGTATAAGTGTAAGATGATATCCCTTCTATAAATAAGGGTTATTGCTAAATTTGCTAAGATCACTAATCATACTATCTTCAAACAATAATTAAACACTACTACTATAATGGTAAGACTATTTAATAGTATTAAAATCTTACAATAATATTATGAATATCTTTCATTAATTAATCATAAATAATAATATCAGATACTAACCTGTGCCACTGAGCTTTTCAATAGAATACTAGATTATCCTAATAGAGAAGGGATGGCTTGATCATCAATATCATTGGGGAAATAGCAGCAAAAGGTCCTTTGTTTATACCTTTTGGGGCCTCCATAGAGCCTTCCAAAAACAACGGACTTATTATTTTTCCAACTTTGAGTCATTTTAGCTGGGGTGGTGTTTTCTGACCAATCCAATTGAGCCATCATATCAATTAGTTTTTCTGACCAAACAGATTTATCAATCATGTCACTTGGCAATTCTGAGTATGCACTTTGAATTAATTCTAATTCTGACCAATCAGATGCTGAGTTGGTGACTTGAGGCTTATTTGTGGTTCTGAAAAGCTATTTCCAAATCTGGATATGTAATATGGGTAAGGTAAGTAATTATTTAATTACTATGGTCTTTTATGCAAATATATGACTTTTTATATTCATAAGGTTAGGCGTATATAAGGCCATGGTCCTTTCAGATGTATGGTACTTATAGAAATATGAATAAGGGGTAAGTATCACTGTAAGCGTATAGATTGGTATTAACTTATTCTCCGGATTTTCTCTCAGGATGAGATAAACATTCCATTCTAGTATGCATATTATCAACATATTATTATGGTGATTTTAGTGAGTATCTTTATGAGGTTATCTCTATATATTTTCTAAATCCATCATATCTTGCTCAGTTTAGGCCCTATGGCTTTGAGCCAAGATATAAACCTAGGTCAAATCCTACATAGATTCCAATGGTGAAATTACTCCTTAATTGTAAGGCTAGGTATAATATTTTGGAATAGGTAGGTTTATAATCTTTTCTTTCTCTTTTAATTTCTTATTTTTATTGATTTTGATTTATTTTAAATTTTTATATCTATTCATATATTATTTTATACAAATATAGCTGTCTATTAATATTATTATTATTTTACAAAAGTTTAATTGAGCCTTTCAGAAAAGCTATTGAGTGCCACAGCATCAATCACTGGAAATTGACTTCATGTTGCACTGCTGTCAGTATAAAATCTTGCATTAGTTGTGTTAGTGTCACATCATAGTCACTGGCATTTTTGGGATGTGTCATGTCTGTGTCAAGACAAAATCAATTTTCAAATATGTCACATGAGTATGTCACTCAAAGCAAAAAGCCTTATCACCATCATTTAAAATCTTTGGGTAATTATACCTGATGATGCAAGCCAAACGTTGTCCATGCTCATGCTCATGCATGAGATAACTTCTGCATCACTGGCTGATCATCTCCCCCCTTTACCATACCTAATCTCACACATTAATTTGCTTCTGAGCCACCTGCAAGTCATCTCCACAGCTGACCATGCTTACCCTTATGCAAAGATTTCTTTGCGCATCTCTGCCATATACCATCCTTATGCTTCCACAACTCCCCGTCATTACACTCCCCCACCACTCTCTTATGTTCCCAATTTGACTTCCTTATGTTCATGCAATTAATGAACATTCATTTCCCCAATTCACCCTCTTTTTATCATGCAAAGATTGGCTTCCATTCCTCCACAGCTTATCATACTTATGCTTCTGTACCCCTGCCTCATCATCTCAGCAACTCACCATGCATATGCTCCCACGCTTCCCTCTCATGTTCTCAATTTACCATTATTATGATCATGCAATGATTGGCTTATTCACTGAGGGCTTTTGCCTTCCCCAATTGACCATCTTTCCACTCACAAAAATATTGGCTTCCACAACACTGGCTGAGCCTCTCCATAATTCATCATCCTCACACTGCCCCACCCCTGCATCATCATCTCTACAGCTTACCATGCTTACACTACCTCACTTCCCCACCATGTTCACAATTTACCATCCTCATGCTCATGCAATTATTTTCTTCTGCACTGGGCTGTTCATTTCCCCAATTTACCATCCTTACACTCATGTAAACATTTTCTTACACATAATTTCCATCTTTAATTTATATCAAACTCTTTAATGCTAATTTAAAATGTCAAAATTCTGCTAACCAAGTATTTCATTTCAGAATCTTCCTGTCTCACCTTATCCCTGACTTCCAATGACCAATGATATCCCCCAATTTTGGGAAGGGGAGAAAGGGAGGTATGAGTGACATTTCTTCATGGTAACTGCTTAGAGCCATAGGATATGGTGGCGCTTTTGGCATAAATGATGAACCAAATCACAGAAATATGCTGAGTGGCCTTCTATGCCAACATCTTCTGGCAGGCAATTGGTGAGATATTCACAATTTTGATGTAAGGGTTTTAATCATGAGACTTGCAAATTGAAACCTAATTAGTGGACCATTTAAAGCTGGAATTTTGGCTTCTTTTCCTCTGAAAAACCATTTTATTTCACAGCATTCAAATGGAACACTTTGCTTAGTCCTTACCTCATCAGGGTTTAATAGTACAAAAATTGACTATAGTAGGCTTCTCACCAGTCAATTTTATTCAGTTTCTCACAGGGAAGTGATTGCATTTGAATGAAATGAAATAATATGAAACACATAACCTCAAAGGTCCCAGAAAATCAAATTTTGCAAATCCATTACAAGCTCAATAGATATTGATGGAAGGTTCCAAAGCTATGGATGGGAAGGCTTGTTTTGGTGAAATTGTGGTTCTAGATTTATTTTCTCCATAAAACTCACGAAATATTGAGCTTATTATAATTGATATTTAAGCTGATTTCAACTTTTCCTAAATTCCCCAATATTGATATTACCTTAAAAAGAATCAATCATTGATATCTTGAATTTTATTTACATTGACCACTTTTAGAGCTCCTGTCTTTTTTCTTAAATTTTGATCTTTTTATTCAACAATTTTAAATCAAGTTATCAATCAAATCATCACCATCTATTTACTCAAAAAATACCTCTACTATTCCCCAAACAATGCTTCAAACCCCTGGAGTTTCAAAATAACTAAATCAACTTCCAACTTCTTCCCAAGATAGTAGAGGTGAGATATCTGATATGGTCAGTAGTAATAAATTTGGCATTGAATTAGAGAGCATTGCAAATGAAAATGATCAAGACCCACCAGTTCTTCCTCAATGTAAGGATAAATTCATCTTGAACTTTCTTGATCTATCAAAACCTGATGATTTCTAATAGCCTTTGTTTTAGCTCAGCCTCCAAGCTCTCAAGAACCCAATTTTCAGAGCTATGACAAGGAAAGGAATGTTGAACCTTGGGCACCAAAAGAAGATTCTAGACAAGATGAGGTAATTTCAAGAAACAATTCGTCCAAAAACCGCACAAAAAATCCCGAGGCTTGAAAACATTCAAAATGATAGTAAAATTTGTGATTATGTACGTCAAAAGATTGGTTAAGAAATAATCCTCCTCAAGATGAATTTGAACCATAAGTCCATTGATAATTGCATACCAAATGGATAAAAAAATCTGCTTACAATATATGGATAGTTGTGCAGGTGATAGAATTTTTACCAGAAGGATTTCAAGTGGAGATTGGAGTTCTAGAAAAGGTTTTAGTAAAAAGACAAAATATAAATACCACCAAAAAAAATAAAAACTGTAACCTTCAAGATGCAAAAATTTGTCTTTGTCAATGTGATGACATTATCAATATTGAAGTTGACCATAATTATAGTTAAGGTCCTCAAACTGAAGCCCCTCGGCACTCAATGGAAAAATACATGATGAAACACCTCCTATCTCTTTTCAAAATATTCAATTATTCCAAGAAACTAAGAAGCTTAAACATGATATAATGGGTTGAGATATGAGTGATATAATGCCTGAACTGGGGCCTGAAGGTTCAACCTCCACTAATGATCAAGGAATATTTTTATCCCACAGTTGAGAGTTTTGAAACATTTTTGGATTATCTTTCCAGTATTACTCAAGAATCATGGAAAAGAGGGTTTTATAATATAAACAGTATTTATAAAAATTGTTGGGACAATTTTCCAACACATTATTCTAATATATTCCTGCCTGTTGGTATGAGGTTGATGAGTAACTAAGAGCTTAAAATTTCATCCTGGCTTGAAGAGCTTGGGAATTCAGGTGAAAATAATATTTGTGAATGACACATGATGATTTGGTTGTTTACTCATGTAATATACATTGAAATATATAGGAAGAGCTTTTCTAAGGCCACAGAAAATGAAGCATTGTTAAGCAACAACATTTGGAATCTCAAATTTATGAAGGAATCAGAAAAACCTCAAGATATTATCCCAAGCTCTGAAAACTCCTTATTCAAAATGGTTTAGAGCCTTCTTTAACCCTCCAGTCTAATTAAACATTTTTGGGAAAATTTTATTTTTGAATCCATTATTTTGTTCTCATATGATGTTAATTCACCCAAACCATATGTGGCACCATTAACAAATTACACTTATCTGAAGGGTCTCAAATGGGGAGCAGTTGAATAATTTGCCTCCTTCTTGATTAAATCAAAGAAAGTTGCAGCAAAACTCAGCATTGAGAGTGGCAGGGCTGACAAGAATTTATCAACAAGGCCCCAAAAGAACTTGGAGGAACTAATGTATACAGTTATCCACCTTACGATTAAGTAAAACATGGTACATGCACATATTAAGGTCAAAGTGTATTTCAGGAAGTAGTTTGTTCTCATCTTATGTTAGTTCACCCAAACCATATGTGGCACCATTAAAAAATTCCACTTATCTGCAGGGTCTCAAATGGGAAGAAGTTGAATACTGTGCCTCCTTCTTGAGTAAATCAAAGAATGTTGCAGCAAAGCTCAGCATTGAGAGTGGCAGGGCTGACAAGAGGTTATCAACAAAGCCCCAAAAGAGCTTGGAGGAACTAATGGATACAGTTATCCACCTGATGATTAAGTAAAACATGGTACATGCACATATCAAGGTCAAAGTGTATTTCAGAGAGGAAAACCCACAATCTCAATAAAAATGAGGCCATAAATGATCTTTTGGAATCTCACAAGAATCTCAGAATTAATAAAATTTGATATGGTATATTAGCTGAATTCTGTGCAGCAGGGGTTCATGGTTTGATGGTATGCTCAGATGGCTGTAGAACAATATCAGTGAGAGGGATTTTATCACTCATTCAAATTTCCAAAATACTTTCAGAGGCTAAAAAGCTAGTAGTACCAGTGTGGCTATGTACTCATAAGTATATATGTAATTTACTGAAAAAAAGTTTCTTTTAATAAGAGTATTTAAACTCCACTTTGCCTCTTAAATTTCAATTTCAACAATTCTTGTTTTTATTGCTTGATGGTTCCTGGATGGAGAAGTGAGGTTTTGGTCCAAATGAACAGGTCAAATTGAATTCATCCAGGTCAGCTAAGCTTACAACCAGGATTGACCATGTTGGATTATCTTTGAATCAAAAAGATTTTAGTTTGCTTTTAAAGAGTGATTTATGTATTTTATAATTGTAAGGTTTGATTATGAAACAATAAGTAAAAATTACTAATATTTTACTTATTGTACTATGAATGTGCTTATGAATGAAATAAATAAGATAAAAATTATTATAATAATAAAGAATTTTTATAATTATGGCGTAAAAATAATTATATTATTAATAAAATATGATAATATAATTTATATTATAAAATATAATATAATAAAATAAATATATTAATATATTTAATAGCACTTTATTATTGTTACAAACAAAAAATAAAGGCATAAAAAATTGTTTTTTATTAATAAAAAACAATTAGTAACAATAATATTACCAATATTGAAGTTATAAATTAATATAAATACTATTTATATTAATTAAAGAATTATTAAAAGAATAATATAGAGAAAATTATTAATATAAGAGAAAATAACCTACTTTTAACACTTAATATAATAATTTTGAAATATTTTACGCCAAATAATGTAAATACAACTTATACAAATTGTATTTACAATAAAAAATAGAGAAATTACAAATATTCTTGATTTTTTACGTTGAAATGAGTTTTTAGATAGAGTTTTAGCAAAAAACAGTTAAACAAATGATTTAATCACGTCAAAATTGATGATTATAATAAATGTGAACTTTGGTCTTTAATAATATAAAGGTTTTTATATATAAAGAATAAAGATATCACCTTCTTGTTTGTATTTATTTAATCTTTTTGATGTGTCTGAGGGGAAAACAGAGCAGAAAGAGCTCTATTTATAGTAAATACCTCCCTCCTAGAGTCAAACAGGCTTCTAGTAGACGTGTACTGATTATATCCACTGGAATTGATCAATATTTTAAGGTTTGGTGACGATTACATCATGATCAAACCTCATTACATCACTATTACGCCATTATTTAGAGTTAGCACTAGAACTCTAAGTCTGATGACGTCAAAGGCTTGGCAGAACCCCAAATTATGTGTATTTTATTAGCTTTAATCATGAACTAATAGTATTCACCAATTTTATCACTTATATTACTGTTAAACTTAATTTAAGGTTACAGTGAGTGATCATAAATGATCAAATTAAGCTCAAGCTTTGATCCTTAATAGCTTTTAAGATTTACACGCTACAGCAATTCAGAGAGTGAATTCTGATAGCTTGGCATAACCCTATTATTCTTCCAAGAGAATTTTATTACATCATCATAACTCTATTTTCGATGATTTTTCTTGTAACTCATCTTTTCTGTCAAAATTTAATATTTTAAACTTCAAACTATGATTTCAAGGGGCTATACCTTGAATATTATAATAAAAAAATACATCATTCGTCACAAATGAACTAGTAGAATCCAACTGTCTATTTATTTTTAAGTTTGGACCACTTTCACAACAAAGTGGTCAACAGCTCTATTGATTTTAATCAATAATTCCTTACAGGTTTTAACCTTGTTTATAACTTGTGAAATAAACTTCATATCTGTATTCCTACAGTAATTTCGTGATGACTTCACTTTTAGTTCATCACTCTATCATGCATAATTCAAGAGATATTAGCTAAAATCCTTGAATATATGTGTTGACCAAAAAAGTGCATATATTCAGGTTAATTCCTTAAGTATTGGTTTTGAAGCTTAGATTATTAATTTTTTTATTTGTTGATTTTTCTGAGAATCCAATGGTACCATTTATTTTACATGCTGTTTCATTGGTCTTTGAAATAAATAAGGATTTGTGTCTTTTATAAGGTATTATTACTTATAACTTATTAAATATTGACTTTACAGATATGCCATAAAAATGGTATATGTGTATTTCACCATGGGGAATCCAATGCTGTAATTTACTTCACATGTTTATTCATTGGTTTTTAATTTAAACCAAGCTTTATACCAATTTATGGTATTTTTGTAGTTTTAAGGTACTTATTTTTTAATGTATAATTATATTAAATATTTCTTGTGACCTTTTTGGGTATGCGGTCATATCTCAAAGGTTCACATTCCCTACCACCAAAAAAATATTGTACCACAATCTGATATGTGTAATTAGGGTATCATCCACTGTCCTACCTCTTCAATAGACTTTGTTAGTCTTGAAGCTCAATAATGCTTAACCTTTCTATTTTTCAGGCTTTCTTTCGTGTCTGAACCTTCTTAGTAGCTTATCAGCATTTGTTATATCTTCCTCAAGTAGCCATTCATATTCTTGAGTTGAATTTCTATACCATACAAGGTATTCCCTTTCTTTTTTGTTTCTTGTCCTTCTTTCTTTAAGGACTTTTACTATTTTCTTCTCCTCTCCTTCTTCCAAGGGGGGAATTTCAAGTGGGGGTTTATTTCTTAGTGGGAATAACTCTTTGTCACTTGAACTGTAAGGTTTTATTAGACTTTCAGGGAAAGTTGGGTGTTTGTTCATTAGTTCACCTGTGAGTTCCAATTTCACAGCATTGGGTCCATGAAGTGCTTTTATCATAAATGGTCCTGCAAAGGAATCTTTCAATTTGTTTGGACCTTTTATGTTATTGAAGTTAAGGGTTGATACTAGGACCAAGTCTCCTACTTTGAAGTCAGGTGGCTTATGACTTTTATCCCATCTTTCTTTTGCATATTTGAAAGAATCTTGCATACATCTGTTTGCATGGTGTCTTGCCTTATCAAGCATTATCTTAAAACTGCTTGCTGTTGGATTTATATCCACTAAGTCCTTTTTGAGGGTATCATAAGGAAGTCTTGGATTCCAACCTTTTTCTAGCATTTCTGGTGCTTTGCCAGTAGAAGAATGGATTGATGTTTTATATGCCAGTTCAAGAGCTGGTATTAGTGTACACCAATCATGGGTAAAGCCATCAGAATCTTTGAATTCTAGCCCATAAGCACAGAATCGTCTGATCATGTCCTCTAAGGTCTGTATCATTCTTTATGCTAAACCATCAGTTTGAGGATGGTAAGCTGTTGAGAATGATAACTTTGTCCCAAACAAGTTATGGAGATTTCTCCATAATGCTGATGTGAACTTTGGGTCTCTGTCACTTATAATATTCTGGAATAAGCCCGTATGGCTAATAACTTTATTTCATATCATTATGGCTGTGTCCATAGCTGTGTCATCTTTATGACATGGTAGGAACATGGGAGTTTTGCTATACCTTTCAACCAATACTAGGCATGCATTATACCTTCTGTCTCCTCCTGGAGGTAATGCTGTTACCCAATCCATATGGACTATTTACTATGGGGATTTTGGTTCTTGGATTTGGATCATCATTTCAAATTTCTTTCCTGTGGCTCTGCTCGCTTTTTGACATCTGTCACAGGTTTGGCAGTATTCTATAACATCTTTCTTCCAATTTGGCCACCAAGAGCAGGTTTTCACCCTCTCTAGTGTTCTGCCTTCTGAAAGGTGTCCAGCTGCAACACTATCATGACACTCATGTAAAATAGTGTTTATCAGGGTTCTATATGTTAAGGCCATAACACATGTGTGTTTTGTTCTATGGTAAAGGATTCCATCAAGGAGGTGGAATATTCCTTCATCATATGCCTTTTTCCATATTTCATCTAGTTTTGATGAAAGTGATGGGTCTTTGCAGTCTTTCATTAGAAGTTGGCTTAATATATGGCAATTTTTGTCTATCTTATAGCTTTCTTTAGCTTGGTTAAAGAATTCTGTGCCAATGTCTGTAACACATATTCCTTCTATATGGTGTTCTTCTTGTGTTGCCCATGCTGGATTGTCAAGGGTATTTGCTAGAGCCCATCTGCTAAGACCATCTGCATTTTTATGAATATTTCCAGATTTATGAACAATAGTCATATTTCCTCTATATTCTTGGATAGCAATTTGCCATCTCAGCATATGTATATTTGGAGTTTTCATATTTAACAGAGATTTTACAGCATTACAGTCTGTAATCACATCAAATACTGTTCCATCCAAATAGTAATGTAATTTTTCTAAATCCCACACTAAGAAGAGGCATTCCATTTGGCTTGCTCCATATCTTGCTTCTGTTGGCTTTATCTGTCTTTAAATAAAACAAATTGGTCCTTCCACTGGTTTATCATTGATAATTTGTGTCTGGTGTAGTGCAGCACCCAGTCCTTCTCCACAAGCATCAATGTAAAGCTTGAAGGGTAGTTTCCAATCTGGCATTAGAATAAATGGGGCATTTGTTAAGGAATTTTTCAATTCCTCATATGCCTTGACTCTTTCTTCTTTCATTTCATAGACTTTTTGTTGGTCACATAGCTTATACAAGGATTTAGCAATTTTTGCAAAGTCCTTTATATGCTGTCTATAGTAACCAGCAAATCCTAGAAATGATTGCATTTCTTTTTTGGTTTGAGGCATTGGTTTAAGTAGTACTGCTGCTACTTTATTCTTGTCTATGCCTAGACTAAGTCCAGATACCACATGTCCTAGTGCTTTTAATTCACTGTATGCAAAATGACACTTTTTCAAGGAAATTTTCATATTCACTTGGACTATTTTTGGTAGTACCCTTTCTAGTCTTGTAAGGTGACTTTCCTAAGTTTCTGAGCAAACTATGATATCATCAATATAGATGACTAACCATCCTTCTGATAATTCTTCAGGAAATATGGTATTCATCATTCTTTGATAATGGGAAGGTGCATTTTTTATGCCAAATGGCATTCTTAAGTATTCAAAGATCCCACAGTGGACTATTATCCTCAGTAGTTTTTTGGCATTGTCTGTTAAGACATTCAGATGAAGACCCTTTAAGGCATCCATAGCTGTGATGAACTTAGCTCGTGAAAATTGTGTCAATGTCTCATGGATCCTGGGTATTGGATACCTGTCTGGAATGGTATAGGTTTTCAGGGCTCTGAAGTCTCCTACCATCCTTGATTTTCCATTATGCCAAGTTATAATGACAGGTGTAGTGACTTCTACCTGTTCATTATGTACTACCTTTCTTAATACTCCAAGGTCCATTGATTCTTTAATGTGTATCTCTAGGGCTTCTCTAGCCCTTGGACTAGCTGGGTAAGCAGGTCTCCTTAGTAGAGGTGGGTAAGGTTTTTCCACATTAAGAATTATATCCACTTAATGTTCAATTATGGCACCTAGTGGCTCTTTGTCAGTTGCAAAGGCATTTTTATACTTAAATAAGAGGTCAATCAGTTTTTCTTTCATTTTTTCTGTTAATTCTTGATTGAATTCTGCCTCTTTAAGTTGTTCAGATATAAAAAGTTCCTTTTCTGGAGTTTTTTCTTCATTCTTAATAACTGTGATTTGCTTTTTGTTATTTAAGAAGCCAAACTTTTGTCTTTTGTTGTCTCCTATGGTAAAATATCTATCCTTTTGGTTGGAGATATCTATACCATAAATTTATAAGTAGTCATTCCCAAGTATGAAGTGATTACTTGTACAGTTGTCCATTACTAAAAACTTTACTTTGATTCTGACACATTGTGAGGGATGAGGAAAAATTAGTGTTAAATCAATTATTCCAAGGGGCTTCATGCTCTCACTTGCACTACTAAATTTGACACCTTGTATTTGCATAAGTTTTTCTTGCCAGTCTGGGACAATGGTTTTCAAATAACTTTTACCAACACAGGTGCAATATGCTCCTGTATCTAAGTTAACTTTTCCTTCTTGTTTATCAACCATAACAATACTTATACTTGATTTTCCAGCTGTATATCCCATTCCTCTTGCAGGTTTGGTCCTATACATTTTGGCATCTTGTATGTTTGTTAGGTTTGTGTCAGATGTCCCAACCTGTGGTAAGTTTGAGTTAACATCCAGTACTTCATAGATTATATCAATATTATTAATTTGTGCATTAACTATATTGATTTCATCACTTTTAGAGCTTTCTGACTCTTCTGTCTCTTTTTCAGAGTCAGATTCCTCTTCTTTGTCATTGTGGTTTTCTGTTTCCACAATTTCATTAATCTTTGCTTTTTTAAGGCAATTATTGGCTAAGTGTCCAATACCTCCACATTTATGGAATTTTCTTTGCTCATTATTGTTGGATGTATTGGGCTTGAAGGATTCTTTTGATTTATCTTTTTTCGATAAATGGTTTATTTGGGCTTTTAATGTCCAATTTCTTCCAAGTCCTGCCAATTTTTGTTCTTGTCACTATGTCTTCTAGTGCATTAATATACTCTTCTGTGGAGCATGGTTCTATACACCTGCTTCTTAGGGCATGTTCTAGCTCTCCTCCACATTTCTTAAGTATTTTCATATGCACCATTTTTTGTGACATTTCTGGGTACAATGCATTAAGTCTTTCAACTTGTTTCAGGAACCAAGTTGAAGGTTTGTCTTTGTCTGGGTCAAAGAAAGAATTTTCAAATGCATTTTCTATTTTGTACCTCCAGGCATCATTAGCCCACTTGGTGATTATTTCTTGTTTCCACCAAGACCAGGTATTTTTGCCATTTGTTCGTCTTATGCCATAATACCATCTTTTTGCAGATTTTTCAAACGATGAATGTAATCTTGCAGTGATTAATTTGTCTGGTATGGCATAATCTTCTTGTAGCATGTCAATTGTTTTGATAAATGACATGTGGTCATATTCACCTTCTCCTGTGAATGTTGGCCATTCTTTCAATTGAGGTGCTTCCTTCATTAAGACTTGGTTATTGTCTTGGTGACTCAAGTCTGTTATGAATGGATTTGTTGATTCCTCTTTTGGTTTAACAGGGCTTCTTATGTGAGAAACTTGTGTTGATAACTTTGCCATATTTAAATTAGCCTCATTAATTGTATCCATTTTTTCAGTAATAAGCCTTATTTCACTTTGAATGTCATCTTTCAGATGCATTCTTGCTTCATCACTCTTTTCCACATGGTCCAAAAGTAACCTTTGGTGTGATGAAGTCTTTTCTTCAAATTTTTCTACAGAAATACTTAATTTGTTTAATTTTTCTGTAAGATTGTCAATACTCACGTCATAATTGATTGTCAAAGTTTTCTCTTTGATATCACTTATTTATTTATACAACTCTTGTTTTCCTTGTATTAATTTCTGAGTATTGTCAATTAATACTTTTGGTTTATTATTTTCAATCATAAATTTTATGTTATCAATTTCTTTCTTATTTTTTGCAACAAGTTTTGTTAAAAATTATAAGCTATTATTTATTTCTTGGAAATATAATAAAGTATTTTTAATGTCTTTAAGAGGTAAAATACTATTTTTAAGCTCTGTTAAAGTATTTACAACATCAGGAGACAAGGTTGTTTCTTTGATAAATGGGGTTTTCTCATTCTTTGTTCCTCTTTGTCTTTGAATTCCATCAAAGTTCTGGCCATGTTGAAGACATTGTCCATGGCATCGTTTTTGGATCTTGGGGATCCTTTTGCTTGGGGACTATGGTTTTCTCCAATTCTTTTTCTTGTTCTTCTTCCCTTCTTGGGGAAGTGGGTTGACTTGGGGTTTTCTGGTAGAAGCTACTGGGGCTTCTTCCTTGGTTGCCTCCTTCTTTTTGGCATGATACTCCTTGATCTTTCTGATTTGAGGTTTGGATGATAGTGGATTCCATCCATTGGAGTATTTCACTATTTCCTCCTCTTTGAGGAACTTTCTCAGGATTTGCCAGGAGTTCATCACTCCTTGGTGTATTTGAGGCAGCATTTCCCAATCTTTGTCCTTGTACACTGTGTAGTACTGTTTGTATTGGCTCATGTCAATTTCTATTTGAGCCCTCTGAATGTGATTTGTACCTGTTTGAGTCACTCATACTTAGTTCCAATTCAGGTTCAGATATCATGGGCATTTCAGGGACTTGCCTTTGGGATAGGGCACTTCCTTGTGTGGATTCTGTTCCACTGGGGATATTGCCCTTTCTTTTCTCTTTTGAGGAATCAATTCTACCTCTGAGTCCAGCTCCATCTGATTGGATGGAGTATTGGGAGCCTCTTCTGGTAGTCATATTATAAGAAAAATAAGAAATAAGGGGATTTCAGAACAGGAATTTTCTTATGGCAACTTATAAATGAGGTACTCACCTTCAGAGTCCTGAATGGTGGGTCCTGAAAAGTCCAATTTCTTGGCTTTCTTTCTTTTGGTGATTATTGGTGTTGGAGAACTTTGACAAGTTTCTTCCACCAATCTTTCAACAGTGGTTTGGTTATCCTCTGTTGTGTTGTCTTCAAACACTAAAAAAGACAAATAAATATAAGTCTTTTATATAAAAAGTGTTATTTTTGGTAAGATATGGCAATTTTCCATGTAAAAATTGCTTTTATATCTTTTTTCATAGAAAAAAAATGAAAATAATTAAAGAAATAAAATTAAAATGAATAAAAAACTTTTTTATTGGTTTTTAATTTTTTTATTATTTTTTATGTTTTCATTTTTAAAGAATAAAATGAAAATGAATATGATTCTTTTTATAAAATTAATTTATAATATAAAATTATTTTTAATTTATAAAATATCTTTTTTAATCACTAGAGTCACTCAACAAAAGTTTTTGCAAGTCTAAGGATGTGAAAAACCACGTGCAAGACAGTACAATTGCTTTCCAAATGCCTCAATAGCTTTTAAAATCAATAAGTATAAAATTACTATATAATTTTATGATTATAAGTATAATTTATTATTGGATAAGCCCAATTAGAATCTTTTTAAAGGTCTTTTAGAGTAAATATCACGACCAGGCCCCCAAATGTAAGGTTTGACTATGAAACAATAAGTAAAAATTACTAATATTTTACTTATTGTACTATGAATGTCCTTATGAATGGAATAAATAAGATAAAAATAATTATAATAATAAGGAATTATTATAATTATGGCGTAAAAATAATTATATTATTAATAAATTATGATAATATAATTTATATTATAAAATATAATAAAATAAAATAAATATATTAATATATTTAATAGCACTTTATTATTGTTACAAACAAATAATAAAGGCCTAAAAATTTGTTTTTTATTAATAAAAAACAATTAATAACAATAATATTACCAATAATAAAGTTATAAATTAATATAAATACTATTTATATTAATTAAAGAATTATTAAAAGAATAATATCGAGAAAATTATTAATATAAGAGAAAATAACCTATTTTCAACACTTGATATAATAATTTTATAATATTTTACGCCAAATAATGTGAATACAACTTATACAAATTGTATTTACAATAAAAAATAGAGAAATTACAAATATTTTTGATTTTTTACGTTGAAATGAGTTTTTAGAGAGAATTTTAACAAAAACAGTTAAACAAATGATTTAATCATGTCAAAATTGGTGATTATAATAAATTTGAACTTTCGTCTTTAATAATATAAAAGTTTTTATATATAAAGAATGAAGATATTACCTTTTTGTTTGTATTTATTTAATGTTTTTGATGCGTCTGAGGGGAAAACAGAGCAGAAAGAGCTCTATTTATAGTAAATACCTCCCTCCTAGAGTCCAACAGGCTTCTAGTAGACGTGTACTGATCATATCCACTGGAATTGATCAATAGTTTAAGGTTTGGTGATGATTACATCATGATCAAACCTCATTACATCACTATTATGCCATTATTTAGAGTTATCACTATAACTCTAAGTCTGATGATGTCAAAGGCTTGGCAGAACCCCAAATTTCGTGTATTTTATTAGTTTTAATCATGAACTAATAGTATTCACCAATTTTATCACTTATATGACTGTTAAACTTAATTTAAGGTTACAGTGAGTGATCATAGATGATCAAATTAAGCTCAAACTTTGATCCTTAATAACATTTAATATTTACACGCTACAGCAATTCAGAGAGTGAATTCTGATAGCTTGCCATAGCCCTATTATTCTTCCAAGAGAATTTCATTACATCAT
The DNA here is from genome assembly GCA_023105745.1 of Austropuccinia psidii. NCBI lineage: Eukaryota > Fungi > Basidiomycota > Pucciniomycetes > Pucciniales > Sphaerophragmiaceae > Austropuccinia > Austropuccinia psidii. The sequence goes on along the minus strand of JALGQZ010000017.1, from coordinate 22,615,766 downwards.
CAAAACTCTATTTTCGATGATTTTTCTTGTAACTCATCTTTTCTGTTGAAATTTAATATTTTAAACTTCAAACTATGATTTCAAGGGGTTATACCTTGAATATTATAATAAAAAATACATCATTATTCACGAATGAACTAGTAGAATCCAACTGTCTACTTATTTTTAAGTTTGGACCACTTTCACAACAAAGTGGTCAACAGCTCTATTGATTTTAATCAATAATTCCTTACAGGTTTTAACCTTGTTTATAGCTTGTGAAAGAAACTTTATATCTCCATTCCTACAGTAATTTCGTGATTACTTCATTTTATGTTCATCACTCTATCATGCATAATTCAAGAGATATTAGCTAAAATCCTTGAATATATGTGTTGACCAAAAAAGTGCATATATTCAGGTTGATTCCTTAAGTATTGGTTTTGAAGCTTAGCTTATTAATTGTTTTATGTGTGGATTTTTATGGAGAATCTAATGGTATCATTTAACTTACATGTTGTTCCATTGGTCTTTGAAATAAATAAGGATTTGTGTCTTTTATAAGGTATTATTACTTATAACTTATTAAATATTGACTTTACAGATATGCCATAAAAATGGTATATGTGTATTTCACCATGGGTAATACAATGGTGTATTTTATTTCACATGTTTATTCATTGGTTTTTAAGTTAAACCAAGTTTTATACCAATTTATGGTATTTTTGTAGTTTTAAGGTACTTATTTTTAATGTATAATTATATTAAATATTTCTTGTGACATTTTTGGGTATGTGGTCATATCTCAACGGTTCAAAATAATTGTTACTACCTATCCTGCTCTATATTCCTTATATTAAATATCAATAGTAACAAGATTTTATGGTGGCATGCCTCTGTACACCATGGAAAATCCACCAACATGACACAAAGTCAGTTGAACAATTGTTTCTGCAATGCCCACACACAGGGGATCTGCAGAAAGTTTATATTTTCACCCCCAGCCTATAATCGGCCAAATCACACTACTTATTCCAAAGGGAATTGTTGGGAAAGTGTGGGACAGGGGGGATCAGTCATCCACAACAGGGTGCATGTTCCATTTGCAGTTTCTTGCCATATTCAAGATAATTTTATTGGAATCTCATTGAATGGGAACATATATTTATCAAATTGCATAATGCAGTATCCATTTTAGTGGATTTTGTTTTGGTACTTGAGATTTCCAAGATTCAGAATAAAATGTAATAATTTATTCTTAGCAGGTGAAAAAAAACATCACCCACCAAGAACAAATTCAGTTGAAAATCATAATCAACACAGCACTCACTATTCCTTCTGTGTCATTGCATTTTCCAGTGCAAACATTCCAATTAAAAAATTAGGAAAGTATTTTACAAGGGAAATTGTGGAAAAATGTTGGGGGAACAAGAAAAGTAGGAGTTTCTCAGTTATCTTCAAGGTATATATATATATATCCACAAGAAGGAATTCATGTGGCACCCTCATTGGGCACAATGAAGCAAAATTGGCTTTACTTGGTTCAGGTGGAGCTGATTTCAGTTGGTCTCCAAGAGGGAAGCCACATATGTGTTCTGAGTAAATCTCATTTGGCATTAGGCACCACTTATTAATTGGTTCCATTCGGAATCCAAAAGGGCTTACTTCAAATGGTATTCAGAAGTATCTGATATGTTTCCTGCTTAAACACCAAAGGATCCCCAACCACTTGAGAATATGGCACATCCCAAAAGATAAATGGGGCCAAAACCATCTGAGGGAATAAAGTTTTTCCCTCCAGTCAACCAACGGCATAAATATAAATTCCAGTATCAACAAATTTAACCATAAGTGAATTTTAAAGAATTGTGGATTTCACTAGAATCAAACACATTCAATTTGGCCACATTCCTGTTTTCTCTTTGACCAGATTATTCATTTCCCTTGTTGAATTCAGACCATTCCCACAAGTTAGTGAAGCTGAGGTCAATTGATGGGATGAATTATCACGATTTTTATTTTGTGAAAGGAATTTCACAGACCTAATATCAACCAATGGGGAATTACTCAATGTAGCTATGTTTTCTATTGTGTGGTTCAAATGCAGAAAGAAGAAAAAAATGGTATTTATAGAAGTCTTGGGAAAATTGAAGACAAAAAAGAAGAATGGGGGAACCAAGGTGAAAATCTGAGCTTGGTGGGTTTCATTCTAGGTCAATCCTTATGATATGTTGGGGATAAATTATTTCAACATTTTTGAGAATACTAAAAGTCATTAGGGGTCCTCTTTTTGATCAAACAAACTATGAATCCAATATTTATACAAATCAGGGGGAGTTTGAGTTTCCTTCCAATCTCACTTTCACCATGAAGGGATTCAAAAATTAACCTAATTTTGATAACATGAATCATTCTATGCTTTGGTATGATGGTTCCAACCTGATAAGTGGACTTGTCAAATTCAAATTGATTCCTCAAAGCTTTTTACTGGGGGGAAATTTCTTTTCCCAATGAGCATTTTTGCGTTTATCTATCCAAATTTCATGGGCCCATTCAGGTAGTGGAGGCAAGTATTACTTTCTTTCATTGTAATGATTCAGCACAGGAAAACAAAATTACAAACCTAGTCAGGATGTCTTCTCAATGCTCAAGGCAGTTGGAAAAAACCATGTGGAAAACAATCCAAGGCTATTAAGAAATTCACAAGGGAGGTGGCTATCAGATAAGGGATCATAATTGTCAGCCTGCAACTCAAAATCAGAGCACAAGCATGAAAGCCAAATACCATAAACCAATGGTAAAGATAAGACACCACAAAAAAATGGCGCTGAGAAAGGTATCAAAGGAAAGAGGAAACTCACATCCTTCCAAATATACAAGTCTCATCATCATGAGACAAAGCATAACAAAGGCATTTCTGATCAAAGTTGTTGCTGAGCCTAAACCTTAATTTTCACCTCCCATCGAAAATACAGAGGAAGAGGCTTAACCCCAGAAAATGGGTATTCAAATTGAAGCTCTAAGTCAGGGCTAGTCAATTGTACTATCCAAATTTAGCTAACACCAAAAGTACAGAGGTTATGGCCAAAATAAGTTCAAATAGGGGTTAATAAAATATTCACCTCTCATCTAACTTCTACAGGTTTGGTGTGAAATACTTAAAGTGGGGTCCTTTTGGAAAGAGGACAATCAGGGATATCTGATGGTTACTTTCATTTCCCCATATCTCATCTAGAACAAAAGTTATTTAGCAAACAAGCTCCATACAGATATTGAGAAAATCATATATCTGAATAACAAAGCTTGTACATGGCATACCTTTGCCATATTTAATGTCACCTATACCAAATTAGGTACAATTGTTTATATCTCATCCAGGGCTACACAATGAACCAACATTGAGCTCAATATCTCAGAATTTGACAACGCTATAGCAGGTTTTAGGTTAAAATCCCACAATTGAGCCAATACACCTCTTCTGTGGGATAATATCCCATAACCATGATTATGAAGTGTCAAATAGACAACAAAGCATTTTTATAATTCAACACCTCATAGTTCATTCAATACTGGGGTCCCATACAGGCTCTATAAAGCATTCTACATGCCATACACGTCAGAAGAGGGCTGTGTGGTCCCCAAACAAAACTTCTCACCCTGTATTGGTGAAAACTGCCCAGATGTGGTTTCAAAACCACATCTGAGCCCAATAATGTGTATACAGACTTTGTAGAAACCACAATCCAGTAATACAAAGTGAAAGCCCTTCTCACCACCTCTACGTGGATAGTCTAGAGGCTCATTGCACCCCATTTGAGGATAAAAGGAGGCCTTTTCTCCACCAGAAATGGTTTACTCATCCTTCTCTTGAATTCCTATTAAGTACATCTGTCCAAAACAGCTATAACCTTTGAAATAACCATGTATAATTATGACTTTAATTATTGTAGTCTCTTATTATAATAAACCAATTGATGAAAGATGCACCCAGGGCTTTCAACAGCACTCACTACCACTATTTCTAAATAGAAAAGCCCTTAAAACTTCATTTTTAAACCCTTATTATCATCTTCAGACCTTTTTTAAATTAATTTCACCGTGTCACAGTCATAGTTAAAGTTGTAAAAAGTCTTATTATAGCTTCATCATAGACTCAGCCTGACAATAATAAGCTCCCCTCCTAATTGAGATAATGAAAGGATTTGGATGGAGGTAGGGTATAGAGAGTGATTGGAGAATAAGTGTGTTATGACTTAATATACTCCAGGATAGAGTTTACTCCAGGATTGGATGGTGAGGAATCGGGGATGTACAGTAGCTCAATTGAAAACAAGTAGAAATGGCTCATGTATGGGGTAATGCCACTTTACATATATTTTTTGTATACCTAGGTTATAAACAAACTTCTCTCCCAACATACAATGTGGCATAGAAATGCCATGGGGCTTTGTGTTTGTATACATGTACAGTATTCATGTGCTTCACAAGCAAATTCTCCAAATTCTCAATTTACCTGCATGTCACACACAACAACTGCCACATTTACCTTATACCTGCTGTGGTATTCCATACCTTTTGGACCAGTTTCAAGTGATTTAAAAATTAAAATTTGGGAAAATCAAGTTCTCAATAACTAATTCAGGAAGTCACCACTCAAAGGACATTATTAAAATCACAAAAACACAGTAATAACAGCACTAGTATGGAGGAGAGGAAGAATTTATCATTCAGAATAAAAAATAACCAACATATTTCTATAATTAAATGAATAATAGAGGAATAAAATATTATGGAGTTATACAAAAAATCTTACATATAAGACTTACAGAATCAGCAATATAGGCTTGACACATACAGCAAACTCAAACATTACATTGAAAAAGTAAAACTGTAGCATTATATCCACCCTAAATCCATCAGGAAGATTATATTGCTAAGAAAAACAATAATAAAAATACAGTTCATGTAACACAAGGATCATCTGACAGTATCAAATTCAGCTCAGTACATGAACAATCTATTAAGAGAACTTAAAAATATACTAAACTCAGAGCTACACAGCAATTAAAGTGATCATATCTTACAACCTACAAGCTATCCCCAAATTACACAGCCTCAGGCTCATTAAAATCAGCTCAATCAAATTTCAACTAGCTGCATGCAAGGAAAATAAACTAAACTGTAAGTTACACAGAAATTACAGTAATAAAGAATTAAAACTCAGGAAGATATCCCCACATTATACAGCATGATCACCTGGGATTAAATAAATCTTACAAATAAATTATGCAAGGGCTCATTCACATGACACTATATTCATCCACTTAATCACCAGAATTAATTCCTCAAGTCTGTGCAAGCTGACTCAATCAGTGTAAAGTAGAAGTCAACTGGTATTTTCTCGAAATCCCCACCAAGCAAAACATCTCAATCATCATTTTTGCAAACCAAATGTTGAAAATATATCAATAATATGACACCATTCTCAATCTTACTGACCAGAATTGATTCCTCAAATCTGTGAAAGCTTACTAATGTGGTGTAACAGATAGTTTATCTGACTTTTGTTACAAAAATCCACACCAGAAAAATTATCTCAAGGGCAAGAATGAAGCTTTACATGGAGAGCCCATGGGTACTTCTCACAAAATAAGAGGAGGCCTCTCTCTCTCATTTTCTCCTTTTTCCTCATGCAAATAATTATATACCAAGAAGGAGAATAATTATTCATCCCTTACTAGTAGGTTAATCTAGAAGTTATTATCATTACATTACACTAATAGTGATTTATAAGTAGCTGTAGTTAACAGTAGGTCTGCCTATATTATTGTGAGCCTTAGAGGTAATTTCATATACCCAAAAGACCACAAATTCAAAATTAATATATAAATATAAATAAAATAAATTTATTTATATTATTAAAATAAAAATAAAAATATAAATATAAAATTCACTGCCTGCATTATTCCATCACCAAGGTCCATGTGATGTCACATCACAAAATGTTGGTTCATTTTAAATCAAATGTCTGTGTTTATCTATTCCCCTTGTGATTTTTAATCAGCCTATATAGATGTGATGGAATAATTTCTATCACATAAACAGTGGAATGGTTCATTTTACTTGAACCTCAGGTTTTTGATGTAAAATCAACCAGAGGTTTATGTAAAATAAACCATTTGTTGATGTAAAATCCACCATACGTTGATGTAAAATAAACCATAGGATGATGTAAAATTAACCATAGGTTGATGTAAAATCAACCATAGTTTGATGTAAAATCAACCATAGGTTGATGTAAAATCAACCATAGTTTGATGTAAAATCAACCATAGGTTGATTTAAAATAAACCATAGGTTGATGTAAAATCAACCATAGGTTGATGCAAAATCAACCATAGGTCGATGTAAAATAAACCATAGGTCGATGTAAAATAAACCATAGGTTGAAGTAAAATCAGGAATCATTTCCACATGATTAGGAATCAATTTCACCTGATGAGGAGTCAATTACAAATGATGAGGCATTGATTCCACATGATTGGGAATTGATTACACATGATTAGAAATTGATTCCACATGGTGAGAAAGTGATTTCAAATGATCATAAATTGATCCCAAATGATGAGAAATTGATTTCACATGATGAGGAATTGATTCCACATGATGGGGTATTCATTTCACATGATGAGGAGTTGATTCCACATGATGAGGAGTTGATTCCAAATGATGTGGAATAAATTACACATGATGAGGAATTGATTTCACATGATGAGGAATTTATTTCACATGATGAGTAGTTGATTCCACATGATTACATCAACCTATGGTTGATTTTACATCAACCTATGGTTGATTTTACATCAACCTATGGTTGATTTTACATCAACCTATGGTTGATTTTACATCAACCTATGGTTGATTTTACATCAACCTATGGTTGATTTTACATCAACCTATGGTTGATTTTACATCAACCTATGGTTGATTTTACATCAACCTATGGTTGATTTTACATCAACCTATGGTTGATTTTACATCAACCTATGGTTGATTTTACATCAACCTATGGTTGATTTTACATAAACCTATGGTTTATTTTACATAAACCTATGGTTGACTTTACATAAACTTATGGTTGACTTTACATAAACCTATGGTTGATTTTACATCAACCTCTGGTTGATTTTACATCAACAACCTGAGGTTTATGTAAAATGAACCATTCCACTGTTTATGTAATAGAAATTATTCCATCACATCTATATAGGCTGATTGAAAATCACATGGGGAATAGATAAACACAGACATGTGATTTAAAATGAACCAAAATTTTGTGATGTGACATCACATGGACCTTGGTGATGGAATAATGCAGGCATTGATTATATTCAAAATAAAAAAAATTAATTACAATTTAAAAATAAAATTACATCAAATTTTGGAATTATAAAATTACATTTATACTTGAAAAAATTAAGTAAAAATGAAATTTTAACAAAATTGTGAAAAGATAAATAAATTTGGAAAAAAGTTAAATAAAAATTACTATAACTTTTTATCCAATAAATAAACATATAAAAATTATTTTACCATTGGATTCCTCATAAAAAATCAGGTGGAGTCACCTCTGAGTGAAATTCTTGTAACTCAACTCTAAATAAGCTTGAATTAAGTTTTTAGTATTTTCAATACAAAAGTTGAAAATCCTCAAAACTTTAATTTAATTCACACCACATGTGGTGTTAACCATCAATTTTTGTGTTAAAATTGAGGTATTGTGTTTAGTTTAGAAGTTATGAGGAATTGAAGTATTTTCAATTGAATTCAATTGAAATGTCAAAATGTGCACGCGTATTACATAAGTGAGCTTTGATTTACATATGAGGTATCAATTATTACTGTATTGTACTGTACAATTCAATTGAATTACATATGTCAATTATAAGTATAATACATGATGAGGAATTAAAGGAAAAATAAATTGGAAAGATTAAATTTGGGGGGGAAAAGGAACTCCAGCCCTAAGGGGGAGCTAGACCCCCAAAATCCTTGCTGACAGGCGTGGGATGTCAAAATTCATGCAAAAGTTCATCACTTTTCTCCTGGAATTGAGTTACAGGGTCTGTGGACTCAATTGATGATGAGGTTTTGATACCAACTGGGGTAGTTTTAGCTGTTGCCAAGAGGGTAAATTTACGATTAAGATAGAACAATCATAGTAAAACCAGTTTTAATTGGTTTCTACGCCTCTTACACACATCCTGACGTGTTTTGAAGGCTCTAGGCCAGGTATTGCTATAGTAATGGCTGATTTAAGGGTCTAAAATGGCTAAAACTGGCTTAAACCAGCCTTTTTTGGTCTAAACCAGGGTTCAATGATGCCATAATTGGCTTTTCTGTTGCAAGACTGTTTTTCATTACTGACAAGAGTAAATCTTACTTTTGAAGTAAGAGAATTGATGGCTATAAAAGAATGTCTTCTTTGCCCCACTTTTCTCTTCATGTTAGAATCTTTTCCTTTTATAATTAGTTTAAACATTGTTAAACCAATCAATAAGAGATTCCAACCACCTTTATTAAATCATTTTGAACCTTTCGACCACTTGAAAAAATCATTATAATCACTGTTTGTAACTCTTATAATCATTTTTACCCCTGAACTACCCCAAAAGTGAATTAAAGCATCTTTCATCACTGTAAACGTTGTCACTTTGTTTCCAAACTCACTCTGGTCACTTTTGGGCATGTTTTCTCTTTAATATTCTTTTTATAGACTTTTCTCTTTAATTAATTGCTTGCAGTTCTTTGCTCAATTAATTCCAATTGAAATTGCTCTTGAAGAAATTTCTTTTGTAGCCTTAAATATCTCTTGTAGAGTATTTTTGGATAAACATTTATTGTTGGTAAAACAATAAATCTTCATAATATTATTGTTTTATACTAATAAATTTATAAACAATAAATTTGGTGTGTTTTCTCTTAAAAATAATATCTCTTACTATTTTGAATTGAATTTTACCTTATACAAATTTTGAGGACAGGAAAAGTACTTGATTATTAATCAAAGTTTCATATCCACACCTTACATTTGGGGGCCCAGCCGTGATATTTTACCTGTGACATATTTTTTACTCTTTTTAAATTTTTTTTTCTTATATTGAAAAATATAAAAACATACAAAAAATACTTATAATTCAAAAAAATCCATAAAAAATAATTTTTTTTCATATTATAAGTGAGGCTTATATTTTTATTTCTTTTTTTAAATATCCTTTTTTTACTTAATTGATTGGTTTTTTCATTAATTTTAGTGTCTGACAACGTGGTAAGACAAGAAAACATTGAAACAGCCTCAACAGTCACCAGCATTATTCCTGCCAGTACTATTAATTCAGACCATAATAGTACTGTTATTGTGACTCAAAATAACCAACCTGAACCAATATCTTCTGAATTGATTAACTTGGACATAAGTAATACCCTTCAGAAAGCTAAGAATTTGGCCAATAGTGAGTTTTTTGATGTAAAAATACTATTTTAAGCCTTTTTAACCATAATTATGCCTTCAACCAGGTCAGGAGCCAGCTATAACCCCTCAAGAAGCTCGCAAAAAGGTAATAGACGTGATTATGGCAGAGGCCAATCAGGTACAGAAGGAAAAGGGTCAGCTGATGACTTTCAAACAACTAAATTGGGTCATTCTGAAGCTGATAATACCATTTTACCTTCAAAAAGAGCTGACACCGCCACAACAAGCCTCTGTGGACATATACAAAGCCAGTCACAGTGCATACAACAATGCACTTCAATTCAAGGAGTACCAGATCCTTGCAGACCTGTGGAAGAATTGCATGAATTCTTACCTAACTGTGAGAAAATTCCTAGGCCATCCCAACACTTGCAAATTGCTCAATGGATGGCATCCATTGATGGAGAAGAAAAACATGATGCTTTTGACACTAGAATGGAGGAAAAGCAACCCTCCACCACCAAAGCAAGTGCCAAAAACAGCCCCAGTGGCCAGCAGCAGAAATTCCAACATGAAAAAGCAGCCACAAGTTCCAAACAAGGGCAAAGGGAAGGCACCAGCCCCAAAGCCTTACAGCCAAGGATACAGAATTCCAAAGATTCAGAAGGATGCCATGGAAAATGTATTTCAGATGGCCAGAACCATGATGGAATTACAGAAGAAGGAGGAAGCCAGATTAAGATTCCAGAAATGATTTCTGATATATTTGATTCCATCCCAGAATTGTATGATGCTATAAATGATGTGAAAAAACATCTTTCTGATAAAAATGAAACCATTTGTAGAAACATTGAAACAAACAACCTGAGTCTGTCCCAACTTAATGAAACACTTATGTGTTTTGAAAAAGTTTTAAGAACAATTAAAATTTCCAATAATGATAATTCTTCTAACAATAAAATAGATGAACAATCTGCCATTATTAAAGAATTAACAGATAAATATTCTAAATTCAATATTGATGACATAATTGAAACAAGAGTTGAAAAAGCCATAAATATTATCAAAACAGATAACAATAAAGTCCTTGATGACATTTCAAATTCATTTACTGAAGTAAAGACATATACCATTGCCTTGAAAAAAAAATTTGATGCTTCACAAGAAGAAGTATCAAAACTATCAATGAAATTGAATCAAGTCACTTCTGATAATACAAGACAGACAGAGTTATGGCAAGAACTGACACATAAAGAAGACATGTATAAAATTGAAGTAATAAATTTAATACAAGGCTTCCAACATGAATACAGAAATTCCCAAAGGTGTAGCAACAGTAAAATGAATGATATTGAACAAATACTGAACACCTTACCAAGAATGTCTACACCTCTGAATCAAAATGAGGGCACAAGAATTCCAAGTCCACAAGTATTGGATCCTGATAATTCACAGTTAAAAAATGAATTATCCACTCCTTTTCATAACTTGGAACCATCAATGGGTCAAGCACTCTTGAAAGAAGTTCCAAAACTTAAATAATGGCCTCACTTCAGTGGTGAAGGAGAGTATGACCATATGGAGTTCATTAGAGGTATTGACATGATCAAATAGGATTTTGAATTACCAGAAAGATTGGTAATAGCCATATTTAACACCTTGTTTACCAGATCAGCTCACAGATGGTACATAAAAATAAGACAAGCACATGGACACCAGAGTTGGAATTGGTGGAAAACCCAAATCATTAACAAATGGGAAAATGATGCTTGGAGGCTTAAAGTTGAAACAGCCTTTGAATCTCCCAAATTTAATTCTGATAAAGACAAAGCTTTACCATGGTTTTGCCAACAAAAAGACAGATTAACAGCATTATATCCAGACATGTCAGAGTTTATGATCCATAGAAAGATTCTGAGACAATGTGGAGGTGACTTAGAGCATGCTGTCAAAAGCAGGACTACTGAACAATCTTCAGAAGAAGAAATTATCAATATATTAGAGGAAGTAACCACCAGAACCAAAATTGGTTCTAGTAGGGTGAATCTCAAAACAAGGTTTAATACACCTTGGAAAGGTTCTGTGGACAAAAACCTCAAAGAAAATTCTAGTAATATTAAGTATAAATCTGCAGATACAGTCAGAAAGTGCCATATTTGCCAAAGCACCACCCATTTAGCCAATACATGTCCAAAAAGGGGGAAAATCAATGAAATTGACAATGAAAAGGAACCTGATGTTGAAGAAGATGACATAATTGAGGACAACTCAGATGATAAGTCATCAATATTTTCTGAATCTTCAAAAGATATAGAAAATATCAATGCAACTTTTGAAATCATGGAATCTTATTCCCACTTACCACAATTAAGCAATGGTCAACTTGATTTATCCAAAGTTCAAGATGCACAACTTATGAGAACAAAACCAAACAGGGGAAAGGGTTATACAGCTTGTAACTCCTGTATAACAGAAGTGGTGACTGACAAAAAGCCCACCAAACTTTTGCTTGACCCAGGAGCCTTCTGCTCTTGTGTTGGAAAATCTTTTCTTAATACTTGTGTACAAAACTTTGAAGACAAATTGTTACCAATTGATGGTATAAAATTCAACAGTGCAAGTAATCCAATGAAAGAATTAGGAATATTTGAGACCAATTTCATATTTGCACACATAAGTGGGAATTTAAGAATCACAGTTGAAATTGGGAAATGATTATTTAATCATGTATGGGATAGATTTACATAATAACAAAGACAGATACTTTACTATTGGAGACAATAAGCACCAAAAAATTGCCTTTTTACCATTTAAAAGACAAATTACAGTAAACAAAGTATCACCAGTCAACTTAGAGTTAGAGAAATTCAAATCTGAACAGTTAAATGAGGCTGAAATAAGCCTTCATCTGACTGATAAACAAGAAAATGAACTTTCTTCCCTTTTATATGACCACAGAGGAGCATTTGCTTCAGACAAGGAACCTCTAGAAGCAATCATTGGTCATGAAGTTGACATAATTCTTAACATTGAGAGACCTTATTCACCACTCTTAAGAAGACCTGCGTATCCAGCAAGTCCAAAATCAAGAGAAGCTCTAGAAATTCATATCAAAGAACTTCTGGACCTTGGTGTAATAAGAAAAGTAGGCCACAATGAAGAAGTAGAAATAACTACACCAGTAATAGTGGCATGGCATAATGGAAAATCCAGAATGGTTGGGGACTTTAGATCTCTGAACACTTACACTGTTCCAGACAGATACCCAATACCAAGAATCCAAATTGCCCTTACTCAAATATCTCAAGCAGTGTATATAACCACTATGGATGCCCTTAAAGGATTCCATCAAAATGTGGTGACAACAAGAGCAAGAAACACTTGAGAATTATTGTTCATTGTGGAGTGTATGAATACTGGAGGATGCCCTTTGGTATCAAAAATGCACCTTCACACTTCCAAAGAACAATGAATGAAATCTTCCCTGAAGAACTCTCAGAGGGATGGTTAATCATTTACATTGATGACATTATTGTCTGTTCCAAGACTTGGGAAGAGCACATGTACAGATTGTCCAGAGTTTTGACAAAAATTTAATCAGTAAGCATGAAAATGTCCTTGATGAAATGTCATTTTGGATTTAAAGAACCTAAAGCACTAGGACATGTTTTATCTGGCTTGTCCCTTGGAATTGACAAAAACAAAGTTGCAGCAGTATTGCTAAAGCCCATGCCTCAGAATAAGAAGGAAATTCAGTCATTCTTAGGTTTTGCAGGATATTAAAGGCAACACATTAAAGATTTTGCATCCATAGCAAGACCACTTTATAAATTGTGTGACAAAGACACAGTATTTGAAATGACTGTTGACAGAGTCAAAGCTTTTGAGTCTCTAAGAGAAGCCTTGACCACTGCTCCCCTCTTACTGATGCCAGACTTTAAATTACCTTTCAAACTGTACATTGATGCATAAGGGGATGGACTGGGTGCTGCACTTCACCAAGCTCAGATCATAAATGATAAACCTGTAGAAGGACCCATATGTTTCATATCCAGGCAAATCAAACCAACCAAAGCCAGATATGGAGCAAGTCAAATGGAATTTTTATGTCTTGTCTGGGCCTTAAAAAAATTAAACTACTTCTTGGAGGGATGTGTTTTTGAGGTGATAACAGATTGTACAGCTTTCAAATCACTTTTAAACATGAAAACACCCAACAGGCATATGCTCAGATGGCAAATAGCCATACAAGAATACAGAGGAAATATGACTATTGTTCCTAAGGATGGTAACATTCATAAGAATGCAGATTGTCAGCCTGTGACTCAAAACCAGAGCACAAGCATGACAGCCAAAATACCATAAACCAATGGTATAGCAAAGATACAACCAAAACATGGAGCTGAGCCAAATCAGCTCAAAAGGTATCAAAGGAAAGAGGAAACTCATCTCTTTCTGAAAACATGAGTCCCATCACCATAGGACATGAAATAACAACGTTATTCCTGCTTAATGTTATTGCTGAGCATAAACCTTAATTTTCACCTCTCATCTAAAATCTAGAAGGAGAGGCTTCACCCCATCAAATGGGTATTCAAAATGAAGGTCTAAGCCAGGGATATCCAATGGTACCAGCCAAACTGAGCTAGCACCAATATTACTGGAGTTATGGTCAATTTCAGGCCAAATAAGGGTGAACAAAACATTCACCTCTCATCTAGCTTCAACAGTTTTGGTGTGGGATACTTGAAGTGGGGTCTTTTTTGAAAGAGCATAATCAGGGCTATCTAATGGTGCCATCCACTTCTTCATATCTCACCTATAACAAAAGTTATGAGGCAAACAAGCTCAATACAGCTTTTTGTCCAAACCACGCCTATGTACAAAAACCTTGTACATGGGATAACTTTGTCATATTTAATGAGAGCCATACCAGATTGGGTACCATTGTGTAGAGCCCATACAGGGCTATTCAATGAACCGACTTTGAGCATGATATCTCAAGAACTGACAGAGGTATGGCCATTTGAAGGTTATAATCCCACAGTATGGCCAGTACAACTGTATTATGACAGGATACAGTTGTACTCTGATTATGAGGTGTCAAATAGATGAAGAAGCATGTTAATACTTCAATACCTCATCAGTCAGTCAATACTGGGGTCCCATACAGTTTCTGTACAGCATTCTACGCGTCATACACGTCAGAATCAGGCTGTGAGGTCCCCAGATGAAAATTTTCACCCTGTGTCAGGATGAAACTATGAAAGAGTGGTAATGTAGGCTATTTACAACTCAAACTATGTTTGTGACATGGTAAAAATGCTTTAAGAAGGTTTTGAGATGATTAAGAATAAATTTAAAGGGCTTTACTATAGTGGTTATAGTGGTGGTGAGCGCTGTTGAAAGCCCTGGGTGCAGCTTTATCTGTTGGGTTACAATAATAAAAGACTACAATAATTAAGATTTATAATCATACCTGATTATTAACCAAGAGTAAAGCTGTTTTTGACAGTTTACTACGTAGGTTATTCAAGAGCAGGATGAGGAAAGGCTTTTGACTGTGAAAAACCCTCCTTTTATCCTGAAATTGAGGTGGAAAGGCTACTAGACCTTTCCACGTAGAGGAAGTGAAGATTTTTCACTCTCTATGACAGGCTTGTGGTTTGCAAACAACCTGTATACCCTGTATTGGGCTCAGATGTGGTTTTTAAACCACATCTGGGCAGTTTTCACCAATACAGGGTGAAACTTTTCATCTGGGGACCTCACAGCCTGATTCTGACGTGTATGACGCGTAGAATGCTGTACAGAAACTGTATGGGACCCCAGTATAGACTGACATATGAGATATTGAAGTAAAAACATGCTTCTTCGTCTATTTGACACCTCATATTCATGGTTATGGGATATTATCCCATGGTAAGGCTGTATATGACAGCAGGTGGGATTTTGACCTTAAAGTGGTCATAACTCTGTCAGTTTTTGAGATATCAAGCTCAACATTGGTTCATTGAATAGCTCTGTATGAGCTCTACACAACGGTACCCAACTTGACATGGTTATCATTAAATATGACAAAGTTATCCTATGTACAAGTATTTTTGTACATTGGCGTGGTCTGGGCAAAAGCTGTATTATGCTTGTTTGGCCAATAACTTCTGTTGTAGTTGATCTATGAAGAAATGGATGGGACCATCAGATAGCCCTGATTGTGCTCTTTCCAAAAAGACCCCACTTTAAGTATCTCTCACTAAAACTGTAAAAGCTAGATGAGAGGTGAATGTTTTGTTCACCCTTATTTGGTCTGAATTTGACCATAACTCAAGTAATACTGGTGCTAGCTCAGTTTGGCTAGCACCATTAGATAGCCCTGGCTTAGAGCTTCATTTTGAATACCCATTTGATGGGGTTAAGCCTCTCCTTCTAGATTTTAGATGAGAGGTGAAAATTAAGGTTTATGCTCAGCAATAACTTTGAGCAGGAATAACTTTGTTATTTCTTGTCCTATGGTGATGGGACTTATATTTTCAGAAAGAGGTGAGTTTCCTCTTTCGTTTGATACCTTTTGAGCTAATTTGGCTCAGCTCCATTTTTTGGTGGTATCTTGGCTATACCATTGGTTTATGGTATTTTGGCTGTCATGCTTGTGCTCTGGTTTTGAGTCACAGGCTGACATACCCTCCCTCTAAAAAAGGCTCATCATTGATGAGACTGTTCAGTCCTCCTAGAGGCTCTGAATCTCCTTAAATGGAGGTTCCCATCTGGTATGGCATCTTCTGCCAACCATTTGTCTTTATCTGCTGTCTGGTTCTTGAATCTGGCTAGATATTGTCTCTGATCCTTCCCATTAAGTCTGATTTTTCTGGCCCTGATGATTTTGCTCACAGGTCCAGGAGAGTCTTCTACTTCCACTATTTATGGTGGAGTGATTTTTTTCTTCCTGGAGGGGAATTTACTCTCCTCTGTTTGGAAGTATGGTTTGACCAGGCTCACTGGAAAGACTGGGTGTTTCCTAGAAAACTCCTCTGTGAGCTTGACCTCTACTGCATTCTTCCCTATCAACTTAATGATAGTGAAGGGCCCTACAAATGAGTCTCTCATTTTCTTGGGTCCTTTGAGATTGTTAAAGTTCAGTGTAGACACTAACACCTGGTCCCCTTCCTTGAAGTCAGGTTCCATATGTGATTTGTCCCACCTTTGCTTGTTATACTCTTTGGCCTCAGCTATGCATTTGGCAGCAGTATCACAGGCTTTCTTCCACATATCATGGAAGTCTTTGGCTGTGCGGTGGATGGTCAGAAGATTTCTCTTCAAGTGATCCACAGGTAACAGGGGATTCCACCCTTTCTCTACCAGTGCAGGTGTTCTTCCTGTGGTGGAGTGCTGGCTTGTATTATAAGCCAGTTGGACTGCTGGTAAGAGGGTGACCCAATCATGGGTGTATCCCTCATGGTCCTTGTATTCCATGCCATAGGCACAGAACCTCCTGAGGATGTCCTCCATTGTTTGGATCATCCTCTCAGCTAGGCCATCTGTTTGTGGATGGTAAGCTGTGGAAAAAGCAAGCTTGGTGCCAAGCATGTCATATAAATTGGTCCAAAATTCAGATGTGAATTTTGGGTCCCTGTCACTGATTATGATCTTAGGGACTCCACAGGTGGATATGATGTTATTCCAAAATAACAGAGCAGTGTCCATGGCTGTGTCCTCTTTATGGCATGGTAGACATCTCATTCTCTTTCTGAACCTATCAACTATGATTAAGCAGGCATTGTAGTTTTATTTGCCTCCTGGGACAAGTCCTGTGACCCAGTCCATGTTAATGGTTTCCCATGGGTGTTTGGGTTCCTCTATCTGTTGAAGCAACCCATATTTCTTCCCATGTTTTCTATTTGCCTTTTGGCATCTTTCACAAGTGTTGATGTATTCACCCAACTCTTGCTCCCACTTGGGCCACCAAGCTGTGCTTGCTACCCTCTCTTTAGTCCTGTCCTCACTCATGTGTCCCATATAGGGGCAGTCATGGCATTCCTGCAGGATCAAAGAGATGTGGTCTCTGTCTATCACTGTGAGTTCACTGGTGTGCTTTTCTCTGTGATAAGTCAGGCCATCTATAAGGAAGAATTTATTGCCCTTATAGGCCCTCAACCAGGGTTCCTCCAGCTGGGTTTCCAGTTCTGGGCTCCTGTATTCTTGTTGAAGGAGTTGGAGTAGTATGCTACACTGTTTGTGTTTAGCATAAGATTTCAGTACTGCATTGAAAAATTCATTGTGCAGTTCTGAGGAACTTATTCCCAGTATGGGGGTTTCTGTCCCTTCTGAATCAGTGTTTCCACTGTCAAGGGTACCACTCCTTGGTGCCCATTCAGAGAATCTGAAGTTCTTCTTCCTATTTATTTCCATAAAATGGATAGGAATTTTTGCAGCAACTTCAGGGTCATAAGCTGGATTACTTTTTACATTGTCCAGTGGCCATCTGCTAAGGCCATCTGCATTGGTATGACTTTTACCTTCCTTTTATATGATGGTCATGTTCCCTCTATACTCCTGGATGGCTATTTGCCATCTCAGCATGTGTCTATTAGTAGTCTTCATGTTGAGTAAAGACTTCAAGGCTGTGCAGTCTGTGTAGACTTCAAAGACTGCACCCTCCAAATAATAATGGAGTTTCTCTAGAGCCCAGACTAGACATAGACATTCTGTCTGGGTGGCCCCATACCTGGCTTCTGAATCTTTCAGCTGCCTGGCGATGTAGCATATTACACCTTCTCTTGGTTCACCATCCACAATTTGTCTTTGGTGAAGGGCTGCTCCCAAGCCTTGGCTGCATGCTGCATCTATATATAACTTGAATGGTAGTTCAAAGTCAGGTAAGATGAGCACAGGTGCATTTGTGAGTTCACATTTGATCCTCTCATATGCATCCCTCCTTTCCTTGGTTATTTCAAAAACTACATCCTTTGAGCATAACTTGTATAAACTACTAGTTATGTGGGAAACGTTTTTGATGTGGTTTCTATATTAGCTAGCAAATCCAAGGAAATATTGCATCTCTTTGATGTTATTTGGTACTGGCTTTTGCAGTACTGCTGCTACTTTGTTCTGGTCAATTGCCAGACTAAGGCCTGAGACTTTGTGTCCTAGAGCTAGTAGCTCTTGTTGGCCAAAATTACACTTTTTAAGTGAAATTTTCAGATTGATGGGTGTACATTTACTTAGCACTCTGTCTATGTATTGTACATGGTCTTCCCATGTCTCTGAGTATATAATGATATCATCTATATATACTACCATCCAGCCTTCCATTATCTCTTCTTGAAATATGGTGTCCATCATCCTTTGGAAGTGGGCTGGTGCATTCTTGATGCCAAATGGCATCCTGGTGTACTCATATATGCCCATATGGCATATTATTCTGAGCAACTTCATGGAGTTTGGTTTAACTCCATTTTGGTGGAAGCCTTTCATACAATCCATATTGGTTATGTATTCGGCTTTGGCCAGCTTATCCAAGGCATGAGGTGTCCTTGGTATAGGGTACCTGTCTGCTTTTGTGTAGTTATTCAGGGCTCTGAAGTCTCCACACAATCTAGACTTGCCATCATGCCAGGTGATCAGGACAGGAGTGGTGATTTCCACTATTTCATTATGTCCAATCTTCCTGATGACATCCATGTCCAGGAGTTCATTGATGTGTTTTTCATTTCTTTCCTGGTTTGCAGACTTGCTGGATAAGGAGGTCTCCTCAGCATGGGTGGATAAGGTCTTTCCACATCCAGATATAGTTCGATATCATGGCCTTTAATCTTGCCTAGTGGTTCTTCCCCAATGGCAAATGCTAGTCTGTTCTTCCTTGGCATCTTCAGTATACTTAGTTTTTGTTTACTGGTGAGGGAAGTGCTAAACTGTCCCTCCTTGAATTCCTTCAAGAGTTCTTCTAGTGGATCCTGTGAAGATATGTGGTATATATCAAGTGAAAATTTCTTTTCCTTGTTGGTACCAATGGTAATGTGCCTGTTTTTACTGTTGTAAATATCTATGCCATATATCCTCTGGTAATCTGTTCCCAGTAAAAACCCTTGGATGTGGGCATCTTCAAGCACTACAAACTCTGGGTTGAGTCTGATATTACCCTTTCTGTGGGGTATAATTATCTCTTTGATAATTGTCCCAATGGAAGTCATCTTCCCTGATGCACTTTTGAAGTTCTTTGCCTTAGTGGGCAAGAGCTGTTTTTCCCAGTGTGGGAAGTAGTTATCCAGATAATTTCTGGCCACTATGGAGCAATGTGCTCCACTGTCAATGATCAGTGGGTGCTGAGCATTGTCAATACATACAGTCATTTTAGTGGCTGTTCCATGTATATATGACATTCCTTTGGTTGGTGTAACCAGGAATGTTTGTGCATCTTGTGTGTGTTTGCACAAGTTCTTGTTGGCAGTGTCCTGTGGCATGCCTGCTTCCAACTGTATATCCTGGATTTCCAATGGGGTTTCCTCTTGGTATTCCACTAGAAATTCCTCTCTTGGGTCTTGATCATCATCAGATGGTTCTCTGATGGCATCTCCCATAGAGTCTGATTCAGAATCCTCTGTTGGAGGTTCTTCCTCAGGGACTTTTTCTATAGCATAAACTTTTTTCTTTGCTTTTGGACAGTTGTTGGCATAGTGGTCTGTTGAAACACAATTGTGACAAGGATTCCTTTTCTTTGCCACTTCTGCCACTCTCTCTCTGGGTTTGTCTTTATACTCTACCCTGAAAGGTTGTTTCTCTTTGAAACCACTGCTCTTATATGGGTTGAATTTCCCTATATTTGTCCTCTTCCTTATGTCTTGTAAGGTGTTGGCTATATCATCTAGAGTGCAATTTTGGTTGCATCTGCATTTTACTGCATGCTCTAGTTCTCCTGGCAGTTGTGTCAGGAGTTTGTGATTCCTCATTTGGATGTTCATCTGAGGATCAATGGCTTTGAGTCTCTTAGACTGTCTAAGACACCACTCATATGGATCTTTGTCCACAGAGTACTTGTCATTTTCAAATGACATGGTCTTTTGCCATATCCAAGTTCCATTACTGTACTTTTGGATAATTTGACTCTTCCACCATGACCAGTTTCTTCTGCCATGGATTTCTTTCATTTCTGTGTACCATATACTTGCATGACCTTTAAATGCAGTATTGAATCTAGCAGTAATCCAGTAGTCTGGTATGCTTGGTACATCAATGAAGAGTCCATCAATATAATCTATGAGTTCCATATGATCATATTCTCCTGATCCAGAGAATTTGGGCCAGCTTGAGGCCTCAGGAAGCTGTTTCAAGGCTTCCTTCTCTGAATAAGACATGCCATCTCCATCCTGGTATTGTGATGGAGATCTTGCCTTATTCAACAACATGGCATCTGGTTTGATTTCATCTGGTTGATATGGATTCTCCATAGCTTGGCCTTGTGGTTGGGGCTTCAAGCTATGATATGCATTAAACAATTTGTTAATGTCTTGATCCAGACACTCCCTGTCCCTTGTGCTGTGGTGTTGTTCTTCAAAGACTTGGTTCAGTCTTTTGTTGGATTATTCAGAGGCTTTGCTCAGTTGAGCATATCCTTCTTGAAGATTCTTAACTATTTGTTCCAAGGAGGCTTGAGTTTGTCTCATCCTCTCTTGGCTAGCTTTAATTTCTGCAAATTTCTTTGCAGATTGTTCAGCATATTGGGACACTTGTAACCACAGTGTATCACTGTTGATGTTACTCTCAGATGTGACAATGTTATTTTCAGTCTGAGTGGGGGTAATGTTTCTATTACTAGGACTACTGATTCTAGAGTGGTTTACAACTACTTCTGGTTCTTTTGTACTTCTTTTACCAAATCTAACAGCTTCTGGATCATGGGGTCTGACTCTTTCCTCCTCTGGTTGAAGGAGGTTTTGTTCTTGCCCTTGTTCCCTTGTCTTCTCCTGGAAACTTCCTGGAATTGTGAAGAATGGTGAGTCTTGGACACTGATCTGCTGGTTTCTGAATGGTGTGAAGCCACTGGAGAGCTGATTTGGCCTGCTCCTTGTGAACCTGAAGGAATCTGAGTAGGCCCTGTCTGGGTTAACTGTTCTTCTATAGCTTGGATAGTGGCTTGATTCTCCCTTATCCTCTGTGCCCTTGCCTCCAAGAGTCTGTGCTGTCTGGTAGGATTCCAACCCTTGGTGATTACCATAAGGTCTTTGAAATCTATCTCTTTGAGACAGATCTTCTGGCAACTTGATCCCAGTTCTGCCCAGTGAGTTGCTAGGTTGAACCTCTTGTTGACCATGCTCCATTGAGATAAATCTTTGAGGAGTTGGTGGATCTGAAGAACTTGATCCATATCCTTCCAGTCCTCTGGTTTGAGGTTTCTGTTGAATTGGAGTGTGAATGGCAAGGTTGATATTATCTCCCTCATTGTTTTGCCATCCACCACTGTGTCTAGGGTGTCCTCTTTGAGGTCTTCTGGTTCTGGACAATCCTCCTCTATCCTCTGGCTGGTTCCTTTGAAAACCAAGGTCTCTGAGGTATGCAGGGGACATATCAGTGTTTGCAAGCAGTCAAAAACTTTATGTTCTTAGGGTATTTACCTTTGACTGTGCCTTGTACAAATTTATTGTCTGCTGACTTGGGCAGTTTGCCTTTGGAAGTTACAACTGGGTTAATAATTGTGATCTTTCCTGTACAAGTGGTTAAGGTTGGTTTACCTTGTATTGATGCAGAGTTTTGTGGTTTTCTACTTCTCTGAGTGGCTATTGGTGTCCACTTCTTGGCTGTGATGAGACCTTCACTGTGCCTCTTTCCTTTGCCCTTGCTGCCCTCTGGTTCTGAGGGTGTCACTGGTGTGTTGGCCTGTGACTGGGTCTCAAGTGGGATGTAATTTTCTTCCACTGAAATCAAGGCAGGAAAAGGGGGGCTTATGTCAGTTAAGACTTCTTAAAAAATGCTGGTTTTGCACGTCTAAGATTGGCCTCTGGGCTTGTATGTTACTACAATGTGCCCTGTATAATGACAGTGTAATTGAATCAACAACTCCACGTCAGAATTACAGCTTTTAGTACCCTGTCACACTGTTTGTGTGCCAGTATCCCACAGATACACTTGTGGTTTTCAAGTGTATTCTGTACAAGTGGCTTTGTATAAGTGTTATTGAGTTAACAATACACTTAACCACGCCTCAACTGATGGTTTTTCAGTCAAAGGTGTCCTTATTCAGTCAAGAATACAGGACTTATTGATGGCTTATGTGTTTTTATATACAAAACACGCCAATAATAGTTATATTCAGTGGGTATTAACCACGTGAATAATACTCTTAGAATATGAGTATATATATAAAAAAGGATGAATATATATAGAATATATATTTAAATACAGAAATTATGCCTAAAAAAAGATAAAACACTTATCAATAAGTCATAACAGAGAAAAGACTTACTTTATAAGGTCCAAAAAAGGTAAAAAACACGGCCAGGCCCCCAAAATGTCAGGATGAAACTATGAAAGAGTGGTAATGTAGGCTATTTACAACTCAAACTATGTTTGTGACACGGTAAAAATGCTTTAAGAAGGTTTTGAGATGATTAAGAATAAATTTAAAGGGCTTTACTATAGTGGTTATAGTGGTGGTGAGTGCTGTTGAAAGCCCTGGGTGCAGCTTTATCTGTTGGGTTACAATAATAAAAGACTACAATAATTAAAATTTATAATTATACCTGATTATTAACCAAGAGTAAAACTGTTTTTGACAGTTTACTACGTAGGTTATTCAAGAGCAGGATGAGGAAAGGCTTTTGACTGTGAAAAACCCTCCTTTTATCCTGAAATTGAGGTGGAAAGGCTACTAGACCTTTCCACGTAGAGGAAGTGAAGATTTTTCACTCTCTATGACAGGCTTGTGGTTTGCAAACAACCTGTATACCCTGTATTGGGCTCAGATGTGGTTTTGAAACCACATCTGGGTGGGTTTCACCAATACAGGGTGAAACTTTTCATCTGGGGACCTCACAGCCTGATTCTGACGTGTATGACGCGTAGAATGCTGTACAGAAACTGTATGGAACCCCAGGATTGACTGACATATGAGGTATTGAAGTAAAAACATGCTTCTTTGTCTATTTGACACCTCATATTCATGGTTATGGGATATTATCCCATGGTAAGGCTGTATATGACAGCAGGTGGGATTTTGACCTTAAAATGGTCATAACTCTGTCAGTTTTTGAGATATCAAGCTCAGAATTGGTTCATTGAATAGCTCTGTATGATCTCTACACAATGGTACCCAACTTGACATGGTTATCATTAAATATGACAAAGTTATCCTATGTACAAGTATTTTTGTACATTGGCGTGGTCTGGGCAAAAGCTGTATTATGCTTGTTTGGCCAATACCTTCTGTTGTAGTTGAGCTATGAGGAAATGGATGGCACCATCAGATAGCCCTGATTGTGCTCTTTCCAAAAAGACTCCACTTTAAGTATCTCACACTAAAACTGTAAAAGCTAGATGAGAGGTGAATGTTTTGTTCACCCTTATTTGGTCTGAATTTGACCATAACTCAAGTAATACTGGTGTTAGCTCAGTTTGGCTAGCACCATTAGATAGCCCTGGCTTAGAGCTTCATTTTGAATACCCATTTGATGGGGTTAAGCCTCTCCTTCTAGATTTTAGATGAGAGGTGAAAATTAAGGTTTATGCTCAGCAATAACTTTGAGCAGGAATAACTTTGTTATTTCTTGTCCTATGGTGATGGGACTTATATTTTCAGAAAGAGGTGAGTTTCCTCTTTCTTTTGATACCTTTTGAGCTAATTTGGCTCAGCTCCATGTTTTGGTGGTATCTTGGCTATACCATTGGTTTATGGTATTTTGGCTGTCATGCTTGTGCTCTGGTTTTGAGTCACAGGCTGACACCCTGTATTGGTGAAAACTGCCCAGATGTGGTTTAAAAACCACATCTGGGCCCAATACAGGGTATACAGACTGTTTGCAAACCACAAGTCAGTCCTAGAGAGTGAAAAATCTTCACTTCCTCTACGTGGAAAGGTCTAGCACCCTTTCCACCCCATTTCAGGATAAAAAGGAGGCTTTTCACAGCCAGAATTGCCTCCTCATCCTGCTCTTGAATACCCTACGTAGTAAACTGTCAAAAACAGCTTTACTCTTGGGTAATAAACAGGTATACTCTTAAATTAAAGTATTGTAGTCTTTATTATTGTAACCCAACAGGTAAAACTGCACCCAGGGCTTTCAACAGCACTCACCACCACTATATTCCTTATAGTAAAGCCCTTTTATTTTAATTAAATCCACTTTTAACCCTTATAAAACATTTTTAAACTATTTTCCACGTGTCACAGTCATAGTTCCAGTTGTAAATAGCTTTATTACCACTTCAACATAGACTCATCCTGACACAGATGGACTAAGCAGATGGCCATTACCAAATAATATTGATAATCCTGCTTATGTGCCAGAAGAAGCTTCACCACAAATTCCAATAGAAGGAATAAGTGTTACAGACTTGAACACCACCTTCTTTGAGGAAGTCAGACGTAGTTACATTCAAGACAAGAATTGTAGCATCTTATGCCAATTACTTAACAAAGACTGTAAAGACAACTCTCTAATACATTCCTTGGATGAATTATGGAGAAAATCTTATGATGAAGGAAGATTTCACCTACTGGATGGTATAATTTACCACAGAACCAAGCACACATGTGTCATGACAGTTGTAGACAGGTCATTAATCAATCTTGTACTGAAAGAATGCCATGATAGCCCCTTTTCAGGACATCTGTCTGAAGACAGAACAAGAGAGAAAGTAAAGACCTGCATATGGTGGCCAATGTGGCAGAAAGATGTTGCAGAGTATTGAAAAACCTGTGACAGATGCCAAAAGGCAAATAAATACACTGGCAAGAGACTTGGAAATATGATAAAAATCCAAGAACCAAGCAGACCTTGGGAAATTGTCCATATGGATTGGGTAACTGGCCTACCACCAGGAGGTGACAGAAGCTATAATGCTTGCCTAGTAATTGTGGACAGATTCAGTAAAACTCCAATCTTTTTACCATGTCACAAAGATGATACAGCCATGGCTACAGCTCTTCTGATATGGAATAGAGTAGTGTCATGGACTGGGATATTTACAAATATCATTAGTAATAGGGATCCCAAATTCACTTCAGCACTATGGACAAATCTTCACCAATTATTTGGCACTAAACTGTCTTTCTCTACAGCCTACCACCCACAAACTGATGGCCTGGCTGAAAGGATGATCCAAACCTTAGAGGACATGGTGAGAAGATTTTGTGCATATGGCCTTGAATTCAAAGATTGTGATGGACTTACCCTTGATTGGTGTACTCTGTTGCCAGCACTGGAATTAGCATATAAAACATCAATCTATGCCAGTACCAATCAGACTCCTGCTATTCTAGAAAAAGGATGGAACCCCAAGTTACCCCAAGATTCCTTGAGGAAAGACTTCATTTAAATACCTCCCACAGCTGCTAGCTTCAAAGGAATGCTAGACAAAGCTAGAAAGCATGCAGTAAGGTGCATGGAGGACTCTTTTTCATATGCTAAAGACAAATGGGATAAATCACATGCAACTCCAGATTTCAAAGTGGGGGACCTAGTTCTTGTATCCGGCACTAACTTCAATAACATCAAAGGATGTAAAAGGTTGAAGGACTCCTTTGCAGGACCTTTTGTGATTAAGGCCCTCCATGGAGAAAATGCTGTTGAAGTAGAGTTATCTGAAGAACTTAGCAATAAGCATCCTACAATGCCAGTGAGCTTGATAAAGCCATATAAATCTAGTGATGCTGAGAAATTTCCCTTGAGAAATAAGATTCCCCAAGTTATACCTCCTATTGAGACATCTGGTACTAAGAAAATTACAAAAGTTCTTAAAGAAAGGAAATTAAGAACCAAGAAAGTAAGGGAATACCTTGTTAGGTACAGTGACCCAACTTGTGAAGATGAATTGTTAGAAGAAAAAGATATACCAGAAGCTACCAAACTCCTCAGGAGATTCAGACACACTAGAAATACCAATATTACGAAGTAATATTCTCTTTTAGGGGGAGGGAATGTGATCCTTAGAGGTAATTTCATATACCCAAAAGACCACAAATACAAAATTAACATATAAATATAAATAAAATAAATTTATTTATATTATTAAAATAAAAATCAAAATATAAATATAAAATTATATTCAAAATAAAAAAATTTAATTACAATTTAAAAATAAAATTACATTAAATTTTGGAATTGTAAAATTACATTTATACTTGAAAAAATTAAGTAAAAATGAAATCTTAACAAAATTGTGAAAAAATAAATAAATTTGGAAAAAAGTTAAATAAAAATCATTATAATTTTAATCCAATAAATAAACATATAAAAATTATTTTACCATTGGATTCCTCATAAAAAATCAGGTGGAGTTGCCTGTGAGTGAAATTCTTGTAACTCAACTCTAAATAAGCTTAAATTAAGTTTTTAGTATTTTCAATACAAAAGTTGAAAATCCTCAAAACTTTAATTTAATTCACACCACATGTGGTGTTAACCATCAACTTTTGTGTTAAAATTGAGGTGTTGTGTTTAGTTTAGAAGTTATGAGGAATTGAAGTATTTTCAATTGAATTCAATTGAAATGTCAAAATGTGCACATGTATTACATAAGTGAACTTTGATTTACATATGAGGTGTCAATTATTACTGTATTGTACTGTACAATTCAATTGAATTACATATGTAAATTATAAGTATAATACATGATGAGGAATTAAAGGAAAAATAAATTGGAAAGATTAAATTTGGGGGGGAAAAGGAACTCCAGCCCTAAGGGGGAGCTAGACCCCCAAAATCCTTTCTGACAGGCGTGGGATGTCAAAATTCATGCAAAAGTTCATCACTTTTGGCCTGGAATTGAGTTACAGGGTCTGTGGACTCAATTGATGATGAGGTTTTGATACCAACTGGGGTAGTTTTAGCTGTTGCCAAGACGGTAAAACTACCCTTAAGATAAAACAATCATAGTAAAAACAGTCTTAACTGGTTTCTACGCCTCTTACACACATTCTGACGTGTTTTGAAGGCTCTAGGCCAGGTATTGCTATAGTAATGGCTGATTTAAGGGTCTAAAATGGCTAAAAATGGCTTAAACCAGCCTTTTTTGGTCTAAACCAGGGTTCAATGATGCCATAATTGGCTTTTCTGCTGTAAGACTGTTTTTCACGACTGAGAAGAGCAAATTTTACTTTTGGAGTAAGAAAATTGATGGCTATAAAAGAATGTCTTCTTTGCCCCACTTTTTGCTTCATGGTAGAATCTTTTCCTTTTTTAATTAGTTTAAACATTGTTAAACCAATCAATAAGAGATTCCAACCACCTGAATTAAATCATTTTAAACCTTTTAACCTTGTGAAAAAATCATTATAATCATTGTTTGTAACTCTTATAATCATTTTTACCCCTGAACTACCCCAAAAGTGAATTAAAGCATCTTTCATCACTGTAAACTTTGTCACTTTGTTTCCAAATTCACTCTGGTCACTTTTGGGCATGTTTTCTCTTGAATATTCTTTTTAAATACTTTGTTCTTTAATTAATTGCTTGCAGCTCTTTCCTCAATTAATTCCAATTGAAATTTCTCTTGAAGAAATTTCTTTTGTAGCCTTAAATATCTCTTGTAGAGTATTTTTGGATAACTTTTTATTGTTGGTAAAACAATAAATCTTTATAATATTATTGTTTTATACTAATAAGGTTATAAACAATAAATTTGGCGTGTTCTCTCTTAAAAATGATATCTCTTACTATTTTTAATTGAATTTTACCTTATACAAATTTTGAGGACAGGAAAAGTACTTGATTATTAATCAAAGTTTCATATCCACACCTTACAATTATAAGCTCATCTATTAGTCAAATACTCATATTTGAACAAAATATTAATATTATACTCTTCTCACTAGAAGAAAAACTATATTACTAATTTTATTATCCAATAAAAACAAAATACACATTAGTAGTTTCATAATTGTTAATTTCAGTAAATCTTATTATTTAATATCAACCATTATTACTATTATAGATAGTAAAATATCTTTCAACCTTAACCAGTATTTCTTTGAGAATTAGAGTGGTGTTATCCTAAATAATTACTATTATTATTATCAAAATTATAGCTAAAATATTATCTACACTATTTATCAATTACAACAATTTAACCAATAAGAAAGTTATCATATGTAGTCACTATTACCACATATTCTCATATTAAACTATTACTCATTGAAAAAAATCAATTACTCTTAACAAAAGAAACAACTTAAATCACCACTCAGTACTATTATATCTACTCAACTATGATATTATTATCTTGAAAGCACCTACAAATATATCATCTTAAAGTAGTATTATTTTATCATTAGACTGATTATTGATTAAGTCTGATAGAGACTGCTAAAAAGTCTTCTCTAGTTGTAAGGTGGAAATCTTAAATATTGATTTGTGAGCTCTGTAGGTGGATTGTTTAGTATATCCATGGGGAAGCTAAAACACCATTAGCACCCTTGGTTACAGGATTATTTCAGAAATTCAAAACTGTTTACCTGTGATTTCCTCCTCAAGGACTGCCTTATCTAATCCCACACCAAAAGTAGTACCACACTGCGTGTCACAGACAGCAACTCCCACATGTCTAGTATATGTGTGCATCACATGCAAATCCTCCTTCAGATCCAGTATGCAGGAATGTCACACCCACATCCTGCTGCATTTCTATTATATTTGTGTGTCACATGAACACCCTCCCACATTTCTAGTATGCATACGTGTCACACATCTGTCCTCCCACATGTCTAGTATGTATGCACGTCATATGCACATCCCCCCACATGTCTAGTATGCATGTGTGTCTCACAAAAATCCTCTTGCTGTGGTATTCCTAGACCATTTTGGCTTAATGTACCATAAATTTTATTTTTTTTGGCTTTGAAAAGCTGTTGATTTGAATTTACGAACTGTTCTTCTCTAACCTAAGGGTATAAAGCTTCAAGTTAATAAAGATTCTGAGCTAATTAATTCATAAGTGGATAAGTAAGCTGTTACTTATGATATGACACCCCACTGTACCATCCAAAAATACACATTTTTAAGGAATTGTTTACCCAAAATTATCATTATTTTCCATTTCTTTGTATTTATTTTTTAATCATTTCAAGTGAGTAGTAAAATATTACTACAGCAAAAAAGGGGCTGAGTCATAATGATGATGCATGGAATAATATTTTATGGCAGAGCTATAAGTCTCATAAGGATCGTATTATGAGTAAAGGTTAATTAAAATTACTCAAAGAAAGTTTGGTTATGAGTTATTTTAACTGTGGTTCAATATCTGAAAGAAAAAGGGAAGAATGTTATCAAGAATTCATCATAGTTAATTCACAGTAGGAAAATAAATTACGTTAAAGTACATTACAAATGTGATAAAGGGTATGTATGACCCATTCCTATTGAAGAAGACTTTGGTATTCTAGGTGGAAGGATTTGTTCAGTATTTTGTAACAGGTGACCTTTATGAGTAAGATGCAATTAATAAGGAAGAGAATTATTATCATTATATGGTATGAAGACACCAAGTGAATATTCATAGTAGGGACACTGAAAAAATTGAGATTAATTATTCAAAATAGAAAGAAGGGACAAGGAGGAAGGAATACAGATACTTAAAATTAATATCTAAAATGAAATATTCACTATATACCACTAGAATAAAAACCACAATTCAGCTCCAAGGAAAAAACAAACACCAAGACACATTCTAGAAGATTGAATGAACATGAAGCCACAAGTTAGCCTTAATTCAAAATGGATTGTTTCCTCACCAACCCTGACCCTGTAGAGTATAAATACTACAAATTATCATCTTTCAAACCTCATGCTTCTTTTTGAACTTTAGCTTGAATTTCTCTTTGTCAGAGTTCATCCCTTACTAGTAGGTTCATCTAAAACATTATTATATTTAATATTGGGGAAAAGGCCCCTTTATTAGGAAAAAGAATAGCTTTTATCATATTAATAAATGATAAGGTGAAAAGGCCCCTTATTATTACAAAATTATTTTCATCATAATCATATTTAGCTCTGGGGAAAATGCCCCTCCATTAAAAAAATAGCTTTTATTATGAGTACAGTCTTAGTGATTCATAATCAAGTATTAATTAACAGTGAACTAAATTACTTTTTGAATCAGAAAAAACATCAACTCAAATAATAATAGCAGCTTTAATAGTGCTATTATTAGAAGTAGTCTATCCAAAAAAATACTCATACCATATTCAGTCACCTTTATCCTTATTATCAAGTTATTAATACTTGAAAATGTTTTTCAACACTGTTACTTTAGTTGTTCAAAATTAAAATATGTGTTATCCCAAATCATAATAAAAGAAACTTTTATAAAATTACCCAACTAAATAATATCTCTTAGTACTTATGAGATTACTATATTAGTGTCATCAATTTGTGTTTGCTTGAAGATTATCTCATATTTTAAGCTTGTTGGAGTACTTATTGGTGGAATCCACCCATACTTCTGGACTGTGATACTGCTTAATTGTTTCAAATATTTGAATAAATTTTGTTTTTAATAATCAATTAAATTCTGATAGAGTCTGTTGAATATAATTTTCTGACCCAGTCACCATCAAATAAATAAATTGATTGTGGAGCTCACCTCAAGATAATTCAGAATTCTTAGGAAGGGCAGTATAGAGTATTCTAGCACACAATAAGTGCAAAGCTTAAAATTAAGGAAAGCAATTCAAAAAAAAATTTGTCATTTCCCCCTTCAGGTACTGTCTCATTTCAATGCACAGAGCAGTGTCCCACATCTGGTGTCCCAACAGTGGCTTGTCAAATAGGATATTGTCCATATCAATTCAGATTTAGACTTAAAAAACAGCTGTTTAAACCAATCAAACATTCTTTATAATTAATAAAGGAGAAATTGATTGATTTATTCCCTCAAAAATGTATCTCTACAATGAAGATCAACTTCCATTTGATGAAGAAAATTGTCATCAAGACTATTATCATTATGAAGAAAAAGGAAAAATTGCTGAAGATATAGATGAAGAGAATTTGAAAAAAGAATTGTGATCATTTTCCAAAATCTTTCATCTACTCCCCAAGCAACATTTCAAAGGAGTTACAGAAATTTTGCAAGAAGAATCAGAATGAAGATATGATCAAATGAAGCTCATTTTTATCAAGAATAAAAATATCAATAACTATATCCAACACGATAAAGAGAAGGGAAGAGCCATTAAAAAGCTTTGGAACTGTCCTACTCAAATTTTATACCTTGTACCCAAAAAGAAGCTCCACAATTTCAAAGGAATATTGAAGGAATTTGAAGAGAATGGGAAAAAAAGAGGCAGCCAAATCTCTTTACTGTATTATCATCAGAATCTCATATTATGCTAAAAATAGAAAGCAAAAGTGTAAGGTTTGTCTATGAAACGATTGATAATAGTAACAATATCAAGAGTACTATTACTGTCCTCAGTAGAAAAATATGATATAATAAAATATTATAACCACAAATTCAAATATAGTTATTGAAAATAACTATATAACAAAAATAAATTCAATTATTATTATATAGAATAATAATGATAAAAATATAATAATTATAATAAATTATAATTATTCTATTATTGCTATAGTCACTGACAATCATAACAATAAGAAGTGTAAAGCTCTTAATGAGACAATTAAATGTGGAAAATAGAAATATTTAACCACTTATAAATAATATATGACTATTATTTATAAAGGAATTAAGACACACACTGTGCAGAAAGAATTCTTATAGAAAAATTCTATATAAAAAAACTAATAATAGATAAAAAAATATAGAACTTTAGAGAAAACTTACTTATAGTATGAATTTAATACAACAAGTCAAAAAACAAACGTTATTATATTAAATAACTATTATAAGTTAAAAACACACCAAAAATTCATACTTTTAAAGATAAAACAACTTTCATAATAAAAATTATGAGTAAAGAGTTTTTGAAAGGAATTTGTGGATTTTAAAAGATATTTTAAAGACAATAATTTTATAAGAAAAATATATTATAGGTGATTACAAAAATAGTCTAATTTCTATGATTTCAATTCTTCAATTTAAGACTTATAAAGAATAAAATACATAAGAAATACTTCAATAATAAGATCCTATATATGATAAATCGTTACCTGTTTAAATGTCTAATATGATTGGATTGATAATTGATGATGGATAAAAACAGTGCTGAAAAGACTCTTTTTATGTCTACAGAGCAGCTCTCATGATTCATAATGGATATAGAGGGCGTTCTCAGGTCAAAACTGAAAAACCATGCTTAAAAATAAGGTTCTTAACTTAAGGTAACTTATTTTTAATTCCAATTTAAAGTTACCAGTGTTATTCATAACTCCAAGTAGCTTTAATCTTCATTTAAGTTAATTATTTTGAGTTTTGATATAAAATAAGTTTATTTATATTAAGTTTCATCACATGAACAACTTAAAAATGGAGTTTCAAGCATAAATCCCTTAAAATCAATTTTTAATTAATTTTTAAAGAAATCTTAATTTTCTTTAAGTATAATTAAAAGAGGAAATTTCCAGACTGTCTACCAAGGAAATCTTTTGATAAAAATAACTTGAAATTTAATTTATATATAGATGATATTAAATTGTAAGCTGTGTGAAATATTCAAGCAAATCCATTGAGAATTGGATCTTCAATGAATTGTTGAAGTTATTACTATTTTTCCCTGTAAAATAGAAATACACACTAAAAATTAACTTTTGATAAGGTTTTAATGCTTGTAAATTTAAAGGTTTAAGCTTATTTAAGCTATGACAGGTCTCAAAAATTTGATTTCAAGCCTGCATATTGGGATTTACCCTTTGGAAGCTTGAAATTCCTGTCCAAGTTGAGATAAAACCAGTTTAAACCTTAAGGTTGGATCAAAGTCTACTCTCAAAGTTTAAATAAAGTTGAAAATCCTCCAATACAGGTGGACAACCTTAATTGACTCCTTGCAGATCCAAAAATCTGGGTACCCCAGCTCTGTTTGGTCTTTTTCCTTTGTCCCTTTTTTTTGCATGGATTTTGCCCTTTTATTTATTTAAAGCCATAGTATGGCCTTAAACACCTTTAAATTGAGCTCAAGTAGGATTTACATTCTGTATGGCAAATCCTTAGCCAATTCAGTAAATATACACAACACCTCAATTTTAACTAAAATTCTGGTAAGCTTTCATAAACCTTATGCAACCATAAATTTAACAAGTTTAAAAAAATGTTAAAAAAGCTACATTGGTACTGTGAGATTCTTAAATCTTCCAATAACATAGGAAATAAGCATTTTTGGGTATAACACCCTGTGAGTGTACCCTAGGTTATTTTTGGTGTAGAATCCAAAAATGACATAATATTTATAGCTTTGTTTATCCAAAAATAAGCTATACTTTTTTTTTGTTATATTTTATTTTAAATTCAATTGAAAAGGCTGTTGAATACTCAATCAGCTGTATATAAAATCATTTGTGGCCTTATGGGTATGTTATACATACCTCACAGGCTCACATTCCCTACCACCAAGAAGAATTGTACCACAATTTTCTTTTAGTAGTATACCCCCAATTTAATTGGGGGGTTATCATCCACTGTCCAACCTCTCTACTTATACTTTCAAGTATGTAAAGCACACAATTCAGATTTTTCATTGAGGAATTGGTCTTCTCTCATTTCTGAATTTTCTGAGAAATGTTTGGGAATCAGGTATATTTTCTGCTACAATCCATTCATCTTCATGTTGTGGATTTCTGTACCTGACAAAGGTATCTCTTTCATCTTTCCCCCTAAGTCTTCTTTCTTTCAAGACTTTTAGTTTTTTTTTCTTCACTCTGATCAAGTGGAGGTACTTCTAAGGGTCTTTCATTTATCAAAGGAAATAATTCCTTATCACTTGAAGTGTAATGCTTTACCAGACTAACAGGAAAATTTGGATGTTTGTTTTCCAATTCTCTTGAAAGCTCTACCTGTACTGCATTTGTCCCATGAAGGGCTTTAATAATAAATGGTCCTGCAAAGGAATATTTCAATTTCTTTGGACCTTTAATATTATTAAAGCTCAAGGTTTAAGCTAGTATTAAGTCCCCTACTTTGAATTTTGGGGTTTTATGACTGTTATCCCATTTCTGTTTAGCATATTCAAAGGCATCATTCATGCTTTGATTTGCATTATGCCTTACTTTATTAATGAATA
The DNA here is from genome assembly GCA_023105745.1 of Austropuccinia psidii. Classification (NCBI taxonomy): domain Eukaryota; kingdom Fungi; phylum Basidiomycota; class Pucciniomycetes; order Pucciniales; family Sphaerophragmiaceae; genus Austropuccinia; species Austropuccinia psidii. The sequence goes on along the minus strand of JALGQZ010000017.1, from coordinate 22,580,934 downwards.
ACTTAAAGCTTGAAGCAGTTTGATTAACATCAACTAAATATTTTTTCAAAGTATCAACTGGAAGTTTAGGGTTCCATCCTTTTTCCAAAATTGCAGCAGTTTTGCCTGTTGAAGCCTGGATCAAGGTGTTGTAGGCTAATTCCAATTCTGGTATAAGAGTACACCAATAATGGGTAAAGCCATCAGAATCTTTAAGCTCTAGGCCATAAGCACAAAATCTTCTGATCATGTCCTCAAAGGTTTGTATCATTCTTCCTGCTAGCCCATCTGTTTGTGGATGGTATGTTGTTGAAAATGATAGTTTTTGTACCCAAAAGCTTATGTAAATTGGTCCATAAGGCTGTTGTAAAGTTTGGGTCTCTATCACTAATGATATCTTTAAAGAGACCAGTATGAGATTTAACTCTGCTCCAAATCAAAAGAGCTGTATCCATAGCAGTGTCATTTTTGTGGCATGTTAAAAATTTGGTGTTTTGCTATATCTGCCTACAATGACAAGACATGCATTGTAACTCTTATCACCTCCAGGGGGTAAGGCAGTTACCCAATCCATATGAACCACTTCCCATGGGGTACTTGGCTCTTGGATATGAATCATCAAACCAAATCTTTTACCAGTAGCTTTATTGGCTTTCTGACATCTATCACAACTATTACAGTACTCAATAACATCTTTTCTCCAAGATGGCCACCAGGCACATGTCTTAATTCTTTCTATTGTTCTGTCTTCAGACAGATTTCCAGAATAAGTGGTATCATGGCATCCTAGCAGTATTGTTTCAATTAAAATTCTACTACACAGGACCATGACACATGTGTGTTTAGATCTATGATATAAGATACCGTTAAATAAATGGAATATTCCATTGTCATAAGATGTTTTCCAAAAATCATCCAGAGAATTAGCCAAAGCTGCATCTTTTCAATATTTGTCAAGTAGAGAAGTAAAAATATGAAAATTCTTATCCAGCATATAGCTATCTCTAACTTCTTCAAAGAATTCTGTTCCAAAATCTGTGATGTTAATTCCCTCAATTGGAGTTTGAGGTTCTGCACCTGTGGGAACATAGGCAGGATTGTCAGGTGTATTGGGTAATTCCCATATACTTAAGCAATCAGCATTCTTGTGAATATTTCCAGCTTTATGTACTATAGTCATATTACCTCTATACTCCTGTATAGCAATCTGCCATCTTAAGATGTGTCTGTTTGGAGTTTTCATGTTAAGAAGTTATTTTACTGCATTAAAATCAGTAATTAATTCAAAACACACTACCATCAAGATAATAATGAAGTTTTTCCAGATCCCATACAAGGCAAAGGCACTCCATTTGGCTGGCTCCATATCTGGCCTCAGTAGGTTTGATTTGTCTTGAAATAAAACAAATTGGACCTTCATAAGGTTTGTCATTGACAATTTGAACTTGATGAAGAGCTGAACCTAGGCCCTCACCACATGCATCAATATACAGCTTGTAAGGAATTTTCCAGTCTGGCATCAGTAGTAATGGTGCATTGGTCAAGGCATATCTGATCTTTCCATATGCTTTAATTCTCTCCTGTTTCATTTCAAAGAGAGTTTGTTGATCACAAATTCTGTACAATGATCTGGCATGGATTGCAAAATGTTTAAGGTGTTGCCTGTAATAACTGGAAAACCCTAAGAAAGACCTCATTTCTTTCTTGTTCTGGGGCATTTGTTTCAGTAACACTGCAGCCACTTTGTTTTTATCAACACCAAGGCTCAGTCCTGAGACTACATGCCCGAGATCTTTCAACTAATGAACCCCAAAATTCCATTTTTAAGAGTTATTTTTATGTTCACTTGAAGAATTTTCTTAAGTACTAATGAAAGTCTCTCTAAATACAATTGCCATGTTTCTGAACAAATGATAATGTCATCAATATAAATGATCAACCATCCCTCTGATAATTTATGTGGGAAAATGGTATTCATCATTCTTTGATAGTGAGAGGGTGCATTTTTGATACCAAAAGGCATCCTCAGGTATTCATAAATACCACAATGAGCAATAATACTCAATAATTTCCCAGCATGAGGTCTTAAAAAATTCTGATGGAAACCTTTAAGAGCATCCATATAAGTGATAAACTTTGGTTTGGATAATTAAGTCAAAGTCTCATGGATTCTAGGAATTGGATACCTATCTGGAATAGTGTAGTTATTTAAGGCTCTAAAATTACCAACCATCCTTGATTTATCATTATGCCAAGTAATTATTACCAGAGTTGTGACTTCTACTTCTTCATTTTGTCCAACTTTTCTAAGAACTCCTAGTTTCATTAGTTCATTAATATGACTTTCTCATGCTTCTCTGCTCCTAGGGCTAGCTGTGTAATCTGGTCTTCTTAAAATTGGAGGTTAAGGTATTTCCACATTAAGCATAATGTCCACTTCATGGCCTTTGATAGCCCCAAGTGGTTCATTATCAGAAGCAAAGGCTTCCCTGTATTGAAATCAAAATTCAATAAGTTCTTCCTTCATTTCTGGTGTTAATTCAGGACTGATTTGTGCTTTAATTAATTGATCTGACACAAATTTCTCTTAATTAACATTTTTTATTTGTCTAATGACAGTTATTTCTCTTTTTTCTGGAGGAAAAGAAACTTTTTGCCTTTTATTTTCCCCTATAGTGAGATACCTGTCTTTATGATGATTAATATCAATACCATAAATATTGAGATAATCATTTCCAAGTATAAAGTGTTGTGAAGAACAATTATTCATAACAACAAATTCAACTCTTCATGTGATACTTCCTGTAGGTTGAGGGAATAGCATTGCTGCTTCAAATATACCCAAGGGGTGCATATTTTGGCTGGAACTGCTGAATTTTATACCTTCAATTGGCATTATCTTGTCTTTCCAATTGGTATAAATCTTGTCAAGATAATTGTTTCCAACACAAGTACAAAAAGCACCTGAGTCAAGATGTATCTTGGCTTCTCTGTTGTTTATTACAATATTGGTGATACAAGATGATCCAGATGTATAAACTTTACCTCTGGCTGGTTTGGTTTTCTGAATTTTAGCATCTTTCACATTTATGAGATCCATACATTCATCACTGTACTGTGGTAAGTCAGTATGCACTTCTGTGACTTCAAAGGAAACATCAATATTTTCTATACTAAGTTCATATGGTAATTGCTCCTCTTCAAAATGTTCAGAATCACTTTAATGTACAAGGACATCATTTGTTTCTTTTGTGTCATCTTTTTCAATTTCTATCTCATTGATTCTTGTCCTTTTGGGACAAGTATTAGCCAAATCAGATGTACTTCCACACTTATGACATTTCAAAGGAGCCTTGTCATGTGGTTTATTGGGTTTTGGAATTTGTTTCCCACTGGTTTTGTTGTCTATTGGGGGCTTATACCAATTTCTACCTTTTTTTGTTCTAGTAGTTATGTCCTCCATAGCATTAATATAATCTTATGTAAAGCAAGGCTCAATACATCTGCTTCTTATAGCATTCTCAAGGTCACCACCACACTTTCTTAATATTGTTTTATGTACCATTGTTTCAGACATATCAGGATGAAGGGCAGTCAATCTGTCCTTTTGTTTAAGAAACCAAGACATGGGCCTGTCCCTCTCAATATGAAAAATGGCTTCTTTAAAATAATTCTCCATTTTAAATTTCCAGGAATCATTTTCCCATTTGGAAATAATTTGTTCTTTCCACCAAGACCAAGAATGTTTACCAGGGTCTTGTCTAATTTTGTAATACCATTTCTTTGCTAATTTGGTAAACAATGAGTGTAATCTGGCACTTATTTATTCATCTGGTATGTTAAAGTCTTCTTTAAACATATCAATTGCTTTCATAAATTCCATATGAATATATTCCCCTTCACCACTGAAGGTTTTCCATTCCTCTAATCTTGGAATGTCTTTTAAATGGCAAGTGGTTCCCACTTCTGCATTACTTGAAATTGTATGATGTAAGTCATCATTCAAGTTTAGCACAGTTCTGTCAAGAATTGGTGTAGACTGTCTTGGCAAATCATTTTTCAGTGATATATTATTAATACTTGATTGAATATCTTCTTTCAATTCAAGTCTTGATTTCTCACTTTTCTCCAATTTCTCTTAGAAAGGAGCTGCATTTTGCCCAGTTGAGTTTTCCAGGTTTTGCACTTTTATTCTTAATTCTTTGAACTGTCTAGTTATAAAATAAATAGAATTGTCATCTGGTTGATTGAGTAAGGTAACCTTAGACTCAATTCTTGCACAAATTTGTGCCAAAGCCAAAATATTGTCTTTATTAAAATTTTTAAGGCCAATGATGGTCTTTTGTGACTCTTTAGCTTGTAGTATCCCATTACCCAACTTCTGTTGGATATACTCAAATTTTTTAAACTTTGTTATAATTTCTTTATTACAAGTTTCAATTTGGTTTACAAGCTTTATAAGATCTACTTCTTTGGAAAAGATTGGTTCAATCATTCCTCTTCCTTGTTTTTGAATTCCATCAGAGTTCTTGCCATATTGAACACATTGTCCATGGCTGTCTTCTCTTTCTTGGGAATCCTGTAATTCTGCAGGTAAGGCTTGTTCTACTTGGGCTTTTCCTTTCCCTTTGCCTTTTGCTTGCCCTTATGATTGGTCTTTGGGGTTTTCTTGGGCTTGTTTGGCACTTTTTGAGGCGTATTTTTGCTTGTGGAGGCTTGGGAAGCTTCCACTGGGCTGTTTTCCTTCCCTTGGGCTAACTTCTTCTTCTGGTCCTCTGATAACATACTTTGCTTTTTCAACCAAGCTTTTATCTGTTGAACTTGTACTTTGCAAGACATGGGTGCCCAACCCTTCAAAAGTTCTTCTGTCTTTTCTGGTCCTATGAATTTCTTCACTTGAAGATATGAGGTCATGGTGCCTATCCAAAGACTTGGGAGAAGTTCCCACTCTTGCTGTTTTGCTGCCATAAACCAGTTCTTGTAGTGAGACTGGTATATCTCTATTGTTGCCTGTTGAAAGTTATTCAGGTCTAACAACAGCAATAGCAGTTATGTCAGCTTCTGGACTCTTAATAAGAGTGTCAAAGGTGCTGGCTAGCCTTTGGGAACTGGTGGAAGTTCTGGCATGCTCCATTTGTGCCTCTCCTCTGGGCTGACATTCTTGTATTTTGGATTTATGACTTGAATGTCCTGGTCCAGATTCATTTGATTGGATGTAGTAGTTACTTCCACTTCTAGAAGAAGTCATTTCACGTCAATATAAATCAGTTAAGACTAAGAAATGGATTGAATTCACCTTCTGGACCTTTAAAAGGCTCTTTGGTAATTAAACCCCTTGGTGCTGGGCTAGGTTGAATTTCAATACCAGACTCTGAGGCTTCAGAGTCTGAAGAACTTTCTCTGATGGATGACACTTGCAAAAAAAACTTAAGTTATTTTATCAAACAATAAAAATAACTTACAACTCAGCTTATTGGATAAAGTTTTTTTAATGTAATTTATGGAAAATTGTGTCACAAATAAAGAAAAATGGCTAAGATTAAAGAAAAAATGTTTTTAGTAAAGATTTTTAAATTTTGAATTTTTTATTTGATTTTATATTTTCTTTAAAGTAATAATAATCATTAGATTAATAAGTTATTAATCAAAATTGTATTATTATTCACTTCATACTAGAATAACTCAAAGAATAAGTTTCAAGTCTGTGATGTTAAAAAGCCACTGGTTAAACAAAAGAAATTTATTCCAAGTAGCTCAATAGTATATTGTTTAAAGCAATATTCTTAAGAAAAAATAACTTTATTAATATTATAAAGATTATTTATAAGGGATAAGTCCAAAAAAAGCCAATATTAAAGTAAATCTTGCAATTTTACGTCAAAAAACACTAAAATAAGGTCTAGAATATGATCTATGTCCCAAATGTTGGCTAAAATCAGGGCCAGGCCCCCAAATGTACGGTTTGTCTTTGAAATGCTTGATAATAGTAGCAATATCAAGAGTACTATGACTGTCCTCAGTAGAAAAATATAATATAATATAATATTATAACTACAAATTTAAATATAATTATTAGAAAGAATTATATAACAAAAATAAATTTAATTATTATTATATAAGATAATAATACTCGTAATAAATCATAATCATTCTATTATTGCTATAGACACTGACAATTATAACAATAAGAAGTGTAAAGCTCTTGATGAGAAAATTACATGTGGAAAATATAAATATTATTTTTAAAAGAATCAAAACACACACCATTCAGAAATAATTCTTATATAAAAAAAAAAAATTAGAGAAAACTTACTTATAATATAAATTTAACACAACGAGTCAAACAACAACATTTATTATATTAAATAATTATTATAAGTTAAAAACACACCAAAAATCAATATTTTTAAAGATAAAAAACAACTTTCATAATAAAAATTATGATTAAAGAGTTTTTGAGAGGAATTTGTGGATTCTAAAAGATATTTTAAAGACAATAATTTTATAAAATAAAATATATTATAGGTGATTACAACAATAATCTAATTTCTATGATTTCAATTTTTTAATTTAAGATTTATAAAGAATAAAATACATAAGAAATACTTTAATAATAAGATTTTATCTATAATAAAACTTTACCTGTTTAAATGTCTGATATGATTGGATTGATAATTGATGATGGATAAAAAACAGTGATGAAAAGACTCTTTTTATGTCTAAAGAGCAGCTCTCATGATTCACAATGGATATAGAGGGCGTTCTCAGGTCAAAACTGAAACCCCATTCTTAAGAATGAGGTTCTTAACTTAAGGTAACTTATTTTGAATACCAATTTAAAGTTACCAGTGTTAATCTTAACTCCAAGTAACTTTAATCCTCATTTAAGTTAATTATTTTGAGTCTTAATATAAAACAAATTCATTTATATTATGGTTAATCACATGAAAAACTTAAAAATAGAGTTTCAAGCCGAAACCTCCTAAACTCAATTTTTAATTAATTTTTAAAGAAATCTTAATTTTCTTTAAGTATAATTGAAAGAGAAACTTTCCAGGCTAATTACCCAGGAAATCTGTTTATAAAAGATACTTGAAATTTGATTTATATATACATAATACTAAATTTTAAGCTGTGTAAAATGTTCAAGCAAATCCATTAAGAATTTGATTTTTAATGAATTTTTGAAGTTATTACTATTTACCATGTAAAATAGCAATACACACTAAACCTTAGCTTTTGATAAGGTTTTAATACTTGTAACTTTAACGTTTTAAGATTATTTAAGCTTTTAAAGTTCTGAAAGCCTTAATTTCAATCTTGAATATTGGGATTTACCCTTTGGCAGCTTGAAATTCCTCTCCAAATTGGGATAAAGCCAGTTTAAACTTTGATGTTGGATCAGAGTCTAATCTCAAAGTTTAAATAAGGTTGGAAATCCTCCAATACGGGTGGAAAACCTTAATTGAATCCTTGCAGATCCAAAAAGTTGGGTACCTCAGCTCTGTTTGGTCTTTTGCCTTTGTCCCACCTTTTTGCGTGGATTTTTCCCTTTTATTTATTTAAAGCCATACTATGGCCTTAAACCACTTTAAATTGAGCTCACACAGGATTCAAACTCTGTATGGAAAATCCTTATCCAATTCAGTAAATCTACTCAACACCTTAATCTTAAGTAAAATTTTGGTATGTTTGCATAAAACTTATGCAACTTTAAATTTTCAGCTTATTTAAGCATAAATTCAACAATTTTAAAAAATTGTTAAAAAAAATTGTAATTTTACTGTGAGATTCTTAAATCCTCCAATAACATAGGAAATAAGCTTTTTTAGGTATAACACCCTGTGAGTGTACCCTAGGTTATTTTTGGTGTAAAATCCAAAAATGACATAATATTTATAACTTTGTTTATCCAAAAAAAAATCTATACTTATTTTTTGTTATTTTCTATTTTAAATTCAATTGAAAAGTCTGTTCAACACTAAATCAGCTTTATATAAAATCATTTGTGGCCTTATGGGTGTGTTATACATACCTCACAGGCTCACAAAAAGAAAAGAATTGTAAGATATTATTAAAGCAATCAGCTCCTATCATACAATATCAAATAAATCAACAGATTCAAACTAAACAAGAATCATCAAGATTATCCCCAAATAAACCAGAAAGGAATTATCCCTCAAAATCTCAAGATATTATTCTTTCTAATGAAGAAAGCCTTGAAATTAATATTACAATTTTATTAAAGGAATTCCTTCCACAGAGAATGATGGAAGTTTAATTACAAATAAAGAAATATTCTCGAAACAAGAAAACATACTTAACAGAGAAAATCTTTTAGCTCAATCTATCAAAATGTATAAATCATCAAATTCAATGGAAAATAATCCATTAAAAAAATTAGTAAAGAATAATTTATTAGACTATTATCCCCCATTATTATAACTAATAATTATAGCCCTTCAAGATCAAATAATGTCATTATCATCAAATAAATCACCTTTAACTCATAAAAAGGAACCTTCATCAAGTCTTATAATCAATAAATATTCTAAAAGAGAAATAACTATTAAATATTAAAATGAGTTACTAATTAAAGCACAAATTGTTTCAAAATTAAACAATAATCCATTCTATTATTATTTTTTGGATAATTCTGAGAAATAGAAAGAATTTTATAATAATATGACTTATTTTGAGATATTATGAAATTAATTATTAGGAAAATTATATACTTCAGAAATTAGTTTTTCACAAAGGTACACATATAAAAGAAAAAAGATAAAGTCCAAAATTATACTAAATTCCTTTGAAAAGATTATTACTTGCAGGAAGGAAGTCAAAGCAAATTTTTTTGGGGTATTTGTAAACCCATGTAAGCTCTTATTTGTTTTTGCCATAAATTTGTAAAAACATGTAAGGGGTTCCCTGGGCCCATTTTTAATTAAAAATGAAACACAAAAACCCTTTATGGGGTCAAAACCTCCCAAACCCCACCAAAAAGAGGTTTTTTTTCCCAAAACCCCTCTAGACCAATTGTTTCAGTTCTTTTTTGCACATCCCCCCCCCAAAAAAAAAATTCTGTTTTTTTTTGAAAACCAGCATTGCAAAAAAAATTTTTCAAAGATTTTCAAACTCTTTTTCTCTTTTTTTCCTCCACAAAAACCTTCTT